>CAUYUJ010004453.1:50000-69703 GCA_963575745.1 Prorocentrum cordatum
CGTTTTGGGAGCCTCATGGGGCCCTCTGGCCACGCCTTGGCCGCCCCTCGGGCTGTCTTGGGCCGTGTTGGTAGCCCCTTGGGGCCGTCTTTGGCGCCTCTTGTACCGTCGTGCGCGCCGTGAAGATCGAAAAGTCGTAGATGCTAAAAATGTACGTTTTCCGCTGCAAAATCAATGATTTGGGCCGCTTGGGGCTCCCTTGGAAAGCTTCTTGGGGCGTCGTAGCGGCCTCTTGGGCTCTATGGGAGCCATCTTGGGTGTCCAGGGGCGATCTTTGAAAGCCCTGGGGCCGTGTGGACCGATTTGGGAGCCTCTTGGGGCTCCGTGGACACGTCTTGGCCGCCTCTTGAGCACGCCTTGGCCGCTTCTGGGGCTGTCTTGGGCTCCTCTTGGGCCGTGTTGGGAGCCTCTTGGGCCGTCTTGGGGCCGTCGTGGGGGCCTCTTGTGCCCTCATGCACGCCGTGAAGACCGAGAAATCGTAGATGCTAAAAATGCACGCTTTCCTTTGCACAATCAATGATTTTGGCCGCTTGGGGCTCTCTTGGAAAGCAACTTGGGGCGTTGTAGCGGCTTCTTGGGCTCAATGGGAGCCATCTTGGGCGTCCAGGGGCGATCTTTGAGCGCCCCAGGGCCGTCTAGGACCGGTTTGGGGGCCACTTGCGCCTCCCTGGGCACGTCTTGGCCGCCTCTTGGCCCGGACAGGAGCGTTCCGGAGCGGCCATGGGGGGCGCAAATACCTCCCCTTCCGCCGGCCTGGCGGCCCCGATCACTTCCGCCGGCACATATATATATATTATAATATATATATATATATATATATATATATTCACTAGAAACACGTGCGCGCTTCGTGCGCGCTTAGGTTACAGCGAACTCCAGTTGTAGTCTAAAGTGTTCGGCATCGGAGGAAATATATTGTCACAAGGATCGCGCACCTCAGGGAGTTCCACCCTGAGGCCCCTCAGACAGGCTTGGCTGAGGGTCCCCCCGCCCATGCCGGCACACCCCTCGCAGGCATCGCGTCCCACAGGGAGACCCACTCAATTACAGTCGGCCTCGATTGGACAGGACACGCGAGAGGACACAAGACCCTTCCGAGGGCCACATTGGAATGTAGGAAGCATGGGTCGCGAGACACAGGACACAAGGGTACCCTTGATTTGGCAGGGTCGACCTACTAATCTGGGCCGACTGTACGTCACCAGAGACGAAGTTCGCACAGTGGCACACCCCTCACGCGGACCGTGCCTCGCAAATAAATGTTTGCAGAACCAGAGAGGAACTTCATAACATCGCCCCGCTCACTTCGGCACACTTCCCACACGTATCGGGGCCCGCAAGTACATCCACGGACGGCCCCAAAGACAAGGTTCGCATCCCGCCATCCCGCCTACTTCGGCACACCTCGCACACGGATCGTGATCATGGCCCACAGGGATCTCCACCCACGGCCCCAGAGGCAGGGCTCGCACTGGGCCCCCCTCCCCCCCCGCCATTGCGGCATACCCCATCACGTGGATCGTGCCCACAAGGAGCACCACCTGAAGGCCCAGAAGGTTCGTACAACGCCGCCCCCCCCCGCCCATGTTGGCACACCTGTCACACGAATCATGCCCCAGAATAAGCATCTTTGCATGGCGTCCCCGCGCCCATTTCGGAACATGCCTGGCACGGGGCGTGCCCAGAGGAAGTCCACCTGCGGCCTCAGTGGGCGTGTTCGTGCGGCCCTTCACGCAGATCGTGCCCCATAAGGAGTTTAGCGCGCCCGTGCACGCGTGCCCCGCGGGAGCCATCTTTCCGCATTGCCCCGGCCTTTTTGGCTGTTTTAGAGCGTTCCTGGTCCGTCGGACGCTACTGGAAGTCGTCTTTGAGGCCTGTCTTCGCCGTCTTCGAGCCCGTTTGAAGCGCTTCGGGGCTGTCTCGGGGGCAATCTCAGGCGTCTTGAGTCCTCTTGGGCCGTCTTGGGGCCCTCCTGGGGCCGTCTTTGGAGTTTCTTGGGCCGTCACGGGGCTATCGTGGAGGCCTCTTGGGCGCTCTGGGGGCGATTTTGGGAGCCTCTTAGGCCATCTGGACCGTCGCCAGGCCCCCAAAAAAACAAAAAACAGATGCACCAATCCTTCAAAAGCCAACGGGAAATCGATTACTTTAGCTTTTTCGGGCTTTCCCAAGGGATGTCTTGGAGGCGTCTTGGCCGGCTCGGAGGCTATCTGGAGCTATCTGGACTCCGTATTGGGCCGTGTGGGGTGCATCTCGGGGCCATCGTGGGCTCTCGAATTGAAGGAAAGGTCTACATGCACATTAGAATCGCAATGCAACGTTGCGAAAAAAATGTACACGACCACTTGACCTCCGAGAATCGAGAGTAGATCCTAACCGTGAGTAGCTTTGCTCTTAACCGTGAGTGATTGAGTGCATGCTGTGAGTGCACGCTGTGAGCGCACGCTGTGGTGAGCGCACGCTGTGAGTGCACGCTGTGAGCCCACGCAGTGGTGAGTACACGCTGTGAGCGCACGCTGTGAGTGCACGCTGTGGTGAGTGCACGCGTGAGTGCAGGCTGCGGTGAGCGCACGCTGTGACTGCACGCTGCGAGTGCACGCTGTGAGTGCACGCGGCGTCGAGGGCTCGCTGAGCTGATGAGCGCGCTCGCACAGCCTGTGCTCGCGGCGTGCGCTCACAGCGTGCACTCACAGCGGGGGCTCACAGCGTGGGCTCACAGCGTCGGCTCGTAGCGTGGGCTCGCAGCGTGGACTCACAGCGTGGGCTCACAGCGTGGACTCAGAGCGCGGGCTCACAGCGTGGGCTCACAGCGTGGGCTCACCACGGCGGGCACGCACAGCAGCGTGGGCCAATCACGCTGTGAATGCACGCTGTGAGCGCAAGGTGTGAGCGCACGCTGCGCGCCACCCGGTGGGAAAGACCGTGAACGCACGCTGTGAGTGCACGCTGTGGGCCCGACGGAATCTCGAATTGCTTACGCGCTGGAGTTCTCAGCGCGGTCCGAGAGTGAGTTCCTCTGTGGTGTGTGTGTGTGTGTGCGTGCGTTTGTGTGTGGTGGTGGTGGTGGGAGTGGTGGTAGCGGTGATTGTGGTGGTGGTGGTGGCGTTGGTTGTGACGGTATCGTTGGCGGTGGTGGTGGGTGTGGTGGTGGGGTGGTGGGGTGTGTGTGTGTGTGCGTGTGTGCGTGGTGGGTGTTGTGCGGTGTGTGGCGTGCGGTGTGCGGTGTGCGGTGTGCGGTGTGTGGTGTCTGGTGTGTGGTGTCTGGTGTGTGATGCGTGGTGGGTGCTGTGTGGTGCGTGGTGGGTGGTCTGTGGTGGGTGGTGGTGGGTGGTGTGTGTGTGTGTGTGGTGTGGGAGGTGTGCGGTGTGATGTGTGGTGTGTGTGGTGTGTGGCGTGTGACGTGTGGTGTCTTGTGTGTCGTGTGTTGCGTGTGGTGTATTGCGGGTGGTGTGTTGTGTGTGGTGTGTTGCTTGTGGTGTGTTGCGTGTGGAGTGTTGCGTGCGGTATGTTGCGTGTCGTGTGTGCGTGTGATGTGTTGCGTGTGGTGTGTGGCGTGTGGTGTGTTGCGTGTGGTGTGTTGCGTGAAGTGTGTAGGTGTGTGGTGTGTGGTGTGTTGCGTGTGGTGTGTTGCGTGTGGTGTGTTGCGTGTGGTGTGTGGCATGTGGTGTGCTGCGCGTGGTGTGTTGCGTGTGGTGTGTTGCGCGCGGTATGTTGGTGTCGTATGTGTGTGTGCGGCGTGTGGTGTGTTGCGCGTGGTGTGTTGCGCGTGGCCTGTTGCGTGTGGTGTGTTGCGCGTGGTGTGTTGCGCGTGGTCTGTTGCGTGTGGTGTGTTGCGTGTGATGTGTTGCGTGTGGTGTGTTGCGTGTGGTGTGTTGCGTGTGGTGTGTTGCGTGTGGTGTGTTGCGTGGGTCCACAGCGTGGGCTCACAGCGTGGGCTCACAGCATGGGCTCACAGCGTGGGCTCGCAGCGTGGACTCGCAGCGTGGGCTCGCAGCGTGGGCTCGCAGCGTGGGCTCGCAGCGTGGGCTCGCAGCGTGGGCTCACAGCGTGGGCTCACAGCGTGCACTCACAGCGTGGGCTCGCAGCGTGGGCTCAACACAGCGTGCACCCACAGCGTGGGCTCAACACAGCGTGGGCTCACAGCGTGCACCTCACAGCGTGGGCTCAACACAGCGTGGGCTCACACCGAAGGCTCACAGCGTATACTCAACACAGCGTGCACTCACAGCGTGGGCTCAACACAGCGTGCACTCACAGCGTGGGCTCACAACGTACACTCACAGCGCGCACTCACAGCGTGCACTCACAGCGTACACTCAACACAGCGTGCGCTGACAGCGTGCACTCACAGCGTGCACTCAATCACTCACGGTTAATCGAATTTCCACTCACGGTTAAGCAAATTTCCACTCACGGCGGATTCACCTTCCCGAGAATCATGAACACGACCGCTGTGGCGGAACCGCTGCCAAGGGTTCCAGGCTCCACCGCGTCGGGCATCCACGAAACCTGATCGGACAAGAACGGGAAGCGGCGCTGTAGTCTAATGGGCGTTTTGGGCGAAGAAGAAAAGGAAGGCGAGGATAACGATGAGTCGATGACGAGGACGACGTGGCGAACGTGAGGATAGCGAGGAGGAGCATGAGGAAAAACGAGGAGGAAGAGAAGCACAAGGACGAGGACGAAAAGAACGAGGGCGAGTACGAGGAGGAATGCGGAGGGCGATGATGACGACGACGACGACGACGACGACGACAGAGGACAGTATGAGATAATTGGGGAAAGACGTTGCTCCTGGCACCGCGCGGGGTTCTCTTGGGGCCTGTTGGGGGCTTCTTGGGGGCCCTTTGGGTCCTCTTATGGTCTTCTGGGGTCTTCTTGGGCTGTCTGGGCGCGTCGTGGGGTTCTCTGGGAGCTTTCTTAGGCCGTCTCGGCGCTGGGGGCCTCCTTGGGCGTTCCTGGGAGTCTCTTGGGGCCTTCTTGGCCCTTCTCGGGCCGTCTTGGGGTTCTTGTGAGCTGTCTGGGTGGCTCCTGGAACGCTCTTGGGGGTCTCTTGGGGTCTTCTTGGGGCGCTCTTGGGCGCTCCTGGGGCTCTCCGGGGCGTCTTTTGGGCCTCCCTTGGGCTTTTGGAAAGCCTTCCAAGAGCGATTCGAACACGACGTCGATGCGGAGTCCCCTCTTGGGCCGATGTTTGGAGGATGTCTCGAGCGAAACGGCCATTTTTCAAAAATCTGTGACCCTCTTGGACTGGCCAGGCGTCTCTCGAGGGTCTGGGGGTCTCTTGGGCTGTCTTGGCGTTATCTTGGACTGTCGTGGGGCTCTGGGGGCCTGAGTGGGGCCCGTGGAGAGCATTTTGGGAGCCTCTTGACCCTCTTGGACTGTCCAGGCGTCTCTCGAGGGTCTGTGGGGGCTCTCTTGGGCTGTCTTGGCGCTATCTTGGACCGTCTTGGGGCTCTCTTGGCCAGTCCTGGGGCCTCTTCTCGCGCTCGGGCGGGCCTCTGGGCGCCTCTTGGGGGCCTCTTCGGGGCCGTTTTGGGGGTCTCTTGGGCCGTTTTGGGGGTCCCCTGTTTTGGGGCTCTTTCGGGCCGTTTTGAAGCTTGTCCGGGAGTGTCTCGAGGTGTGTGAGGGCTCTCGTGGGCTGTCTTGGCGTTCTCTTGGACTATTTTAAGGCTCTCTTGGCCAGTCCCGGGGCCTCTTCGCGCGCTCTGGGGGGCATCTGGGCGCCTCTGGGGGGCCTCTTGGGGGTCTCTTGGGCCGTGTCGGGGGTCCCCTGGGGTGCCTTTGAGGGCTCTTTGGGGCCGTTTTGAAGCCCTCCAGGAGCGACTCCAAGATAATGCCGGTTCGGAGTCCCCTCCGGAGTCGATTTTTCGAGGATGTCTCGAGCGAAACGGCAACCTGACCGGACAAGAACGGGAAGCGTCCTTTTGTCCCCTGGGCTTATGAGATATTCCACGTTTTTAGTACGGCATACCACAGCAGTGCCACGTACCACTGCCGTGCTTCTTTGGGGTCTGCCGTGCTCCTGTGGAGTTTGCCGTGCGAACGTGTGGTCTGCCGTGCTCCTGTGTGGTCTGGCGTGCTCCTGTATGGTCTGCCGTGCTCTTGTGTGGTTTGCCGTGCTCCTGTGTGGTCTGCCGTGCTCCCGTGGGGTCTGCCGTGTCCTGTGTGGTCTGCCGTGCTCCTGTGTGGTCTGCCGTGCTCCTGTGTGGTCTGCCGTGCTCCTTCTTGGTCTGCCGTGCTCATGTGGGGTCTGCCGTGCTCCTGTGCGGTCTGCCGTGCGAACGTGTGGACTGCCGTGCTCATTTGGGGTCTGCCTTGCTCCTTTGTGGTTTGCCGCGCTCCTGTGTGGTCTGCCGTGCTCCTGTGTGGTCAGCCGTGCTCCTGAGGCGTCTACGGTGCTCTTTTGGGGTCTGCCGTACTCATTTGGGGTCTACCGTGCTCCTGTGGTCGGCCGTGCTCATTTGGGGTCTGCCGCGCGCCTGTGAGATCTGCCGTGCTCCTGTTGGGGAAACGCCAGCGGCGTTCGGGGTACAACAAAAAGGCGCGTTTATGTTGTACCCGCGCGCGGTCTGCCGTGCTCCTGTGGGTTCCGCCGTGCTCCTGTGGCGTCTGCCGTGCTCCTGTGGCGTCTGCCGGGCTCCTGTGTGGTCTGCCGTGCTCCTTTGTGGTCTGCCGTGCTCCTGTGGAGTCTGCCGTGCTCCTGTGTGGTCTGCCGTGCTCTTGTGGTCTGCCGTGCTCATTTGGGATTTGCCGTGCTCATGTGGGGTCTGCCGTACTCCTGTGTGGTCTGCCGTGCTCCGGTGGTCTGCCGTGCTCCTTTGGGGTCTGCCTTGCTACTGTGGGGTCTGCCGTGCTCCTGTGTGGTCTGCCGTGCTCCTGTGGTTTGCCTTGCTCCTGTGTGGTCTGCCGTGCTCCTTTTGGGTCTGCTCTGCCGTGCTCCTGTGGGGTCTGCCGTGCTCCTGTGGGGTCTGCCGTGCTCTTGTGGGGTCTGCCGTGCTCTTGTGTGGTCTGCCGTGCTCCTTTGTGGTCTGCCGTGCTCCTGTGTGGTCTGCCGTGCTCCTGTGTGGCCTGCCGTGCTCTTGTGTGGTCTGCCGTGCTCCTGTTGGTCTGCCGTGCTCTTCTGTGGTCTGCCGTGCTCCTATGGGGTCTGCCGTTGTTCGGCCGTCTTGAGGGCACTCTTAGGGCATAGTCTGCCGTGCTCCTCGTCTTGGTCTGCCGTGCTCCTCGTCTTGGTCATCCTTTCCGTCGTCTTGAGGGCGCTCTTGGTGCCTGGTCTGCCGTGCTCCTCGTCTTGGTCTGCCGTGCTCCTCTCGGTTCCTGCCTGGTCTGCCGCGTCTTGGTCTGCCGTGCATCCTGTGGGGAGCACGGCAGACCACAGGAGCACGGCAGACCACACAGGAGCACGGCAGACCACACCTCGATTTTAGGAGGATGTCTCGAGCGAAATGGCCATTTTGGGAAACCTGACCGGACAAGAACGGGAAGCGCCGTTTTCCTGTGTGGTCAGCCGTGCTCCTGTGTGGTCTGCCGTGCTCCTTCTTGGTCTGCCGTGCTCATGTGCGGTCTGCCGTGCTCCTGTGCTGTCTGCCGTGCGAACGTGTGGACTGCCGTGCTCATTTGGGGTCTGCCTTGCTCCTTTGTGGTTTGCCGCGCTCCTGTGTGGTCTGCCGTGCTCCTGTGTGGTCAGCAGACCCAGGGCTGAGGGAAGGCTGGAGCAGTGCTCTGGTGGTCCTTCACCCGCCCAGCTCCGTCCCCTCCCACTCTGGACCGATCTTGCGGGAAGCTGGCTTGTGGCAGCGCATCGCGCGTCCATAGCTTTCGTGTGCTTGCTTTTACCTCCTTTAATGTCTGCTCCACCTCTCCTTGAGACGCAGAAGCCTCCGAGCGCCGGGAGCAGAAATGATGCACTTTCGAAAAATCTTTTTGGATGAGTTTTGTTAGCGCGGCCTCGGAATTCAATTTTTCCGGCGACGGCCAGAGCCGACGCCAGCGCTGGATCCGGCTCGGCCGCCAGCCCAGGTGCCGGCCCGGGCGTTCGGTTCGAGCGCCGGCCTGGGTGCCGGAATCGGCCCGGAAGGGGTTCCAGGGCGCCGGGAGCAGAAAATCAATATTTTCGAAAGAAAAATATGTCTTGGAGTGGCCTTTTTTCCGCACCGAGATGGGCGGCGCCATTGTCTGATGTTGTGAGATGATAGTGGGAGATGGATCTTCATTCATCTATAGTTCTAAGCGTCTGGCATCACCTCGCAACATCTCACATCACCTCGCACCTCCTCGCAACATCTCACATCAAGGCGCATCGTTTGTAGACAGAAGCGAGCCCAACATAAATTATATCATCTTGGGTTATCATCTCAGACAGCGTCGTGGAGTTACGCCCCTAGTTAGGATATGTTGTATAGTAGATGATGATGTTCTATGACCAGTTCGCATCTAAGTTATACATGGTTGCGTTCTTACAAGATGTTAGTTCACATCTTCTGTTATCTTCGCCCGTGGCCATGGGCGCGCGCGCCCCAGAGCGTTGCGCATCATGCGATTTGGAGGGCGCGCGGTCGGGCGACGGCGCGGTGGAGAAAGACAACGAGCAGTATGCGATGGGGTCCTACAGGATGATAGGGGAGGAATATTCGAGGAATGGCTCCCCCCCAAACTCTTCCCCCCAGAGGTTCTCCCCGACAGGTTTCCCCGTTCCCCACCCCCCCCCCCTGATGTTACCGATATGTTTCCGATCCTTCTCCCCCCGCCCAAAAGGTTTCTCATCGCACTTTTCGCACCGTTGGCCCCCCTCCTTGGCCCCCCCCCCCCCCCCCCCCCCCCGCCCCGCCCCCGCCCCCCACCCACCCACGTACACCCACCTAACCCGCTCCCCCCCCCCCCCCCCCCCACACCCCCACCCCCCCCTACCCAACCAACGCCCCGCACACACACACCCCACGCACACACACATGCACACACACACACACGCACGCTTGCCCCAGAGGTTTGCCGCCCATAGATTTCCCCAATAAGTTTCCCCATAAGTTCCCCTCGATAGGTTTCCCCCTGCGGCTTCGCCCCATACGTTCCCCCCCGCAAGGGCGGTCGGCGGCCCGCTAACATGCCATCGGCACCAGGAGGGCCGTCTTCACTTCATAAGGTTCCCGAACTTTTTCTTTTGTCGTTTTTTCTTGACTTTCTATTGATGTTTCCCTTGGCTACTTCCTTGCCCTCTCTCTCTCTCTCTCTCTCTGTCTCTCCCTCTCTGTCTCTCCCTTCTTTTTCTCTCAGAGGTGGTCCCATCTCTAATTGGATCTTATGCGAAGTGGATCCATTACTCGGATTCGGTTAGAGGCGGATCTATGTCTCATCGAATTATGTTGGGTGTGGCCATCTCCAATTGGACTCTTTTCGAGGTGGATCCATCGCTAATCGGATTCCATTAGAGGTGGGTCCATCTCCAACAGGATTCTAGCAGAGGTGGGTCCATCTCTAATCGGGCACCATTAGAGGTGGACCCATCAGCAATTTGATTCAATTCGAGGTGGGTCCATCCCTAATAGTAATATATTAGAAGTGTGCCCATATGTCATCGGTTCCAAGCAGAGGCGGGTTCATCTCTACTAGGAATATGTGAGAGATGGATCTTTCTCTATTCGGACTCTATCAGGGGTGGATGCATCCCGCACAAGATTCTATTACAGGCGGGTCCATATGTCATAGGTTCCCTTTCGAGGTGGATCCACCTTTCATACAATTATGTGACAGGTTGGCCCATATGTATCAGGATTCTCTTAGAGGTGTACATCTGTATGAGGATTCTATCATAGGTGGGCCTATCTATGTTAGGGTACAAGTTAAGGCGGGCCCATTGTCCATAAGTTTCCATGAGAGGTGGGTCCATTGGTAGTGCGTTTCTGCCAGAAGTGGACCCATCTCTAATCGGATTCCATTAAAGGCGCACCTGGGTCCATCATGCAACCTGATTCCAATAAAAGTGGATCCATCTGTAGATTTTTTGAGATGGCCACATCTGCAATCGGTTTGTTTTAGAAGTGGATCCATATGTCATCGGATTCTATCAGATGTGGATCCGCCTCTAATAGGCTTCTACCAAGGGTGTCAATATGTACGAGGGTTCGATTAGAAGTGCACCATCTGTCATAACATTCTGTCAGGGGTGGATACATATCGGGTAGGGGTCTCTTAGAGGTGGGTCCATGTCTAGTGGAATTTCAGCAGAGATGCATACATCGCCGATAGGAAGCTCTTTGACGTGAACCCACTCCTATTATGCTTCTATCAGAAGCGAATCCACCTGTGATGAGATAGATCTTATGGAATGCGAACCAATGTGTAATGGGATTATATGAGAGGTGGACCCATATGTAGTAAGATTCTGTTACAGGTGCATCCGTCTCCAGTACGACTTTATCAGGTGTAATCATTGCTGATAGGTCCTGATAGAAGTGGGCAAATCTCTGATTTGATACTAGTAGATGTGCACCCATCTCTAATGATATTTCACGATATGTGGATCCTTATGTGATACGACTCAATTAGGGGTGGGACCATTGGTAATACGATCCCATGAAAGGTGGATTTACATGTAATAAGATTGTTAGTGGTGGGTCGATCTCTAAGATGATTCTATTAGAGGCAGATCCATCCGTAATAGGATTACCATAGAAGTGGACCATTATGATAGAATTCTGTTCGAGACGAATCCATCCCTGATTGGATTCTATCTCATTTATGTGTAGTCGAATTTCAATAGGATTGGGTCCATTTGTATTAGGCGTCTATTGGGGTTTGATCCAGGTGTCGTAGGATTATTCTAGTAGACACAGATCCATATATAATGGGATGCTCTTAGAGGTGGAACCATCGCTACTATTCCTTTAGGCATGTGAACATCGCGTATAGGATTCTCTATTAGATACGGATCCTGCCTTAAAAAAGATTCAATTAGAGGTGTATACGTCGCTACACAGATTCTGTTCGAGGTGGATCCATCCGTAATAAGATTCTATCAGGCGTAGAATCATACATAATAGGATCGTGTCAGATGTGGATCCATATGTAGCAAGATTCCATTAGATGCTGATCCATCTGTCATTAGAATCTTTCAGTTGTGGATCCACCTGCAATATGATTCTATGTGAGGCCGACACAGATCTGAAGGATGTCATCAGAGGCGGGTCCGTCTGCAAAAGGGCGCCATTACATGTGGACCCATCTCTGGCAGTCTTCATTTCAAATGTGGGCCCGTCGGTAATCCGATTCCATTTGATGTGGATCCATCTGAAATATGATTCCATCAAGCGGATCAATATGTGATCTGAATACTAAGAGGATTCCGTTAGAGCAGGATCCATGTCAAATAGGATTCAATTGCAGAAAGGTCCAGCTGTAATAGGTTCCTATTCGAGGTGGCGTCATCGCTAATATCATCGCACTAGAAGTGGTTCCATCTCTATTAGGGTTCCATTAGAGGTGGATCCATCTCTAATCGGTTTCCAGTAGAGCTGGATCCATATGTAATAGGATTCCATCATCGGATCCATGTCTAGTCGGCTTCCATTAGAGGTGGGTCCATCTGTAAGAGGATTCCATGAGGAGTGGTTCCATCTCTGTTGGCATCCCATTAGATGTGGATCCATATACAATAGGTGTCCATTACAGGTGGATATTTTTCTGATGGGGTTCCGTTCGAGGTGGGCCCATCTCTGATAAGAATCCGCCAGAGGCGCGTACATCTCCTAATCGGGCGGGCGCACTCGCGGTCGCAATTGTAATCGTCGCCAAGACGAATTCTACAAGAGTCCTCCATATTAGGAATGATATTGTAACACTTAACAACATAATTTATGTTGTAATTTTCCGCGCAAGAAATCTCGTTGCAATCCGCAACAGAATGAATCCTTGCGCAATCACCAACAGAAGGAATCCTATGGAAATCCTCCACAAACTGACCAGATTGTAATTCTCCACGAAAAGAATTGTATTGTTATGCGCAGCAAAAGAAATCCTTTTGTGGCGGCCAGGAAAAAGGCGGGCCCGAACAGAAACAAAATATATACAGATACTACAACAAACACCAACCCGCAGCCGCATCGCAATTGACCCCCCCCCCCCCCCCCCCCCGCCCACAACCCCCACCCCCCACCCACGCCCACCCCCCCCTCCCCCACCACGCTCCGCACCCACCCCCACCCCACACACACACCCACCCCCACACACCCACCACCACCACCACCACCACCACCGCCACCGCCACCACACACGCACACACACGCACGCACACACACGCACACACACACAAAAGAAATCATATTGTGACCTGCCACAGAAGGAATCCTTTTGAAATCGCCCACAAAAGGAATCCTATTGAAATCCTCCGCAAAAGAAACCCGATTGTAATTCTCCACAAAATGGGTTGTAGTGCAATGCGCCGCAAAGGATATCCTTTTGTGGCGGCCAGTAAACAAGTACGATGGCCCGAAAACAAAAAAGAAATTGAAAAATCAATAACTCATAATGACATTAATAATAAAACCAACAAAAAACACGCCGCAGAAGAAATCATTTTGAAACCCTTCGCAATAGAAATCCTATTGAAATCCGCCGCAGAAGGAATCCTTTTTTAACCGCCCACAAAAGGAATCCTATTGAAATCATCAACAAAAAGAATCCTAATGTAATCCGCCACAGAAGGAATCTATGTAATGCGCGACAAAGGAAATCATTTTGTGGCGGACAGGAAAAGCGCGGGCGGGGGGGGGGGGCGAGAAAAAAACAAAACTGTCAACCTTTTTTTCCCCTCGGGCGGTGGCGGGCAACACAAATATCAATCACAAATGAAACACTGCGTTTTTTTGTTTGTTTTCTTTGGCCCGCCCCGCCGACTTTTCCCGGTCGCCCCTAAAGGATTGCCTGCGTGGCGGGTGTCAATGGGATTCCTGTCGTGGGCGATTACGAAAAGGATTCCTCTTGTTGAGGATTTCAATAAGATTCCTTTTGTGGGCGATTACAAAAGGATTCCATTCTGCGACGGGTTGCAATCGGATTTTTCTGTGGGAGGTTTCCACGGGATTTCGCCAGCGGCGTTTTTTTTTGTTTTCCTTATTTGTTTTTTTTGTTCGAGCCCTTCCCCCACAAAAGAAAAACAGAGAGAGAGAGAGAGAGAGAGGAGGGGGAGGGGGAGGGAGAGGGCGATGGAACGATAAACAAAAAGAAATCGAAAGAAACATGTCGGGAACCTTACGATGCGAAGTAAAGTCGCCACCTGCGGAGCCTGCGGGGCCCGCGGGGTCCGCGGGGCCCGCGATACCTGCGACGCATGCGGGGCGCGTGGCGCCTGCGGGGTGCGCGACACCTGTAATATCTGCGAGATATGCGGGGCCTGGGGATAGGACCTGCGAGATCTGTGGGAGCTGTTAAGCCTGTGGGGGGGTGCGTTGCCGCATTGTGAAAAATTATATATATATATATTTATTTATTTATTTGTCTATATATATTTATATTTAGATATATCCCTGCCAAGCGCTCGCTACATGGGAAGGCGGATGCGGTGAGAAGGCGAATGCCCTGACACGCGTGCGTTGCTTTCTCTGGTTCTTTTGCATTGTGCTGGTTGTGCTGGTGGTGCTGGTGGTGCTGGTGCTGGTGCTCGCGGTGGTGGTGATGCTGGCGCTGCGGCTGGCGGTGATGATGCTGCAACTGCTTGTGGTGCTGCTGATGCCGTTGCTGGCGTTGTTGCTGCTGGCGCTGCTGATGTTGTGTATGATGCTGGTGGTGCTGCTGGTGGTGCTGCTGTTTCTGGTGCTGCTGGTGCTGCTGGAGGTGCTGGTGCTGGGGCTGCTGGGGCTGCTGCTGGTTATGCTGATGCTGGGCGCCACTGATGGTGCTGCTCCTGGCCATGTTGCTGCTGATGCTGCTGATGGTGCTTGCGGTGGTGCTGCTGTTGCCGATGGTGGTGCTTCTGGAGGTGCTGGTGCTGGGCTGATGGTGCTGCTGCTGGTTATGTTGATGCTGCGTGATACTGGTGCTGCTGCTCCTGGACATGTTGCTGCTGATGCTGCTGATGGCGCTGCTGGTGGTGCTGCTGTGCTGCTGCTGATACTGATATTGATACTGATGTTGTTGCTGGTGCTCATGTAGGCTGGTGGTGCCGTTGGTTGGTGATGCTGCTGCTCGACCTGTTGGTGCTGGTGGTCCCTCGGGGTCCTCTTGTGCCCATCTCAGGGTTGTGGTGGGCGCTATTGGGGTCCTCGTGAGGTTCTTTCGGTTGGCGCTGTTCATTGCGGCCTTCATGGGCCCGTTCGGGGCGGGCCCTCTCGGGGGCCATTGAGGGCTTCGCGCGCGGCCGAGAGTTTGCCCGAGTTGCTTCCGAAACGGCCCAGGACTGCCCAAGATGCCCCAAAACGGCCCGTGGATAATACCAAGACGGCCCGTCGCCCGAAAACCCCCCAAGATGGCCCCGCGGGGGAGACTTGGCGGGGAGGGCGAGGAGAGGGGATGAGGACGAGGAGGGGGATGATGATGATGATGAGGAGGAGGAGGAGGATGTGAGAGGGGGGATGAGGGGGGAGGGAGGGGGACGGGTGATAGGCAGCATGATGGGCGAGGTGGAGGATGAGGACGATGACAATGTGGAGGAGGATGAGGGCGAGGGGGGCGAGGAGGGGGAGGAGGAGAGGAGGAGGAGGAGGAGACGGATGAGATGCGAGAGAAGAAAAAAAAAAAAACAAAAAAAAGAAAGAAAAAAAAAAAACAACCAAAAAAAAAAAAAAAAAAAAAAAAAAAAAAAAAAAGAAAAAAAAAAAAAAACAAAAAAAGAAAAAAAAAAAAAAAAAGAAAAGAAAAAAAAAAAAAAAAGAAACAAAAAAAAAAAAAAAAAAAAAATAAAAAAGAAAAAATAAAGAAAAAAAAAAAAACAAAAAAAAAAAAAAAAAAAAAAAAAGAAAAAAAAAAAAAAAAAAAAAAAAACAAAAAAAGGCGAGGATGATGATGAGGGGAAGAGAGAAGCAGGAAAACGGAAAAGCATATGCGGCGGCAGGCGAGAGCCTATGGCTGTGTTTGCGGAGGGCGCAAGCCCCTGTATTTTTATTCACGCGAACATGTGCCTGTACAGCTTCGGCACTAGGGTGGTCAAGGCGCCATCGGCCTGCCTGGAGCACACAGTGCACATGACGCTATCGAGGCCGAGCAGCTCATAATGCCGCTCTGCGTGGATTCTCCACGTCGCAGCGGCTGAGCGCTCTCTCCACGACACCACGTCGTAGTACATGCGCAGCAAAGCCCCTGCAACGCCGCGCACGTCCCACAAGGACACCACCACTGCAGCTGCGGCCTTATTGCCACCCAGACCAACCAGCACCACGTCGCCGCGCTGGACCGACCCCTTGTCGCGGAGCCTCGCCTTGATCGATGTCGCCACGGGCGAGCGCATGTCCATGTCCAGCTCTGCCCGCACCAGGTCCCGCAACTTCTGTGGCGCCTCCCTGGGGTCCTCGAGGCGCGCGTCGAAGTTGAAGCAGTCGGTCTCTGCGAGCTGCCACATGTGCCTCCCCGTGACGTTCGACAACACGCTCTCGTCGAAGCCTGTCAGGTTGCACTGTTCCTTGGCATACGCCTTCGGAACTTTGTGCTTGGACTCGCACACGAGGGCTGACACGATCTGCTCCCGAGATAAATGGACGAGCCAGTGGAATTTCGGGTGCATGCTCTCCTCCCAGCCCGCTGCGACGCACGCGGCCAAGAAACGTCGGACGCATGCCTGTATATGCGCACCCGAGCAGCTGTTCGTGCTCCTGAGCGACGCTGCCTCGTGCACATCCACGCCAGCAAGAAATGCATCGGTGCCTGGCCGACCCGACGCGAACTCCGCTGCCCAGTAGGCAAGGGCGGGGATGAGCATCAGCAGCTCCGAAGCCTGGCACTTCACATGCCCTGCCTTTCGCCAGCTCTCGACGCGCTTGCGCGAGAAAATATCCAGAATGGCATCTTTGGCAACGCCAAGTGGCCACGACCATGTCCTCAGAAACTCGTGAACCGCTGGAAACAAGCCTGCGGCACCATTCTTGTACAGACCATCCAAATACAAAAAAATCAAAGTATGACCCCTCCAATATGTAAGGTGTGGCTGGGTTCGGTCATTGCGTGCGTCACTGGCCTGACGACGCCCCTGAGCTCGGGCATGTTGAGAATCCCAGAGGGCAGATGGTTGAAGCCAGCTGCCTGCTGCCGAAGTTTGAACCTCTCTGGGTCTTCCGTGGCCTTGAAGCGCGCGAGCCTGTCAACTGTTCCGTGCACCTGCTCGTCTGTGGCGAAGACAAGCTTGCTATCGTCCGTAATGTTACAAGTAAGGGCGTACTCCCCGCCACGCTCGTCGATCACACCAGAAACAGGCGCGGAATCCTTGGCGAACAAGTTAACGCACTTCATGCATAGCCTGGTAGCGTTGTCGCCCTTCGTGCCCCACATGATCTTGTGGGCCAAGCCGTCCATCAGAACCCCGCCGAGGCAGAAGAACACATGCACGTGGTTGCCCCCGTGCTCCAAGACCACGCCCGCCGCCTGCGGGTCGGTGCTACCGCGAAGGATGTGTTGCAAGAGTCGCCCAGCAAGTTGGCTGTATCCTGACTCGACTTGGTGATCAACTATCTGCGTGAGCGCCGCCGAGATCGTGATCCAGCACTCCTCCCGCTCGATCGCAGCTGCCCCAAACTCCGCAAACGTGACGTAAGTCATCCACTGCTTTCGGGCATGTCGTGCTACGAGCTCCAAGCCTGGGTTGTACTCATCTGCGTAATAGATGAGCAGCCACGGGCGATCGGGCGACGACGGGCGCGCCCCGTGCCGCAACGCGATGAAATCCCTAAACGCGGCACTCTCGGCAAAGGCCTGCTGCAAAAACGAATGGAGGCACACGAACGTGATATCTACCGCCTCGCCCGACGAACCTTTGAGCGTGAGACGCTTCCCTACAGTGCCGTACAAGTTCCTCTTGTTTAAAACCTCCTTCTGAGACCGCAGCAGCTCTCGTCGCGAGACGGGGCCCTCGGGGAGATTGCCTGCCCTCGCTTCGGCAACGATGGCGCATAGGGCCGTGCCTGAAACATGGGGCAGAGCGCGGCGAAACCTTTCGAGCCGCTGCAACTTGGATGCTTTCGCATCCGAATACGACCAGTCACGGAACCTTCGCATTCGCCAAAATGGCTACGGATGGGGAGGAGGCGGCGGAGGATGGAAGGTGCACTCGTTGCAATGTTCAACTTGATACATGCAGTCAATTGTGAGCTAATCTGAAGCGAGAGCTGCAAAAAAAAAAAAAAAAAAAAAAAAAAAAAAAAAAAAAAAAAAAAAAAAAAGAAAAAAGAAAAAAAAAAACAAAAAAAAAAATAAAAAAAAAAAAAAAAAAAAAAAAAAAAAAAAAAAAAAAAAGAGCTGCAAATCGATCAGACGCGCGCAAAACCCGTGAAATGTTGTTAGGTCGGACCGCCCCCCATCCGCGTAGCTAGCGAGCGTTGGCCAGATGCCAGCGCGAATGCGCCCCCTGAGCACCGCGACCCCCCGCCCCCCGCGTTATGCATGAGCCCCATGTCCCCAATGACCATAGCATGCCCGAGTTGCCGCCTGAGCCATGTGGGCCCTACGAGGCACACGGTCACAATGGGCCTCGTGAACAGCGACCGCCCCGCGAGACATATGGGCCCTATGGGCCGTATATGTTGTTTGAGCCCAGTGCGCCTCATGGGCGGTGCGGGGCCTATGGCCCCTGCGAGCCCTATGACCCAGTAGGGCCTAATGGTCCCCAAAGAGCCTTATGAGCCCTGTGGGCCACGCATGCCGCATGACCCCATGCGGGCGATGATGATGGAGGGATGAGCGAGGAAGGATTGGGCCATCTGCACGGCAACCCGAAGGGCCCAACGCGGCATATAGCGGGCCTTAGGGGTGGCCCAATCGGGCCCCATGACGGCCTCAAAGTGGCCCCGCGCTGTTTCCAGGATGGCCTCCACTGGGGTCTCCGACATTGCCATGAGATGGTCCCAAGAGAGCCAACATGATGGAGCAGGGGCCGCGC
Organism: Prorocentrum cordatum; assembly: GCA_963575745.1. Taxonomy (NCBI): domain Eukaryota; class Dinophyceae; order Prorocentrales; family Prorocentraceae; genus Prorocentrum; species Prorocentrum cordatum. The sequence goes on from CAUYUJ010004453.1 coordinate 68,068, forward strand.
GGCGCTGCGGATTCAAAACGAGGACCCGCACGCGTGCTACGAGGAAGCCGCGGGCGCGTGACGATGCGGCTTCAAAACGGGGACCCAACGGGTTCAATGCGAGGAACCCATGCGAAGGCGAAGAGAGGGCGCGGCACTGCTGATTCAAAACGAGCACGCATAGACCCGCATCGGGGCCAATACCGACGCCCAACGGCAGTGTTTTCCTTTATTTCCCCGAGCCTCTGTCTCAACAACGATGCAAACCCCAGCGCCCCATCGGCTGGGATGAGCGAGAAGCAGCGTGGGACGAGGTGGGTGCCAAGAGGCGGAAGGATGAGGTCTCGTCGTCGTCGTCGCCGTCGCCGTCGGAGAGGTTAGAGGAGTTACTACGACTGGGCAGCTACAGCAACGAATGCGCAGCATTCTTAGCCATTCACAGCGGTCCAGCACTGTGCTGCCGCGGCAAATGCACGCTTGGCGATCTCAACGTCGCCAGTGTGGTACAACGCACCCTTGTAAGCCCGACTGGTGAATGAACCGAAACTCGAATAGTTCGGCACGTCGCTCTTCTTCGTGAACTCGGCGAAGTTGCCGCCAGCGAACACCTTGGCCTTCTTCGGGCACGCGTTCGGGCCGAGCTTCGAGCCCGCCGCGGCAGCGGGGCGCTTCATGCCCGACTGGCTGCCCGTGCCCTTGCGCTTACCTGTGCCACTGCCGTTGCCCGTGCTCTTGCTCTTGTTCGTGCCCGATGCGTTCTTGGCAGCCTGCTTCGCGGCCGCCTCCTCAGCCTTCTTCGCCTTGCGCTCAGCTGCGGTCTTGGCCTTTTTCTCTTCCTTCGACATCAAGAGCGCATCGAACGCCTTCCTCTCCGCCTCGATGCTGGGGTCGACGGCGGGCGCCGCCGCGGGCGGATGCCCGATTGGCTCTGCCGAGGGCGGGGGCCCCTCGGAGGGGCGATCTGCGGGCGGCTCGGGCGGTGGCCCGCCTGCCACATGCGAGGCACGGCTCGCATCGTGGCTGGCCGCCGAGCCCGCGCCGTCGCGGCGCGCGGCCCCCCGCGGGCGCTGCTCGTTGTCGTAGTCCTCGAGCGTGCATGGCCTGCGCGGCTGGGGCCAGCCCCTGCTCGATTGCGGATTGCCTGGGCCAGGCTTGAGGATCGTGATCGTCGACCCGTCTGGCATGACGATGGTCTGCTGGTCGTCGCTGGCTGCTGGGCGGTCTTGTAGCGCAAGTGGCTGCCTCCGCATCTGCGGGGCGACGTCATGAGGCTCGGTCGCGCCCTTCGCGCCCGCGGCCTTCCGAACCCTGACCCTGTGCATGCGGATCCCTGCCAACTCGGGGATGACCCGCTCGACAGGCCGCGAGTCGCCATACGCACGATCGTAGATGTGCTTCGGCAGGTCGCTGGGGCTGTCGGGGAAGGTATGCATGCCAGGGTTGAACTTCGCCAGCTCCTGCTTGATCGGGAACGTCGCCTTGAAGTCCGCCGACATGTCGGCGGTGTCTTCAACTCTTGGCCACGGCTCGCCCTTCTGGTGCTTGAGCCACAGCAGCAACGCAATCGCGCTCTTGACGGTCTGCTCGTGCGGGGAGTATACCCCGAGGTTCTGCAAGCGGTCGCTGATCGTTGACTGCCACGTCTGGAAACCAGAAT
>CAUYUJ010004454.1:0-10000 GCA_963575745.1 Prorocentrum cordatum
AGGCGCGGCCTGGTGCCCCTGGGCGCGGCTGCCGCTGCAGCTCGTCGGGCTAGGGGCGATGCGCGGCTCCAGCTGGACATGGAGCTGCAGGCGCAGATGGCCACTCACAATTTGGACAATGCCAAGCGACAGGTGGACGTGATGGGGGAGGGGCAGGAAGGCCCGCGCAAGAAGTCGCCACGATTTCGGTGGGATCAGTGGCTTCCTCGGACAATGCTCCGCGCAGCGTTCAGCAAAGAGCATCTGCGGATGGCTGCTAGCAGCGTCGCCAAGGTTTTCAAAGGCACCGGAATGAAAGGCAGCCATCTTGTCGTTTGCCAATTGAAATCGGCTTTGGCGGAGCTTTAATGCGACAACCAACGGGTTCAAACAGAGCGCCAAGTGCTCAGAGCGCCTGGGACAGAACACAATTGGTTGGTCATGCACCTGCAGTGGGGCGAAACCAAGTTCACTGTGCAGCTGAACGACGGCAAGCCCCCTTGTGGGCAGCAAGTGATGACACAGCACGGCGCGTTGCATTGGGAAGACGAGGACCTCCGCGTCCACAGCCAAGAGCTCATCTTCCCACCGTCCGGGCTGGAATCTGCAACCGCCGACTGCATGCTCGGAGGCCTCGCGCGGGCGTTGCGCGTGGATATGGATGAGCTCTGGCCGTCGGCGCTGCTGGCGTGCTTGTCCCCGAGCGTCGATTCTGTGGCCGCAAACGGGCTGGTGTGCAAATATTTGCTGCAGACGTTGCCCTGGTGGGTCCTCCTGCTGCCTTCTTTTTGTTTGCAGCATCAAACCGCAATCTGTTTGCAATCGGTCGGGGACATGACGGGGGTCGTCGGCGGCGTGTTTTCCACTGTCAGACACTTGCAAACAGGGGCCAACTTGCGGGCCCTCGAGACAGCTCTGCGGCAAATCCTGTCGGACGAGGAGGCTGGTCTGGAGGTGCGGCGGGGCGCGCCGAATCCAGCGGACAGGGGGAAGCTCGACATGCTGCTCGGGTATTGCGACCGCCAGATGGATGAGGACGTGGAGGACGAGGAGGTGACAGCGGCGCGCGGCCAACGCAGAGGCCTCACCAAGCCAGAGGTCGACTTGATCAAGGAGATGTTCACCGGCGACGTGTCTCAAGAGAGGCCTGTGCACCATTGCAGGGGCCGCGACTGCTGCGCGAACAGGCAGGAGTCTGTCGACAGAGCGGTGGCGGCGGTGATGGTTCCTTTGCGCAGGCGTTTGGCAGTGCCCGCGTTGAACCGCTGGAACACTGTGCATCCCACCGCGTGCGTCTTGCTGCTGTTGATCTCCTTGCATGGATTGCTGCCGCGTGCGCTCGAGAAGACGTGCGGCGCTGCTGCGCGCGCCATGCGGCGGGAAGATGGCGGCCTCGAGAGCGGCAGCGGCGCAGCGGGCCTGGGGGATTTCAAGCGTGAACAGCATGTTCGCACCGTCAAGATGATGAGGTTTCTCTCCGATCTACTTGCGCGGCAACGGCTGGTCCTGTGGGTGGCCGTGGCCGCCGTGGGGATGCGATTTCATTACGCATGTTTCAAACGTGGGTCTTTGCATGGCTGGCTCGACCCCAAGGGGTCTGCGCTGTCGTCATTCTGCAAGAGCGTCGTCTTTGACACGCTCGCTCAGCTGAGCTCAGCCTTTGACCCCGCTGCAGCTGGACATTACGACTTGTGGAGATTGCCGCTTGCCCTGCACGGCCCCCTCGCGTCCTGGCCCGGCGAGGTCCTCCGCGAAGCAGACGCCATCGTCCACGTATTCACTGGGTCCTGTTATCGTCGCTTCGACATTCGTTTGAGCGGTTACCCATGGAGGCTCATGCGGCTCGTGGACGCCTCCCTGGACATGGGGGCCCGCCGCGCAGAAGGCGAAGAACTCTTTCGGGCAAACGAGTGTTGCCTGGACTCGGGGTTCTCCTTGAGGCTGAGGAAGATGTGCACCACGGGCTTTTGCGACCTTTTCCTGCCAGAGGTGCAGCGCTTTCTCTCCGCGTGCTTTAGGTGCGCGATGGCCTCGACGGTGCATTCCGAATTGTTGGCGTTGCGCAGATCCCCACCAGCCCATCCAGAAACGTCGCCCAGGCGAGTTGGCTTTTTTCACGGTTGCGGTCTGCGACCCTAGGGGCCGTCTTGGGCCATTCTTGACGTTCTAACCAATTGCGGGCCCCCGCGCCCAGGTCCTGGGGAGGGGGCGCGGGAGAGGGGCAAACCCTTCCGCAAACGGGGAAGAATGGGGGTTGGAAGAGGAATCTCCCTAGACCACTTGCGCCCTGAAGGGCGCGTGGGATTGGCTTTTGCGCGGATGAGAGCCCACCTCCAGACGATGAACAACAGACTTCCGAACGCCGCGACGCTCTCCGCCAAGCAGGCGATCTCCGAGGTTGTTCGCTGTCACGAAGAGGGGCGGAGAAGGCGCCGCGGGCGCGTCTTGCGCGCCAAGCGGGGCCGACTCCTGCAGAAGAGCGGCCACTCGAAACCGATCTGGGCCCAAGGCAAAGGAGGCAACCAGCGGCGCAAGAGGTTGGGCCATTATATGTTTTACCACCGTCGCGTGGCTGATCTGCGAGATTCGCAGCCGCGGGCGCCGTGGGCAGACCCGAGAGAGTACGAGCGGCGTCTGTATGCACAGGCGGCCGCGGACTGGCGGGTTGCATCCGAGGCCGAGAGGCGAAGCTGGAGAGAGGCGGCTCGGCGCGCGAACAAGGCTGAGAGGATGAAGCCAGACCCGCTGCACGAGTACGCGCGCATCTGTCGCGACCACGTTGACCAGTCGGACGAAGCTGCTTGGCTTTGGGGTCTCGGCTCAGACGAGTTCCCCTTGTCCGAGGACCTTGTCTCCGCAGCCGTGCAAGCGCATGTCGATGCGAAGCTGAAGATGGGATCCTTCGTGGAAGCCACGGCCGTGTCGTTTGACGAAATGTGCAATGCTGCTGCGGCTGCCTTCCCAACTGAGCGGCCTTGCTGCGCGCGCGCGGCAGAATGCCCTGGCGGCGTCGCCGACTTGCGGGGGGAGTACCAAGGCGTAGTGGGAGATTTGCGGTTGTTGGCGGCCCCTGCGAGGTGCAAGACTGTCGGGGAGATGATGACCCTCAAGGTTTCAGGGCCTGGAGGCTATGCGATGATTCGCAACTTCTCGCACTTGAAAAGTCCGATCTTCACGGGGGAGTTCTGCGAGTGCGACGTGGTGGGGCAGCCATGCGGGCTCGGCGCGGCGCCCCCCGAGGCGCCATTCTCTGCGCCGGTGTTGGGCGGGGAGGAAGGGCCGCAGAGTGTTGAAGATGATGACTGAGATCGACGTCGCCCTCCGCATCTTACGTGTGTGCGGGCGCGACCGGGCTGAGCTGCGCTGGGTCGAACTTCTTGCGCGCCCGCGCATGGGTTGCTCAGAGCTGCAGTATTCGGTCGATTCGGCGGAGGAGCGGGACTTAGACGAGGCGCGCCTCCACGAGAAGGACGTCGACCTGGCGACGGGCTGGTTCCAGGCGTTCGCCGACTCCCGCCCTGGCGGGGCTTCCGCCGACGGGGGGGGGCAGCGGCGCGCGTGGCGGGGATGAGGAGCCCGACTACGCGAAGGATTGGAAGGCCGGTTGGGAGGCCGCCGCCGCCCGGCGGCAGAGAGGTCGCGGGGCGCAGGGTGCAGCAGAAGGCGCGCCAGCGGAGGCGCCCCCCGCAGCAGCGCCGGACGCCGCTCTGGCGCACGGGCCGCTGGGCGGCCCCGCTGCGGCGGCGGCGCCGCCGCCGGCCCCCGCGGGCGCGCCGAGGCGCCCGCGCGTCGCCCGATGCCCGCAGCTCCCGCATCCCGCTGGGGCTGGCCGTCCTCACTACATTCGCTTTGTCGAACGAGGCCCTCGACGTCTACGACATGCGCGCCGTCAGTGGCCACCATCCAGGCTGTTCATGGAACCAGCAATAGAGGGCGCGACCATTGGCCGCTTTGTGGTGGTGGTTGGGGGGGGGCCCTGGATGCGGGAGCAAGGCAGACCATAAACAAAAGGTGCCCACGCCATCGCAGATCGCCGCTGCTCGCGCGCCCTTGCGGGGCATGCCCGAGAGCCAGCCTTGGAGGGGCTCGGAGGAGAGGCGGGCCAGTGGCGGGTGATCTTCCCGCCAGGACAGATACGAAGCGTAGGCGTGTAAAAGTGCATTTCTCAGAGTCGTTGTCGCCGCCGCGGCCGCCCGCTGCAAACGCGCAGCTGTCGCCTGAGCGTTGCTCCAATCGCTGTTTCGCCGCGTCTCTCGGCGCAGCACCGCTCCCGAGCTGCGGCTAAGCTGCCGTCCGCGGCAGCGCCTCGCTGCCCGCCGCCGCGCCCGCCCCCTCGCCCCCCGCGATGTCCCGCGCGGAGACGGTGAAGGCTTCGCCTTCCGACGCCGACGGGGAGACGGAGAAAGCGCCGTCCGCGGCCTCGGGGTTGCGGCGGGGCCGCACGCTGCGCGGCCTCGAGGTCGAGGGGCCCCCGTCATTGTGCACTTCCTTATGTCCTTCCTTTATTTCGCCTCGCCTCCTTTCCTCCCTCTCGGCTCCCGTTTCCTCTCAGGTCGCCCTCGTGGTGGTTGGCCAGTGGGCTGGCTATCCGGTGAAACCTCTCAACAAGAAGGATGGTTCCAGCTTCAAGTGCGGCCTCTGCGCCCGCGAGAGCACGGGCCCGAGCCCGTGCCCCCAGGCGAGTAACGAGGACGAGTTCGGCGGATACTGGCCGTGGAAGTACCGCGCCGACCAGGGCAGCGTGATCCGCCAGGCCACGGGCTATTTGCGCCTGGTTTGCAAGGCCCTGTTGCGCAAGAAGGCAGGCGGGCAAGGGGCATTTCGTTGAAATCGAGCCCGCCGCTTTCAATTTTTCTTTGCCCGCGCGGGCTGCAATTTTCTATTTCTGATTTTTTCCTATTTCCAATTGTTTTTTTGAGTTTCCGGCTGATGAACATAAAAACGCCCTGGTGAACATAAAATCGCCCTGGTGAACATAAAAGTGGTTTTGGTGAACATAATTGTTTATTTTTAAATTTCCGGTCGGTGAACTTAAAATCGCCCTGGTGAACATAAAACCGCCCTGGTGAACATAAAACCCTCCCCGGTGAACATAAAATTGGTTTTCTGGGAAAATGAGTTTTTAAAAATAGATTCACAAACGCATGCAATTTTAAATTCAGCGCATTGCAATTCCGCGCAAGAGAAAAAGGGGGACCGGCAGAGGAATGCATTTTTTTCTGGTCGCGGCGAGGCGAGTTCGAGCATTGCCGTTTGAGATTCCACCTCCGCTCGATCCGCAGGGGCGCCCCGCCCGGCCTATCCCACACGGGGCCCGACGCGACTCGAGTCCCGCGCGCCCCCGGCCCATGTCCGACGCGATTCCGACTTGGTCCAGCCCTCTCTCTCTCTCTCTCTCTCTCTCTCTCTCTCTCTCTCTCTCTCTCTCTCTCTCTCTCGCAGGCGGTGCTCTTGGACCCCCACTTGCCTGGCGGCGAGAAGAAGCCGCTGAAGGAGTACATCAAGTGGGTGCGCCAGGATGCGGGCCGGGCGCAGACCGTGCGGCTCAAGGTGGATGCGTACGTCCAGAGCCAGGCGGGGAAGGACCCAGAGAAGCTCCGCCGCATGTCCAGGCAGGCCGCGGGAGACATCCAGCAGGCTCGCCAGGTATCTTCCGTCAAGGTCTCCGGGCGTCGCCTGTCTGCGAACTGGCATCAAGCCTGCCCCGTGAGCAAGTGGCACGAGGCTTTCCCTGAGACGCCGCTGCTCACGGACCCGAATTGTCGCGGCGAGGAGCTCATCGACGGCGCCTGGCAGGAGGCGCCGTTGCCGCCAAGTCGTCTTCCCACTCGCTTCCTTCATCGTTGAAATGCCCTCCCTTTCTGCTCTCATACTGGCAGGATGTATATGTCATGAAGGACGGCGCGAAGAAGTTCTTGTACGACATCGCGGACTACGACGATCGCAAGGTGGAGGACAGGGCGGCGCTGGCGACTGTGGCCGAGTCAGACGACGACGCGGACGCGGCTGAGGTTTCGGCTGCTGCCGAGGCCGCCGTCGCCCCAATTGCAGCCCTGCGGCGCGCCACGCAGCGCGCGGAGATCGGTGCTGCAGAGAGCGCGCCGTCGGAGGGGCACCAGTCCGACTCTCCCGCGAGCGACGAGGACGCCGAAGAGACGGATCTCGTGGCCGCGGCGCTGTCGGGCCTGCGGGGCACGGCCCGCGCCGCCATGCCCGCGCCCAAGGCTGCGACCAAGCCGCAGGCCAGACCACCAGCCCAGACGACCGGGAGGGCTACGTCCGGGCGCGCTGCCCAGACAGCCGAGAGGCCTGCCGCCAAAGGGGTTGCCACGCCCGCAGCCGCTGCCCCTTCGAAGTGCGCCGCGCCCTCGGCGCAGGCGCCGCCGCAGAGGTCAGCCGCCCGCGCCCCTGCTCAGCCGGCCGCGCCCTCGGCGCAGCCAGCCGACGGCAGCAGCGCCAGTTCGCCCTTGGCGACCCCGCAGCGCTCGGGCCGGAGCCAGCCAGGGAAGAAGCGTGGCAGCGGCGGTTCGTGGGCCGCGCCCCTGCGCGCCCAGCCGCCCGACGACTCCGACGAGGGCGGCGAGCAGCCGGGCGAGCCAGCACCTCTCGAGGACGGCTCCGCGGCGAAGACGAGGGGGCGGAAGCCCCTCGAATTCAGCCTCGCAGCGGCCGGCAGGAAACTCAAGGGCGAGGCCGACACGCTCTTCAACACGTTCCAGGAGTGTTACAAATTGCTCGCTTTCAGCGGAGATGTGGACCCGTCCACGAAGGAGGGGAGAGCCGACTTCAAGGCCACGGCTTTTGAGCAGGCGGCAGCCGCAGAGAGCGCCATCCACATGGCCAAGAAGGCAGCGGCCAAGATGGGGAGGATCCCGGATGACGGCGCGCAGGCGCTGCAGATCAACAAGGCATGGCTGGCGCGCTCAGAGGAGGCGCTGGGCGCGGCAGTGCGGGTCGTCAAGGCGGAGTGGTCGCGGTCGTGGTCGCGTTCGTGGCCGTCGTCGTCGTCGTCGTCGATGGAGGAAGGGAGGAGGAAAGGAGAAGGACGATAGGGGGGGAGGGAGGAAGGGAGGGGGAAGGCAGGAGGGGGGGGCAGGAGGAAGGAAGGCGGAAGGCAGGAGAAAGGGAGGAGGAAGGGGCGCGGAAGGGAGGGGGAAGGGAGGAGGAAGGGGGGGGGAAGGGAGGAGGGGGCTACAGTACGCATTAAGTTGTTCATTCCTCTTTGTGAACGGGGGCTCGGAGGCCCCCGGCCCAGTTCAAAGGAGGCGGCGGAAGCGGGGGGGGAAGAAGACGGAGCGAGGGGGGCCCGAGGAGGCGGGGGAGTCCGCAGGCTGCTGTGAGCGAGAAGCCAGGGAACACCGAGGCTCTGGGCAGTGTCGCGCGCGAGCACTGCCCCGCTGACTGAGGTGGAGGACGCGCTGGAGGCGCTCCCACAGCTGGAGGGGGCCTTGGGCGTCGCTTTGAACACGAGCCCGGGCGGCAAAGTCCTCGTTGGTTGGGCGGAGTCGGCCATGAAGAAGCGGTCCCACGAGGAGGCTGCTCTCCAGTGCGCCCGGGCTGCCCGGGAGCTCTTCGCGCAGGTGACGGGCCATGCCGCCGGGGAACAGTGGCAGAATTGGACCGAGGAGGTGTCGCGCGCCTGCAAGAAGCAGAAGGAGGCCGTGTCCAAGGCGGGCGCGCTGCAGGAGGCCGACCGGCACCAACTCGCCAGGGAAGGCCGCGGGCGGGCCTCCGCAAGATCGCGAGTCCGTTCGATGAGGTTCGAGGGTTTCCGATCCGCCATTGGTTCTAGTTTGGCCGGCGCTGCTGCGGCGCGCCTTTTTATTTTTTCCTACTTGAGCATGGGACGTTTGAACTCGCCGCTGCCTGTGTTTGCCTCCGGTAGAGGCACTGCGTTCGAGGACGTGGTCCTCGGGTTGCTCTTGCGCTCGCCCCGCGAGGAGGTGGGGCGAGCCGCAGCAGGCCCGAGGAAAGATTCCTTGTCCGAGAGCGAGAAACAAGACACAGACAGACGAACCACCCCCGGACCCCGGACCGCCAGAACGATCAGAGGGAAGAGGCGGCGGAGGAGGGAGGGGGATGATGAGGGGAACACCTTGTGCAAGAGGTGCTGCAGCAGCGCGCCTTCTCAATTTAGTTTGGGCGCCGAAACGCGTTCTCCAGAGGGGCTCCTGACTGCCGCGTGCGTCGAGCGGCTGGAGTTGGAGCACGGCTGGTCGATTGTCGAGGAGTGGGCGCCTGATGGCATCAAGGGCCCCCACGAGACCGCCTTCGGGGCATTGAAGAAGGTCGCCGACGTCGCCGCGCACAGCCGCCTCGACGTACCTGGGGTGAAGCAGCCAGTGAAGACAGCCAATCGGTTGTGCGACCTCTTGAAGGAGAGCCCCGAGGCGTCGTTGAAGGTCTCTGGCGTGACAGTGTCTGCGGAAGACAACTTAGAGGGGCTGCAGTCGCTGTTCTCCCTCGCGCTGGGCACGGCGGCGCGCGCGCGCAGGGCCTTGGGCCGCAGCGTTCTGGCCAGAGCCAAGGGTGCATCAGAACAGTTTCTGAAGCGCGTGGACTCGGCGGCGCGGCAACGGAAGGAAGTGCAGGGCTTCTTGAATATCTCCAAGCTGCTGAGCGCGGAGCCGCCCGAGGACACCTGGAAGGAAGCCGACGTGTGGCTGTGCAGCGTCGCGGCCGTCGCCGACGCCAAGGGGCTTGCCGAGCAGGCCGGGGGCGAGCTGAACCTGGAGTTGTGGGGGAACGCGAGCGACGCCGTGCGCCAGCTCGGGGACATGGCGCAGCCGGAGCGCGCCTTCCAGACAGTCATCGCGAAGACTGTCGACGCTTCTCTGGAAGATGTGGAGGCCGCAGTGGGGGCCAGCAAGGAGCTGCACGCGCAGGCCGTGCCATGGCTGGAGAAAGTCGCGCAGGAGCGGGCTGAACGCTCCGCCAAGCGGTTCGACGCCGCGCCAGCCGTGCGCGCCGCGAAGGAGCTTCTTGAGAGGAGCCCCATCCCCGAGACGCTGCAGGAAGCGGCCGAGTTCTTAAAGGTTGTCGGTGGCACCGTGGACATGCCGGAGACCTTCGGCGGCAAGGGTGGGAAGATGGTTGATGCTGTCGACAAGGTGCGCTGATCCTTGCTCGCCGTCTTCCCCAGCTCCTCGCGTTCCTTCACCGGCCCCCCGCTGTCTCATCCCACCGGGCCCCCCTCGTTCCCAGTAGATTCCGCCGCGGCTCTTCCTCGCCACCCCGCGTTCGCTCCAGGTGATCGGTGGCTTCTCTCTCGTGAAGGAGGTGTGCCGCGACCCCCGGCTGGAGTCGCAGGTGGGCTCCATGACGTCACAGTTGCGACAGCGGCTCTTCCTGGTCGCCTGGTGCGCGAACGTCACGTCGTCGATTTGGGAGGCGAAAGGGCAGTCGAGGATTCCTGGCCCAGCAGAAGCAGAAGGTCCGCGATGCCATGAAGAACCTCATCAGCGTCGCAGTGGAGCCTGACAAGATGAAGGAGGAGTTCCCCGCGCTCGAGGGCCGCCTGATCCCCGAGATCCTTCTGAACGCGGGGAAGGCGATCCTCGCCGGCCGCGCAGTGAGCGGGGGGGGCGAGGCGGAGGGCGCCAGCGGTGCAGCAGACAGCGCGCCTGGAAGCGGGGCCGGCGGCGCTGACCAGAAAGGGCGCGCCCGGGCTGGGCCCGGGGCCGCCCAGAGGGCCAGGGTGGGCGACACGGCGTCGTTTCCAAAGGCGACGCCGTATTCCCCAGCGGTTCTGGCGGCGAAGAGAGCCAGCATTGGCGGCGCCCCTGTGTGCAAGTCCGCTCGCAAGGCCGCGTAGGTGCGCGCTGCAGGAGTCCGGGGGCACGGTGGTGTTTTTCTTTGCGGCGGGCGCGCCTGGCGCGCTCTCCAGTCGAGCGGCCAGCGCCCAGGGGCCGCCTCGCTGAGACGAGAGGGGCGCGGGAGGCAGGGGGGCGTAGGAGATAGAGCGAGGCGGCGGGGGGAGGTCCAGCGCGCGAGATATGCACTGCGAGTTGCGGGCTGACGC
>CAUYUJ010004454.1:17500-69691 GCA_963575745.1 Prorocentrum cordatum
GTGCCCGAGACGGATCTCTCTTCGCGCTGATATGATAACCTTCCCTCCTCACTCCTAGTCCCACCGCTCCCCATGTCCACCCGCGGAGATGACAATGGTAAGCGGAGCGTGGCTTCGGGGCCGGGCGGCGAAGGGGACACGTGCTCAGTGAACGGAGGAGGACGAGGAGGGCACGCGTGCCACCGGCACGCAGACGGACGGAGATCGAGACGCAGATCAGCGTTCTAGAGATCGCTGGACGAGATGGGATTGGTCTACTCAGTGGTGGGGCCATGGAGATGACAAGTGGCGCGACAGGAGCTCGTGGTATGCGTGGGAAGACGACTGGAGGACTCCCTCTCAGTCGTGGGGATCGCAATCGCGAGACTACGGAGCGCCGCCAGCATGGTTGGGATTCGAGAATTTGAGGTTGTACAAGATGAATCTCCAATCATGGGCAGCACGTACGGGATACCCTCAGCAGCAGAGAGCAGGGGAAGTACTAGAGAATTTGCCTATAGACGTGCAGCAGCGCTTCGTGAGCATCAGGCCCACCCTTGACCACGAGAAAGGACTGGGCACCCTGATAGAGCATCTCTCAGTCCTGAACGGCGAAAGGCCAGGAGACAAGGAGAGAGAGGGTCACTGCGCGGCACTTTTCCATTACAGCATTCGGCGAGGAGAAACATTGACGGACTTCGTGCTTCGCAGAGACCTGGAGACGGCAGAAGCTGAACGATTCGGACTGATACTCCCGGACCAGGTGAAGGCGCGCTTCTTAGAGGAGGGCGCGCAGCTCACACCCCAGAACCGCATCAATCTGGAGGCCCTGGCCGCCGGCAAGAGCGACCCGACCTCGATCAGGCAGGCACTGTTGCTCCTCGACGTCAGAGACAAGTCGACGCTGCCGACCTCGGCGAGCCAAAACGTGACTAAGACGTACCAGGCCGAGATTCAGCAGGACAAGGAACATCCGCCACCTCCTCATCCGCCGCATGTCGACATCGACACGTACTTTGAAGGACCTGCTGATTCATTCGAGTTACCAGAGGAGGAAGCTGAGACGTTCCTCGCGGCCCTCGAGAGCCTGGGCCTCGACGAGTCCGAGCTGATGACGGTGCTGGCAGCCGTCGTCGAGGACAAGCTGGGCAAGGATCGGAAGCGCACCTGGCAGGAGGCACGCCGTATGAAGGCCAACAAAAAGATCGACCGGGACTCCTTTGACAGACGCAGGGCGAACAGGCCGGGATACAAGCGCATCACGGGCTCGGACTTGAGAAAGAGATCGAGGTGCGCCAATTGCGGGGAGAAAGGTCACTGGGCCGAGACGTGTAAGAAGCCGCACCGCACCAAGGAACAGAGGCTCGCTGAAGAGGAACGGTTGAAGGATTCAGGCGGAACTAAGACATCGTTCTACTTCGAGAATGGCACCGACGAGGGGTACGTGAACTACTTGAGCTTCGAGGGCGAGGGGGCACAGACCGTGACATGGCCTGTGGAGGACTGGACAGGGCTGATCGAGACCATCAAGAGCGCCCAGGCCCTCTCCACTCTCAAGAACATGCTCGACAGCGCCTTGGTTGACACAGCGGCTGGACAGGCCCTCGTCGGACGGGGAGATCTACGCATCATGGAGCACTCGTTTGCCGAGAAGGGGTTCAATGTCCACGTGGTTTTTGGCGAGGTCCCCGGCATGACAGCATCCGGGGTCGGAGGGCAGGCGAAGCCAGTTGGCAGAGCATGGGTGCCGGTCTCGTTGGCCGGCTGCGGATTCGTCGAGTTCCTCGTCATAGCGAACAGGTGCCCGCCTCTGCTCCCAGCGCGTCTGCTGGAGGCAATTGGAGGAGTCGTGGACATGCGCCTCAACGTGATGATGGTGAACGCGCCCGAGGGTCAGGTCTCGAGGCCCCTGTATCGGCATCCCTCGGGCCACAGGTCGGTCAGCCTGATCTGGTGCGAGCCCGACGAGTTCTTCGTGGAACCGAACGTCTTGGCGCGGCTGCCCGCGGAGTGCCGGAACTTCCGCATCCAGGACCGCGCGGGATCGGGCAGTGAGGAGTCGCGGGTGGGTCGCGAGAATTTGGGCCTTGAAGGGCCGGAGTGCTACATGTCTTCCCTCTCCTCCTCGGGCCCTGGGGGCCCGACGTTGGAGTCTCAAGGGACTTCCGAGAATAGGTTGGGAGGTGACAGCGGGTCGAAACTCCCCGGGTCCGTAGCTCCCCGGGCTCAAGATCCTCCCGACACCCTCTTCCGAGACCCTGAGGTGAGTTTTCAGCGTGGCGGTGAGGCCGAGGAAGACAGTGCAGAAGTCTCGATCCCAGTCAGCGAGTCCGGCACGACGGTCATCGAGTCTCCCGACGCTCCACGAGGCACTTTAAGGGTAGCTCTTTGGGAGATGTTACAGTATCGGGAGCATAGCTCGCGCGCCGCTGCCTTGGGCTCAAGGCACGCGCGCCCTATTTGCCCGGACACCGCGAGTGTTCGCTATGTGCTGGAAAGATCATTACATCTATCTTATCCTATCTTATCCGCCCGCCCTCATACTGTACCTTCACAGCTACAGCAGAGCGATGGACGCTATTTGCCATCCGATGTCCACGGTCAGCGCCTTGGAATCGGATGCTATATGACAGGCTATATGCCCTATTTGAGTTACCAAGCTCACTTTCGACTTGGTAGCGGAGCTGGCCGCACTCTCGTGTGGTCAGCTCTTGCTCTTCTCAGCCTCGCATTCTTCGGCACGATCTTCGTGACCACCTACTACCCTGCGCCACCACTCCCAGTACATTTACGAGGATCTGTTCAAGAGCAAGAAGCTACACGAGAGGTACGACGTCTAGACGACCAGATTGGTACCATATACGCTTCATCATTGCGTTACTATCAACCGCTCGGCAACGAGCCAATAACGCAATACCTGAAGCAAGGGCGGGGAAACCCGCCAGACAGAGCGCCTCGAAGACTCGACAAGGCGCTACCCCAGCGTGACACCGCTCATCATAACCATTCTTCGTTACACATTCTTGGGCTAATCGTTTTCGCTATCATATGGTTCGCGCTGGGGGCAGCAATCGCACACATGCGTCGGGGAGATAACAGCACCGATGGGCAAACACATGGCCCATACTGGGACCCTCAGGGTAATGTACCTTTTCGTGAGTACATTTACGAGGTCAACGCGTGGCTCAACGTTACAAGCGGACGTATGACGCCACAGGCCCAAGCGGCCGCAATACAACGCGGCCTGGGAGGCCTAGCGAGGACACTCGCCATGAGGGTACCGCCTGACATTATAAACTATGGTGCTGACATTGATGGGGTCCACACGGACCCAGTAACTTACATCATGTTCCTCCTCAGCATGAAGTTCGAACGCCTGGAAGATGAGCGACAGCTCACTTCCGGCACACAACTCATCGACTTCCATGTGCCTCACGGGGAACGAATCGATGTCACTCTTACCCGATTCGAAATGGCCCGACTTGAGGCACAGTCGGTGGGATTCGACCTTCCTAACTTCCAACTGCTAACTACTATCCTATTCCGCGCCTTAGGCGTCGGCAACCAGAAAGCCATGCAACTCTTGCAGCCACTCAACCACCAAATGCCTCGAACACAACAACAATATGATGAGTTGCTGGAAAGGATGCGTTCGGTAGGTCACCTATCCGAACGATCCCCTGGCAACATAGGATCCGTGTTTGGAAGAGGAAGGGGATCTGGTAGTGGAAATGTCTACACTACCTTGACTACTGAAGTCCAGCCTGGAAACGGGCCCTCAAACATATGGGCCGATGACCCAGGAAAATCCATTGCTTTATTAGCAGGGGATCGATCACAACCAAGCTGGGCAACCAGCCCTCCTTCTAGATAACCACAACCACACCGCTCGTTATGGGGGGAATCAAATCCCCCAACCGACGGTGTATCCACCTATTTAGGAGACGAAGATTTCGACTCCGGCACCGACACAGACACTATATCATCAGATGGTGTTGAAGCTCTAGATTGGTCAGATATCATGAATATGGATAACGACAATCAGCGTGCTGAGCATTTATTCTGGCTGTTACAACAGGCTAAGCGAAGGTGGAGGAGGTTCACACGAAAACCAGTGCGTCGTGTTAGAAGGAGGATACGCAGAAGTTTTAAAGGAAAGGGTAAAGGCAAGCGTGGTCGTCGGAGGTTGAACGGGCGAGGTATCGCGGCATTTCTCCAGAGGCTCTCAGATGAACAACATGATGAGATATTCTTTGGGGGAAAAGGCCGCGGTAAAGGCCGTAGAGAGACCTCAGGAAAAGGCAAAGGTAGGCGGGGAAACCCGCGAGGTAGAGACGGCCAGGTTCTCAAATGTCATGAGTGTGGTAGTACCGATCATCTTGTGCGAGATTGTCCAGCGAAGGGAAATTGAAAGGGCATGTCGTCCGAAGTCCATTTCGGCTCAAGCACACCATCCATTGAGTATCTGAGCCTCCAGGACTTTGAGGCTATGGAACAGATATTTTTCACATGGGTCGTTGGCATGGACAACATTGACGAGCTCGAGGGGTATGGTCATGGATTATACGTGTATTACCTCGAGTACGTCCGCCGGTTCGTCACGGGCAGTAATGAACTCACTCCCGTGGAACACGGTACGCTCGGAAACGAGCCTCTTTCCTTCTTCGACTGGATGTTCGGGAACCCAGGCAACATCATGGCCTACGAGAGCGACGGCGAGGACACCACTATAGAGGCTTCGCCTTCCGAGGTTCAACAGAACCTCGAACCTCCGCCCGAAATCCCGCCTGGACACAGGCCTTTTCTGCTGGGAGAATATCCCCATACTATTGAAGACTTAATTGAAATGGAGTCTCAAGCATTTGTTCAGGCCTTCATTGCAGGTGAACCAGGTTCTCCGTTCATACCTCCTGGTTCGCTTGCTCCAGGCGAATATGGACCGCGTACACATTTGCAGACCCTCATGTGGATGCATGAGATACTTGCAGTTGCATATCCTGAGAGTCAAGAACAAATTGAAGCTGGTATTATGACAGATAATGATAATGATGCTTGCGGTAGCTCAGAGCTACTCTTGGCAGCTTTGTCTCTCGTTGACAGTATAAATCCTCAGGAAGTGCAACGACACTTAGTATACTCCCATGGTAGATGGCGTCGTGCCCTGGAAATGGCAATGGCTATGCGTGGTCATGATCTTCCCCCGCCAGGATGGAATCTCCAGGAGCTGGGGATGAGGCCAAACCATACGGCCATGCGTAACATTGCTAGGCAGCCTATGCTCGTCGATGACCCTGAGCCGACGACTGTGCCTCCTACTCCAGGACAGCCGAGTGACGCCCAGACGCCGGCCATGCAGGGAAACCTGCCTTTACCAGATGCGCCAATGGCCATCATAATTGGTAGTTCGACATCAGAAGAAGTAGAAGGCGATGGTTGTGGGTTAGATGAGGATGACGTCACCATCCTCATGATGGACGTGACTGGTGAGGAAGAGGTCGATTTCGACCCTGATGAGTCTGAACCATCATCACCATCGGCACAAGAGCCACTTGCGCCGAGCTCCACCCAGCAGGGAGACCTGCCTCCATCGAGCGATCCACCCGGGATCGCAGAGGAGCCTCCTCAAGCACCTCCAACGGGTGCCGCTCCTGCTGCATCAGCAGCCTCTTCTGATGAGAACACCAGAAGATCTCGTTCCCATACGCGCGTCAGAGGAGAGCCACATCCTCAGGCTCGACTCCCTCGTGATTGGAGACAGGCTGGCCCAAAGGAACACGCTGCCAGAAGAGGTGGCCAGCTCCTTCCATACAACGACCCACGACGCCGAAAAGGGGAACACTCGGCCTTCGGCCAGGGCAATCCTGCCTATAGGGACGGCGATGGCAGACCCATCCGTGGAGGCTATCAGCTTGCAACAAACATCCGCCGCCTTGAAATTCAAGATGCGCGGACCCAGTTGCGAGATATTATCGCGGCTCGCAAGCAGTATAGGCCTCACGCTGCATGTGGTCCTTGTTCCCAGCCGTTCCAGAATCACAGGCCAGGATGCCTCGTTGGAAACAACGAAGGCCTGAGCCCCAACAGGGGCAAAACCCCTCCTAAGGAGGGCCATCCGCCACTTGACCCGATGACACCGGAAGAGATCGCAGCAGTGAATAGTCGTCTCGGGATCTTGGGCCACTTGGATCCGAAAGAAGAAGAGAAACCTACTCCGGATCCAAGGGGAATGGTAGCCATGACCCAGGAAGAGAAAGACGCGCTCTTTAGTCTTCCTGGTATGCGAGGAAACTCGCCTGGCGTATCTAGCCAGTCCCAACAACCAGAGCCGATCATCAAGGACGAGACAAAGGCTCAACGTGTGTCGGAAGATGAGGAGCGTATTCAGACAGTAGATGAACGCACACGCGAGGCAACTCGCAAGATGCTGGAGGATTCCAGCAAGCTCTACATGAAGGGGGCTAGAAAGCCCCCACTCCCACTAACTTCGAAGGCCAAGAGTGAACCCCCGACACCTAAGCCGCCTCCGGCGCCGAAACGCACAGCTCCTATACCAGCATCTGTGCCCAAGCAGCAACCCCAGGACCCCACTGAGGAACGAAGACGTTCGCTTAGCCGCAGCAAGTCCATTGCGGAACGGGCGGCAGCTTTCGAGCGCAGTGAGTATGCACCTGCGCCAGCTTTGCCTGTGGCGGCTCGTTCCAGGAGGTCCGATGAAGGTGCTATGTCGAGGGGTAACTGGGTGCCGAAGATCAGGGGCAGCGCCAGTCGCGCATCTCCGCGGGGAAACCCGCCAGGCGCTGCTGCCGCAGCTTCCTCCTCTTCAGGAGCCGCAGCCTCTTCAGCAACAGAGGCTCCGATGCGGGGAAAACCGCCAGCAGTTCAGCTGCGCCACCCAGGAGACACATCCTTCACTAGTGGGACTCCAGATCTGATCAGGGATAGACTGGCACTTCGGAAGCTCCCACCGATACGTTCGGTGGATGAGCCATTCATGAAGGAATGCAGGAAGGCCGGAATTCTTCCCAGATCCAATGATACTCTTAAAAGGTTAAGCAAATCTATCAGCAGGATATGTAGACATGCGCCAGATAAGCCACATAATCCTGTGTGGCGCCTGAAATCTTTTGATGATCATGATGGTTGGATCAACCTCGTGGACCTCGTGGAGAACTTTCCCTGGAACACAAGTCACTCGAGGCACGCTTATGAAGAGGCCAAAGTTATTAGCGAGCAGTTGTATGGTCGCTCGGTTGACCAACTCGCAGCCATCATGATGGAAGTTGTTCATGTTCGTGAACCAGACGGAGAAGAAAAACAGCGCCTTCAATTCAAGGTGCTAATGCGGGACTCTGGCGAGCCTGCTATCTTCGTCCGCGCCTCTCAGGGGCATTCATGGAAATTGAAAGCTCCATGGTCGCTGTACAGCTACATTGTACTGTGCGACGAACCCGCCAGGAGACCGGCCAAATGCCCTGAAGTCGCCATGCATGGCACTCGATGGCACGCTTTCGAAGGCATTATGTGGCACGGCCTGTCCTGTAGACCTGAGCACAACACGAAGAAAACGGGGACAGGCCGTTCACGCATCCACTTCGTGCCGACATTGCGCCGCTGTGCCGTGAACAGTGGGTGGGACCCAGAATTAGACCGCATCATCTTTGTAGATTGGCGCAAGGCCATACAAGATGGTATAAAGTTCTGTTGGTCCGATAACGGAGTCCTCTTGTCCGAGGGAGATAACGGTAGCATTGAACCGTATTACATTTCCCATGTAGAGGACCTGACCACTGGAAGGCAATGGCGCAACCGAGAATATTTGGGGATGCGCCGTGCGCGAGTCTCTGTCAGTATGATGACTGCCCCAGATAGGTGGGCTGATGTTGGTGATTCCAGCGTTAAGTACAAGTGGTCCCGAGACCAAGAGGGCGTTGATCCAGCCATGGTCTACCTCCACAGGGACGTCGGGGACCACTACAGCCCCACCCAGCTGGGAAACCAGCCTGAGATCTTTCGGATCTTTATGATCACCGAGAGTGAGGCCGGGAGCGCGGCTCCAAGCCGTGCCCCAAGCCAAGGGCCGAGCGCCGTGTCTTGGCAGGCCATGAGTACTTCGCACCTGGATCAGATTGCAGCTGCGCTGAACCCTGACCAGGTAGAACAGCTGGCGGACAGGCTGTACCAGCAGGATCCCTGGGCCGCAGGCCAGGGAGCAATGTCCGCTATGGCCACGAGAAATCGTCAAGCCATGCAGGGAAACCTGCCTACAAGCGGACCTGCTCGGTTCGAGCCAATGCACGCAAGCCCCACACAGAGCATGCACACTCCAAGGGGCATGACTCCAGCGGGCACTCCGCCAGCACAATCCCCATTTGGGACACCTGTTCGCCCTGCAGTAAACGGCACACTCATGGAGAGGTTAGCTGCGGCTAGGGCTGATCACAGCACAGCCCTCCTCAACATGATGCCGCCCGGCACGCCAACGAGTCAGCAGGGAAACCTGCCTGGTACACCAAGCCACCACAGGGCAGGTATACCCGACGACTATCGCTCAAGAGTGGCGGCCGCGGTACAGCAGGTGCAGAACCATAATCTGCCTCACCCAAGTGGGCAGAGGTGGAGGCCAGCCTGGTCCTGGGAACCGGAGGGTCCCAACCCACGGGACCCCGCTCGGCAACGAGCCTTTATCCCGGCGTTCAACGCCCATCCGAGCATGTCTCAGGGCCAGAGGCCACCACCCACGCAGATGAATCCGCCATTATACCCTGACGGTACAAGGGTCCCGAACAAATTTGTTCGGGAATTGGCGGATCAGATGCATAACCTCACCAATGTGCGCTGCAGTGACCACTCCATGTACCCGCACATGGCCTTCATGCCTTCAACATCACCAGAGGTGGTTGTACAACCCACTGCCCATTCAATATCGTCTGGCAGTAGGGGCGTGCCTGACTACATTGTACGGGGCCAGTCACGTGCAGCTGCACTCGATGTGGTGCGGAATAGGGGCTCACCTTTGCGAGGAAACTCGCCCGCCGTGACTCCTACCACTTCCATGCCAAATGTCGAAGGGCCGGAGGTGATGGACCTAACGGGGACTCCCCCATCAGCCTTCATGCCCTCCGAGACGGTACTGGAGAGGCAGCGGCGGGTATATCCCAGGGTAGCAGACGTAGAAGTCTTTACTGGGATGGAGGACACCTGTGCTGTATGCCTCGAAGAATTTCAGCCCAGGGATAGTGTGTATCGCCTGAGGTGCAATCACCTATTCCACGAGGGATGCTGGAATTGTAACGTTGTGGGCCACGTGACAAACCAGCGTGAGGGAGATCCACAGCAGCCACCATGTGCGATCTGTCGTGCTCCTGGCATTATAACATCGCCCTTCCCATGGACTGGCTCCCTTAGTCAGACTCCCGAGCAGTCAATGAGGGAGCTGCGGGAGCTAAGGAGCATGGTGGAGGAGATGACGGCCAGGATGCTAGCTATGCAGACAGCTTCGTCACACCAGCAGGGACACCTGCCTGAAGAGGTAAGGCCGCCTATGGCAACGGGATATTTCGATCAGCTTATCCCGATGACGGCGCCTCAGCAGGGAAACCTGCAGGATACTCCTCAGATGTCTCCCCAGAGTGGAGGCGAGGTTGAGATGTCATTGGACCCTGATCAGCTGCGCGAGTTGCGTGTGCGACATTTCCAGAATCAGATGGATAATACACACACAACGTTTATGCTAGATGCCAATAATCCTGAAACTGATAGTCCGTCGTTAGACCTATCAGAATCCTCAGCGGCGTCAGCAGCAGCAGCCAGGGCCGTCAACATCTCAGCGACGAATGAGGAGTTCGAGGAGTGGCTGCGGTACCGGGATCACGTCATGAACGAAGGGCTGCAAGACATCGCCCTTCACTCGTACCTAACGCTGATAAGGCGCACTACCCGCGAGCAGTATATGAGCATACGTGATGAGTATGCCAACTGGCGGGAGGAGCGTGGTGATCACGCCCAGCACGTGTCGTACTTCCAGTACATTGACCTGGCACGCATGGCCGAGAGCGAGTCGCATGCCAGTGTCGTGCGGGGTAACCCGCCAGGGAGCACGAATGTGCCGCGGGGAAACCCGCCTACCGACACAGCCGACACTTCAGAAACTGTGCACATCAAGCAGCCGAGTAAGACGTTCTTGGATGATGGTGGAAATTCCATACTCATCGACGTCGGTTCGAAGATCAACATCATGGGCGAGAACACGAGCCGTAAGTTCGTTCAGGCTGCTGAGTCACATGGTCGTGCTTGTACATTCGAGCCCCGCTCTCGTTTGCATATCAACGGAGTGGGAGAGGGGTCGGCCCCAGCGGATACCGTAGGCACATTTAGCATTGCCTGCGAGTACCAGGGGTCAGCCCAACACGATTCATACAAGACGAACATTGTGTCAGGCTGTGGAAAGGACCTGCCAGCCATCCTAGGTCTCGATAGTATGCAGGACAAACGCACGATCATCGTGCTTTAACGAGGCCAGGAAAAGCTGATATTCCCTGGTAAGGGGCAGGTCAAGATGGAGCTCCCGGAAGGCTCCAAAATCATGCCGACGACGAAGTTGCCGTCAGGGCATCTGTCGATCAGGTGTGATCGTTTTGGAGCTGCGGGGCAACCCGCCTCGGGCTCAAGCAGCACGTCCTTCCAGACAGTGCTGACAGGCGAGCCGACCCCAGCGCAGGAGCGCAATCAATTGCAGGGAAACCTGCCCCAGGGGTTGATGGAGACGCTCGCCAAGGCCACCATGCGAGGCGACAACATCGACGATCTCGAGACGTTCGATTGTTTTGTTGCCAGGACACTGGCCAAGCATGGTGGTAGTGTACCCATGGACGCTGTGCAGTCCCGCCGTAAAATAGTGATGGGATACACTAATCGTGAATTGCATACGGTCAGCGACGCTAGGTCCAAAGGCGTGCTGAAACAGCTGATGGATAATCCATCGACGCTGACAGCATTTGCGGAGCAATCCGCCTCTGAGGCCACGGCGCGCTGCAGTGCTGAGCTCCAGCATCTGAGGGAAGCCCATATGTTGGCAGATATTGTAGGCACATCTTCTTCATCTTGAAGATGGCAGGGCGACGTCGCCCCCTCGTCGTCTTGCCTGATGGCTGAAAAGCCGGGGGGTAACAAGGACAGCGGGGCAACCTGCCTTAGTAAGAGGGCTTTTGTCATTGAAGATACGAGGGAGGCATGTGCCGACCTCCGCACACGAGGTTATATTTGTGACCGTATTTCCCACAACGAACTTATGACAAGCGTGGGCACAAACTATCTAGGTGCGGTGATCAGTGGAGATTACACTCTCATATGGATCAGTACTCCGGGTGACTGGTATATACGAACTCCAGGAAAGAGAGTGGCCCCACACTGGTCACGTATCCAGAACCTGTTGATAAAAGCCAAGAAACTCCGCATGAAAATCATCATATTCGGTCCCCCAGGATACGTTTGGAAGTTATCTCCAGTACGTGATACTCTGGAAGATCTGAAGTTGTCAGTAATACGGATGCGTTTGTGTCATTTCGGTATTCGGTTCAATATGCAAGACAATACACCAAGTGGTACATATATGCAGATAGCATCATCGATACCGATTAGCTCGAAGCTGTGGACATGTACCTGTAAGCAGGCCATACCACAACATGTGTTGGACTGGTACGGCCATACGGTACGACATGCTGAATGGCGGGCTCAGACACGCACTACACTCATCCGTTACCTAAACGACAAAATCCTGGGGAGTACCACCACGCACGGAAACGTGCCCGTATACTTAAATACGTATACACGTACAGACCATAATACTCGTCATTACGTGACGACTCATAAAGGAGGACCAAAATGGTCTGAAGTTATCCGACGTGTAACAATCAACTTGGATACCAACGCGGTTATTCAAGATATCTCAGTTACCGATCAACCAACAGGGTATGATTGGCATGCACCATTACCTGCAGGGGTTGCCAACATCAGTACTCGGTTGTATTGGCAACCCGAGGAACCGGTCTTGCTCGGAAACGAGCCTACTCAATCACCACAGAAACATAGACGCGTCATCATAGATGACTGTTCTCTCCCCCTCCCGACTCTGGCGATTGACGCATGTACCCATTCCACCACGACAATGAGTACACAGACCGACGAACAAAACGAGCAAGCTTTACCCACTGAATCGCGTATAAAGCAGGAGGAAAGGCTCAAAGCCGAAAAGGAAGCGGGCATCAAGCCTCGCCGCATTAAAAGGCACGTCGAAGACGGAAATGACGATTGCGGCGACGACTTGTCAGGACTCGGACAGGATCTTATGGCAACCTGGAGTACTGACGCCCCTGTCGAGCTGATAAGCTCCGACGAGGACGATGACCTGTTCCTTACCCTCCCCACATCTATGCCCGACACACACGCTGACATATACAGCATAGTTGCTACACTATGCTATGGCCATAACAATTGCGTGGATATGTTGGAGCTTTGCGGTGGTGAGGGTGGCATCTCAGAGCTTGCCTTCTCAAGGGGACTGTCCTCAGGCGGCAACTTGGACAAGACTACATATGTCGACCTGGGAGACCCCTCGGTGCAGCAGGTGATAGATCACTACTTCAAGATATGCTACGTACGAGTTGCCATACTGCAACCCAGCTGCCGCACCACAGGACCACCATCTTACTATAACTACAAAGTCAACTATAACACTTGGGAACAGCACCACAGAGAAGACTTACCACACATAATCTATTGTGGTAAAATTGCTGTTACCCAAGATGACGCTCAGAGGTGGTTTATACGCGAACAACCGACAGGAACATGGGTGGACGATATCTCTCCATGGACGAAGCTTGCCAACCGACCACACATCACGACCGTGCGCATTGATCAATGCGCTACTGGACTTAAAGATACGACTGGTGACTATATTAAGAAGCCGACAAATATCACCAGCAACGACAAGACAATTCTTAAACCCTTTGAGCGACTCAAGTGCAACGGTCAGCATGTGCACGCACAACCGTGCAACACCGAGCTTTCACTGGCACAAAAATACACTCGACGACTGCAGTCTGCCTTCGTGGAAGCCGTCTACTTGGCGAAAGCCATTGACACCACGCGCGGAAACGCGCCTATAAATACTGCACATGCTTATCCTGCCGACCTTCCTGAGCAAGCTGAACCAGGTGAAGGTATGAGACGCATCGGTGATCGTATCATCCCAAAGGTGGCTACGTGCCCGGCATGCATCGACAACGTCCGAAAGGACAGTCCTAGCCATAACAGAGACCCTACGCAGTGCAAATATCATGACTCTATCTCTGTATACTGGCCATGTCCAGCATGTCAGAGGGATCTTACGAGAAGCAAGGGTGTTAAGAATCACCTTGATACCGAACCTGGTAAATGTCGTTTTGCTGAACCATTTAAACTACCAGACGACCACGACCCCGAAGGCAAAAACGTGCCAGCTTGGTGGAAACCCCTACCTAAACCTGGTGAGGGCCAAGCTTCAGCTTCAGGTGGCCGCCAAGGCGCACGCGCCAGGCCACCACGACCACGTTCCTTCGGTAACGTCGATCCGACATCTGGTACCAGCAGCTACGACCTGCTACGAGACGCCCCCGAGCGTGGAAACACGCCTTCTGCGTCTTCTAGCGATACGCCACAGGTAGCGGCCCGCCGCGGACGTCTACAAGGCGTACCACCACCTCCAGACGCAGTCAACACAGGGGATCAACTACGCAGAGCTACAAGGAACCCCCTTGCCTCCACCGGCTCTGGGGCTCCACGACTACCCGACTGGGCGAGATTTGACATCCAACACAGTCTACAGAGTCTCCGTAGTCACGAACCCCATGTTGTGAAAAAGGAACTCCGAAAACTGCATCTGCGATGGTATCATGCGAAGGAGCCAAAGATGAGGCTAATCCTCGAAAAGGTGGGGCTTGATAACGTTCGACTGAACATGATCAAGGAAATATGCGACACCTGTCGGGAATGTAGAGCATGGGAACGTCCAGGAAACTCGACATTACCATCGGTAAGCCTCCCTGGTAACTGGCTCGATGAAGGGGAAATGGACCTCATGTTTTACAAGAAACGGACCATATTCCATATTATGGATCGTTGTATTCGCCTGGCAGCAGGCCTTGAAATTTCCGACAGAGAACGCGACGCAATCATCGATGCCTACCACTACTGCTGGATTGCCTATCGCGGACCCTTCAAAGTTTTATACTCAGATGGAGAAGGCGCCCTGAATAATGAGGCCGCTAAAAGCATGATGGCCAATAAGGGCACGGAACTTCGTATCCGAGCACCGGGCCAACACGCGACTTCAATTGAGTCACGAAACGGCATTCTCAGAGGCGTCCTCCACATGATTGAGGAAGAATTGAATAGACACAACATCCCTGTTGTATTCACTAGAGTATTGGCGGAAGGCATCTTCGTTACTAATGCGTTTACGTTTTATAACGGAGTATCGCCATATCAGGCACACACAGGACGTCAGCCCTCCTTCCTTCCTGATCTCGATACCCTTGACTTTCCCAAGGGACCCGAGACTTCAGGACACGAACGAGAACGTCGTGTAAGGGAAGTCAGCCTCGAAGCCATAACTCAGGCTACTGCTGTAGCTAAGACAAATCGGGCTCTTAGGGCTAAGACGACTCCTGATGGTGCTCGCCTCTACTCATCAGGGGATTTGGTCGACTACCACCGACCTACTGCCACCAAGGACGACCATGGAGGCTGGAACGGCCCATTCCCGGTGATCCGAAACGTGCCTGAAAGAGGACATATTGTTGTCAAGGCAGGATCTCGTGAGGTAATTGTGATGTATCCTGATGCTCGTCACACACTATACATCGAATGTCTCCTCACACGGGAACTTGGCATGGATAACATGGCCATGCAAACCGTCCTTGCCTATGTGGCACATCTCAGTGCAGGGGAACCTGCCAAAGTTTTCGGGTATATTCCCGACTACAAGGGAAACCTTAACCTGTCAGACGATAGCAAGTTTCACCCGCGCGTACACCTAGCACTACAGTATCTCGTACGAAATTACTTCAGAGTGGAACATGTAGTAGCAGTTCGATTGGCTAAGAGTGTGTCAAGCCTACCTGCAGTAAAGTACGCCACCGGGTCTACGCTGATCCACTATGACAATGACATTAGCCCGGCGTTCCACTACTATGAATGTGTGGGCACCGGCCTAAACATTTCTCAGATTACTGGTAGCACTCACTCCAGACTTATTCAATGCTTGACTTCTCGTGTCCCTTCCTTAGGATTTCACGATGACCTGGCTAAATATCAGCATCCAAGCAACACGTCTGGAGAACACGAGTCGCCTGGAAACAGGCCTTCTCCAGACACACCAGACGCTTCATCGCCTAGCGAAGGCCGTCTGTCGACAATCTATGAGGAAAATGAGGAACACAATATCGAAGCCATGATGCTGGAAGAGTGGTACGACGAACTACGTATGGACCTTCATCCTACGACGATTACAGATGATTATCTCTATTGCGTCCCAACAACTATGCTGCCTAACCAATGCGTTTTGGTTTCAGCATTTGCGGACGAAGATGATATTACATCATCAGATATGCTCGGAGACGAGCCTAACTCATGTGAGTCTTGTCTAGTATCTCTTTGTTCGAACACAAACGACGAGAGCTATTCCCTAGACAGTGATGAATATGGTCCTTACGTTGAACTATGCTTTACATCAGAAATGTCAAAAATAGTGTTGGATCAGACCCAACTTGCACAGCTCGATACCGATATGGTCGCAACGATGAGAGTATATGTATCCAATGCTGCTAAACGTGCTGTGGTTGTCAAAGAAGATGACCTACTGACCAAAGCCGACATAGCAGCACATCCAAAGGAGGTTAGTGAAGCCTTATATACTGAGCTCAAGATCTGGATTGATAACCGATGCTTTGAGATGTACGACTTATCCAAAGCTTCCAACATCATGACATCCAGATATGTATACAAGTGGAAGTTCGTAAAGATGGGCACCGAGAGCGTTAAAACCATTCGTCTCAGATTGGTCCTTCGTGGATTTATGGATACTGAGGCCTTTGATGTGGAAACATTCTCGGGAACCGCCCGAAGGCAGTCTCAACGACTCTTGGCAAGTGAAGCGGCATGTCATCCAGAGTGGATCTTAGCATCCATGGATATCGATAAGGCATTCCTAAAAGGTTTGACCTACGAGGAACTTGCCCACGCCACTGGCGAGGAAACTCGCATGGTCTGCTTTACTCTTCCACCAGGAAGCGCTCAGGTACTTCGTACCCTACCCGGCTTCTCATCCTACGACGAAAGTCGACACTGTCTTAGGTGCCTCAAACCAGGAACGGGTACTAAGGACGCCCCAAGAGCGTTCTCTCTCAAACTTCGTACGACCACACGAGCTATAGGACTTTCACCGACTAGTTACGACCCTGAATTTAAATTCAGCCAAGATCTTCTGACTGCAAAACATGTCGATGACATTAACATGACAGGTCTAGAGAAAAATATCGACGACTATGTACAACGTGTCGAAAAGGTTTTTGGCAAATGCAAGCTCAACAAGCACACATATGCGAACTGTGCCGTCCGCTACACTAAGAATGATCAGGGAGATGTGATCATGGACCAGGACGAGTATATCAAACAACTACGTCCCATCACTCATCCAGAACTTACAGGAGCGGCGGCCGACGCCAAAGCCACGAAACTTATTACCGACATGTTCGTCAGCCTGCGAGGAGCCCTCGCCTATGCCCTTCTTACTCAAATCTGGCTTATGGTATATGTGGTCTCTCTTCAGAAAATTCAAGAGCCCACCAATTTACAAGTCAGACGTTTGAATGCTGTGACGCGAAAGCTGATCAGCAGTCCGAAACGTATCACCTTCCCTCGGATGAAGCCGACGAATGAAGTCGACATCCATAGCGATTCGGGATATCGGAAGCTTACCGGGGAGGAGGATGACGAGACCAAGGGCTACGGCATTCGCGGGGCCAACGTACTACGGCGAGGAAACTCGCCTCAAGGCAAGTCCGTCGTTCACCTCTGTGACGGACTATGCAAATCACACCGATTACAGGTGAGGTCCAGTTATGCTGCGGAGGCACTTGCAGCCGCACATAACCTTGATGAGTGTTACCCTACGCTCATTACTCTCCATGAGCTTAAGGCAGGGGCCTTGACTCCACGACAACTACGAGATATGCGTGAAGTTGGAGGCCTTGCTATCAAAGTCTCTCTGACCATAGACGCTGAGTCCGTCTACAAATCTTTTTCAAGCAGGGATCTCAAAATACCCACAGAACGGACTCTGCTTGGACATATCAGTTGGATACGTGAGCTTATGGATATAGGTATAGTACATAACGTGCAATGGTGTGATACTCGGGATATGACCGCAGATGGGCATACAAAGGGAAGCATCGATCGGGAGCGGCTTATGGAAGTGATGTCAGGCACTCAGTCATTTAAGTATGACGTGAAGCAATTTGTTCCTTTTCGGGGTCCCGAGGACAGAGACAAACCCAAGTCTAATCAATTTTAGTCTGTCCTTGTTGCCCTCGCGGTCCAGTTTGCCAGCGCGGGCGCCTATTATAAAGGCGCCCCTCTAGTTGCTCGGAAACGAGCCTCATATTTCACGCCTGGCAACGAGCCGGCTTCATACAACTCAGGCTCTTTGCCTTGATACACATTTGTTTGGTGAGGTATGGCCTAATTTTGGCCTACCTCTAACTAGGCCGATAGCCCTTCATTATTTGAAGGGGCTGTCCTGTATTTGCGTGAAATACTTTGCGAGGAAACTCGCCTTACATTCTGGCGTTTGGCCAGTTTGTACGCACTGTTTTCATTTCTTTGCAAACAGTCGTGCGCGCGAATTTTGCGTGCGACTATGCTCTCCGTCTCCTCCCCTCCCGACTTTAAGGGTAGCTCTTTGGGAGATGTTACAGTATCGGGAGCATAGCTCGCGCGCCGCTGCCTTGGGCTCAAGGCACGCGCGCCCTATTTGCCCGGACACCGCGAGTGTTCGCTATGTGCTGGAAAGATCATTACATCGATCTTATCCTATCTTATCCGCCCGCCCCTC
The DNA here is from genome assembly GCA_963575745.1 of Prorocentrum cordatum. Taxonomy (NCBI): domain Eukaryota; class Dinophyceae; order Prorocentrales; family Prorocentraceae; genus Prorocentrum; species Prorocentrum cordatum. The sequence goes on from CAUYUJ010004454.1 coordinate 35,628, forward strand.
ATACTGTACCTTCACAGCTACAGCAGAGCGATGGGCGCTATTTGCCATCCGATGTCCACGGTCAGCGCCTTGGAATCGGATGCTATATGACAGGCTATATGCCCTATTTGAGTTACCAAGCTCACTTTCGACTGAGGCTACTCCCATGGTCACCGAGGACAGCTGGGAGAGGCTCTCGGACGTGGCGCTGAACGAGGTGCTGGACGCCGAGGCTCTCGCGGAGCTGGAGATCCAGCAGCTGAACGAGGGCCGTTTCAAGTTCGATCCGGCATCGGCTCGCTGGAGGTCCATGGGGCTCAAGCTTCTCGGTTGCGCGCGGACGTGCGAGGACATGCGCCTCCTGGGCGGGGTGATCCCACACCTGCTCCAGGGAGCGGGCCCGGAGCCGATCGACCGGGCCACCTGCCCGCGCCCTCCCTGGGCTCAGTGGTCCAGCGGCAACCAGTCGAGCTGGCGCACGTTCTGCCGGCGCTGCGGTCTGCGTCTCTGTCTACGTTCCAAGACCGACGAAGAGAAGGCCATGGCCCAGGTGAAGAAGCAAGTGAAGGCCAAAGCCAAGGAGATGCGCGCCCAGAGCAAGGCAGTGACGGCGGCGATGATGGCCCAGTACGAGCGGGACTTGATGGAGCAGGCTGGCGCGGACGGCGACCCGTGGACTCCAACGCCTCCCCCAAAGCCTCCGCCACAGAAGACGCCCAGGGCGAGGAGTGCAGCGACGGAGAACCTCGACGAGGTCCCGGGCAATCTCTACGTTCCCACGGAAGTGGGATACATCCCCTACAAGGAACCGCCTCCAGACGCCCCGGTCAGCAAGAAGTACGCGCAGCAGGTGAAGGGGGCGGATGTCCGTCCAATGATGCAGAGCGAGATGATGCGCGCTTTCCGACATGAAGGTGTGCCTGGAGACGCAGCAGCGGTCCAACGAGTTGACCTGGCAGGGCGTGAGCAACCTGATCCGGGAGAACCGGGCCATGGCCGAGATGGCGGCCAACAGCAGAAGCGGCAGCGCAGCGCCACGGATGAACTCGGAGGACCTCGCGCAGCCGGCGCAGATGATGGTCTCGATCCAGAGCGGCGGAGGCGCAGCGCCGCCACCAGCCTGAGGGCATCTGAGGCACCAGGCCTGTCGGAAGCTCTAGAGATCCGGTCGCGCGAGCAGTCGAGGCCTATAGTCTCGACAGAAGTTTTTCTGAGTGATATGGGGGTTTGGCGCGCCCGCGTCGGGACCAGCACCAGCCCATCCGATTTCGATCCTGTGTTGGGGGTTTGGGACAGCACCGACCGCCGGTTTCTGGAGTCTCGGGACCTTGAGGAGCTTCTAGGATGGGAAAGGCACGAGCTGTCTCCCAGTGAGTGTAAGTTGTTCTTTGTCGCTCTTGCCATGGAGGCGCGTGGGGGGGGGGGCCGCCAGCCGGTCTGTTTCCTCGAGGGGCTCGATGGGTCGAAATCAGCTCGGCCTCCGGGGATTTAAAGATGAGCTCTCCATGGCTGGGTGCGACCGCATCTGGGACCAGGGGCGCGATAGAGTCCGCGAGAAGGGATCAGGGCAACCTTGCTAAGACTCTCGGAGTGTGCCGAGGGTCCGAGCCAGAGCCCCGCGTGAGCGTTTGGCGAGAAGAGTCTGCGTCCTCTACCTCTTCTCCCCCCCCTTCCTACATCTCCCCCAGGGTCCCATCTTCGGAGCTCGACTCTCGCTTCAACTACGTGATCTCCGACCGCTTCGCGGCTGCCGCCGTAGAGGCCTCCGGGCCAAGAGATCGCGTCGGAGTGTCCATCCCGAGGAAGGTGAGGGAGGCGACGGCGCGGCTCTTAGAGGGCCAGGGCCTTAGATCCAGCAAGAAGCTTAGACGGCGCCAGGCCCTAGCGGCCGAGACCAAGCGGGCGGGGGCCTTAGTTCTAGAACTGTTCTCGCCCTCGCGGGTATCTAAGGAGCTGGGGCGCCGAGGCTACGAGGTATCGCGCGCCTTCGACCTGCCGACGGGTGTGGATCTTAGTGCTAAAGCGGGTCAGGGGTCCCTCTGGAGCACTCTCAAGAAGGATGGGCCCCTGCTGGTCCTCATGAGCCCTGAGTGTGAGGCGTTCAGTCAAGCCCGGGCTTCGACCTGGGACACCATGGGCCCCCAGGCTAGGGAAGAGGTAGAGCAGCGAGGCCTCGAACACGTGAACCTCTGCGTTCGAGTTGCTCGATACCAAAGGCGGAAGGGACGTTATTTCTCGTTCGAGCATCCTGAGGGGGCCAGCTCGTGGGACTTGGGGCAAATGCGGGAGTTGTTGGCCTACGATGACGTGCACTCGGTAGTCACAGACCAGTGCGAGTTCGGACTTTCCGTTGTTAAAGACGGCGGGCTCTCTCGTAAGAGGACCCGGCTCATGAGTAACTCAAGTTTGTCTCTGTGTCGGTGCGCTCGTAAGTGTTCCGGGGATCACTCACACGTGCATCTGGAAGGGAGCCACAGGACCAGATGGTCGCAGCAGTACCCTGACGAGCTCATCTCCACGATGGCCTCGGCCGCCGAGGAGGTAGCGTGGTGCCATCATCATCTGAGCGGATGGACGGGCTGGGGCAGCGAGCCCGAGTCTCCTGAGGCGCTAGAAGTCCCTTTTTCAGGACTCCCTGAACGGTCCTTTCCAGAGGCCGACCCTGCGGACGACGAGTCCGACGAAGAGGTCCCGGAGACCCTGCCCCGGGGACCAGCGGCACAGGCCCCCGTCGCCGATTCTAACACGGTTTCCCTGGATCCGGAGTTGCAGCGCGAAATCTACAAACTTCACGTCAACCTGGGACATCCAGCTTTGTCTGGCTTTCTCCGGACTCTTCGGGTTGCCAGGGCCAGGACGGAAGTGCTCGAGTGGACCAAGCATCATTTCAAGTGCGGGGCTTGCGACTCACATTCACGAGCGCATTGGCGTCGCCACGCGCACCTCCCGAGAACTTACGAGTTTAATAAGTTAGTTGCTCTAGACTTGTTCTACCTAGAGGTGGAGGGGATCAGTACTCCGGTGCTGAACGTTATATGTCATGGAACCAACTACCAGCAAGTCTGCCTCCTCCCTAATGATACAGCTAAGGCTACGTGGAAGGGCTTCCTCCAGCTCTGGGTGAGGCCATTCGGCTTGCCCGAGGTGCTGAAGTCTGATGGAGGAGGCGAGTTTGATCGTGAGTTTGCGAGAGGATGCGAGCATCTTGGTATTTTTCACCAAGTAGTGCCGGCCAACTCTCCACATTATAACGGGCGCTGCGAACGTCACGGGGGCATCCTAAAAGACGTTGTGTCGAAGGCCTCGCTGGCCACCAGCCCCGCCAGCCGAGATGAAGTGGAGGTTCTCCTGTGCGAGGCCGTAGCGGCCAAGAACAGCACGTATCATCGAGGGGGTTTCAGTCCGGTTCAGATGGTTCTGGGTAGGGCCCCGAGGGTGCCCCGGTCGCTGCTGTCTGACGACGAGTTGGACCTGGTTGGCTGCGAAGATGTGCTCGGAGGGACCTCTCAGCAGGAATCTGCCGCTGCGGAGTTTGCTCGACGTCAAGTTTTGCGCCAAGAGGCTCGCAAGGCCATGGCTGCCATGGATGCACGTTCTCGGCTGTCCGAGGCCAGCCGTGCTCGGCTTCACGCCGAAAGGTTTTTCAAGCCAGGGGAATGGGTGTACGTGTGGAGGAGGCTGACGGGTTCCAACCGATCTCACTCACTGCAACGTGACAGGTGGACCGGTCCCGGGGCCGTGGTTTATCAAAGTAAAGGAACGGTGTGGGTGGCGATGAGAACCCGCTTACTCAAGTGCTCCGAGGAGCAAGTTAGACCTGCCACTCGTCAGGAGTCCCTCGGCGCTGAGTTGCTGGATTCGGCTCGTTTTGAGGTGTTACGCGAGCAGGTCAGGGCCCCAGGGCGTAAGACAGGGGCAGGCTGTTGACGTTGCGGCAGAGGTACCCCCTCCCCCCGAGGCCTGGGACGGGCCCGACGCTGGTGACCAGGCGGCGCCTAGCTCTGAGACGCGGGTCTTGAATCCCGCTGCCGCTGTCTCTGCGTCGACCCCAGCTGTTGCTCCCGCCTCGGCCCCTCGGACGACTGAGGTGCGCGCCGAGCCGCCGAGCCGAGGTGAGACGCAGTTTCCTGAAATGTCGGGGCCCTCGATGGCAAGGGCCACGAGCGGTTCAGAGCCAGCGCCATCTGAGCTGGATTCCACCGCCTCTCGAGGGATCGCCGCCAGACCCCTAGGTTCAGAAGACGACAGGGCCGTGCGGCCCCGATTGACCCCGATTGAGGACGTGGTGAGCCCGGCCGCCAGAGTGGCCACTATGTTTCGAGAAATCGAGAACGTTCGCGCTGCGAACGGAATGCCCCCGGGACCCTCTCCTGATCACCATCCGTGTCACGTGTGGGGGCGAGTCCCTCGTTTGAGGTCGGTGTCGCTTCCGAGACCGTCCGCGAGACGGTATGCTCCTTTTCCCTCCTCCGGGTCCTCTCCTGCTGCCTCGTCCTCCTCCGCTCTCGTTCCCTCCGCTTCCCCCTCTACGGAGCTTCCGGAACATTTGCGTCGTGCGCTTGACGCTCCTGCTCCCCCCCCGCAACCTATGGACCTGGGAAGGCACGCGGTTCCGACCGCCCCGATGGGAGACGGGGCCCCGGATGAGACCCCTCCTGGAGGCCTGGACGAGATGGACGACCCCCAGGATTTGAGCTCCTTGTTGAGCTGCAGCGTTGGTCAGCAATGAGGGGGGGGCCCGACTATTTAGCTCTTTTCCAGGACTCCTCGGAGTCGGACGAGTTTTCAGGTACGGCCACGGTTTCAGGATCGGGAAAGCCATCCAACCCCAGGGGAGCTGAGGTGGCCATGAAGAATCTGACTCAAGAGGAGCGCGCTCAGTTTGCAGAATCTGACACCGCTGAGCGGGAAGCGATCTTGTCATCAGGCGCAGTGCGAGTGCTCTCTCCAGACGAGGCACGTCTGGCTCGCAGGCGCCATCCCGATCGAGTGTTATCGTCTCGCATGGTGCGTCGTTTTAAGCCGATGGAAGGGGTCGGAGCTAAGGCGAAGGCGAAGTCGCGCTGGTGTGTTCACGGGCACCAGGACCCCGACGGCGAGCATCTGTCCGTGTACGCGCCGACGCCACAGACTGAGAGTATCCTCGTCACCTTGCAGGTTATCGCCTCGATGAACTGGGTTCTGAACATCGCTGATGCTAAGAATGCGTTTTGCCAGTCGAATCGTTTAGAGCGTCCGAATGGTGCAATCTATGTGGAACCCTGCTCCGGGCTCAGCCTGCCCGTGGGCTCCCTGATTGAGCTGGTCGCGCCAGTGTATGGCCTTAATGATGCTCCGCTGCTTTGGCGCCGCACTCTTGCGGATTTCCTGTCCTCGCTCGGTTTTGTCAAGTCTCTTTTAGAGCCATGTCTCTGGCTGAAGAGGAGCAAGTTGGGAGGGCTGGAGGCCCTAGTGCTGATCGAGGTTGACGATCTCCTCCTGTCTGGCGAAGAGACCGTCATGAAGTCTCTGAAGCAGGCCCTCACGGATCGATTTAAGTTCGGGAAATGGAAAGAGCGCGAGGCCGATTACGCTGGACGGCGTCTCTGCCAGTTGCCCGATCGAATCGTCGTGTATCAAGAAACATATATTCGGGAGCAGCTTTCGACCATGTTCTTGGGAAAGGATCGTCGGTCTCAGGTCGAGTCACCACTCACCCGGGAAGAGATCAGCTCTTACCGCACGGTGGCTGCGCAAGTTCAGTGGCTTGCACGTGAGTCTCGCCCGGGCGTTGCTGGTTCAGCTCCGTTGCTTGCGGCAGCCCTGCCCACACCTTGCGTGGCAGATGCGCTCGCACTGATCAAGGTCTGCAAGTTCCTGAAAGCCTCGCCTGAGCAGAGACTCTCGATCTGGAACTTGGATCCTGCATCCGTCACTTTTGTTACTGCGAGCGATGCCGGCGGTCCCGGGAGTGCGCGTCGTGGTGGGGCCCAAGGGGCCTGGATCATCATGGCCGCTGATTCGATCATGCGCGACAGCCGTCGCGCGCGTGTGAGTGTTTTAGCGTGGAGATCACTGCGCATCAAGAGAGCGGTGTCCAGCACCGTGGCCGCCGAAACTCTGGCCTTGTCGGGTGCCACGGGAGAAGCTCAGTGGATTCAGGTGCTTTGGCGTGATGCTGTGTTCGGGGATGTTCCCAGGCCTGCTTGGTTTGACAACCAGCGGCCTTTCACCGTGATGCTGGCCAGCGAATGCCAGCTAGGAGATGCGGCCTCAGGGCTGTCCGTGGTTGACGCTAAGTCTGTGTTTGACGTGCTGAGTCGAAATTCAGCAGGTTCTCGGGCCGACAGAAGAAATGCTGTGGAGCTCGCGGTCATTCGAGATTCGCTCGCTTCGGTCGGCTCTCGCATGCGTTGGGTCCCGCGCGCCAGAATGCCTTCTGATCCTCTCACCAAGTTGGATCCTTCCTCGGGTAATCATGCTCTAAGGGACCTCCTCTCGAAGGGCACCTTGGTGCTCGTGGACGAGCACGGACATCTGGACGAGCGATCGCTCAACGCAAGTTTGAAGTCGAGATCAAGAGGCGCCAGCCGAAAGATGCTGGCCGCCGCGGAGTCCGACTCTCCTGGGCTCGAGAGCCTTGTCTGGCTTTCCCTAGGAGGAGACGGTGACGCCTCGGTTTCCTTGACCCAGGAGAGCCGAGGGGCGGCTCTCTCGTACTGTTCTAGACCCTGTAAGGTGGTTTCGAGGCCCCGTGGAGCGGCGGCTGTGTCAGCGACGACGACGATGCCGCCCGGCCCGCAGACCCGCCCGCCCCAGACCTTGGAGGACCCCAAGGTTGTGGACGGAGCGCAGGGCAAGGCCGGGCACGGACGGAGGAAGGAGGGAGGAGGAGACCCGGGGGAAGAGACGGCGACTCGGGGGGAGCGCGGACAGCTTCAAGCCCGCGAGATTTTGGCCCGCTGTCCCCCCAATCCATGATTGGTTTCCCTCGTGTCTCTCGGGTCGGTTCCCTCCCCTCCCCTTCGTGCTTTAGCTGTGCCCAGCCTTTAGGCTCAGTGCCCGAGACGGATCTCTCTTCGCGCTGATATGATAACCTTCCCTCCTCACTCCTAGTCCCACCGCTCCCCATGTCCACCCACGGAGATGACACAAGGGCCTCAAGGCCCAACCTTTGTAGAGAAGACTGCCAACTCCTGCGGTACTTGTCGGGCGTGATCGGGAAGACGAGCTCATCGTCTGCGAGATCCTCGGAGAGGGTGGGCAGCACGCACTTCGTCAGCTCCATCAGTACCTCCACTCCTTGTCCCGAGCCCGTCTTGACCTTCTCGCCTCCTGCTCGATCTCCAAGCAGTAATGCCATACGTCCTCGTGTATGAGTGTCCGTCCACGAGTTGTCCACCGAAATGCTGCCTTTCCGTAGTTGAGCCCAGTCCTGCTCACGTAGCCAACCGTCGAGCTGCACCACGACCGCGCACGCCTCATGGACACGCCCGGCCTGGCAGAGGTCCAGGATGACGAGAGCGAGTGCCTGCAAGGGAATGGGCTCGCCCTCCTGGCCCTGCTGTTGGCGTTCCCACGCTTTCAGTGCGCGAGACGACAAGGGAAGGAAGTTCCTGTGATCCTCGAAGATGTGCATGAACCCGTTGAACAGCATGTTTCCCCGACTGTAGCCGAGGCCCCGCACGTAGCACATGTCCGAAAGAAAACAGACCGAGGCTTTATCACGAAGATAGACCGAATGGAACGGTAAGTTCAGCCTCTTAGCATCGATCAGAAACTCCCGAACTGCCTTTTCGCACGCCACGTTCGTCTTGTCGTCGACCGCGTGCATCGCCAATCTGTTGTTATAAGCCAGAGGCATGCAATGTGCATTATCCCATGCTCGAGCTCCTTTAGTCTGTAGCGGCGGCGGCCTCGTGACAACCCTGACTGCGCCCACTCCGTGCAGACAGCCCACGAGAAGCAGTGGCCAACTCCAGGACGGCCTGGATCGCAAATACCGATTCGCCGCCAGCCTCTCCAGGGTCAGGTAGAGCTCCTCGTAGTCGACGGCCTCGTACTCCACTAACTCGTCGCTGCGATGCCCCTCGCTCGTAGCAAGCTCAAGAGACACATTCGCAATGTCGACGCGGCGGCTCCCGTCGTGCCCGCCGTCGGGGAAGGCCTGGCAAACAAGGAGCGGACGGCCTTCGGCGTGTGTCTCCACTTGTGCTCCTCCTTCGTCGCCTCGGCCGCACCGATGTCCACAGTTCTGCTCGGACCATCTGCCACGTTGTCCTCCGACGCCACCCATTTCAAATACAGTTTGATGCCGAAAACGAGGACAATTGCGGCAGCCTGACGAGCCAAATGCAACAGGCCCGTCGCCGACGAGCGCCCCTTGGCAAGCACGCCCATCGCAACCAGAGAGTCCGAGAACACCAGCACGCGCTTGCCCCGCATACTCCGTGAACGAGACATGTGTCGCAAGAGGGACACAATCGTACGTAGCTCCAGGATATTGTTGTGCTCTTCCCGCTGCCACAATCCTTTGAAAAGCAGAGGCCAGCGATCCACCCTCGTCCAACACCGCGACGCAGGTAGAGCCTGCCTACGCCTCTTGACCACCTTGAGGATGCCGCCGTCCAGCCTCGCCTGGGCCCCTTCCACGACCATGTCCCAGCGCGGCTCGATCTTCACCACCTGCTCGCAGTAGGTAGACCTCCACCTCGAGCCGTACCTGAACTCCGTCGCCTCCACGCGCTCCGTCTCGCGACCCTGCTCGCACTGCAGCGCCCCGAAGCGCCCGTCGTTCGTGATCATCGCCAGGAGCCCCCCCTCCACGGCCGTCTGAAAGGTGAACACCTCTTCCAGCCTGGTAAGATCCCCCGAGAGCGCCTCGACCTCCGCGTCCATCGCCATCACCGCCGTGAAAATCAGGCCCTCCCTGAGGGAGAGCTTGGCGACCTCGAAGGCGATCCGCTGCTCCAAGGGCAAACTGGATGGAGCCAGATGTGTGCACCACCACCACCACCGTCGACGTACTCGCCCAAAGAGAAGCTCCATCTCCCTCGGTTCCGTCAGCTCGTAGGAGGGGCCCCTCAGCAGTTCCGACGCTTCGCGCCAGGACTTGGCGCGGCCCGCCACGTCGTCGCTGATCCTCTCGACCCCGCTCGCCAGCTCCAGGAACCCAGGCCGTCCCGCTGGTGGCCCCACCATCTCGTCGCCCTCCTCGCCCTCGCGCTCCACCTCCTCCTCCACCGCTGCGAAGGCCTCGTCGGCCCTGACGGTCCAGGTCTGCAGGTCGCCCTTCGCCACCTCCACCCGGCACTCCGTCGCGGCAACTTCGGTCGCGACGGCCCCGTACCCGAACTCCGACGCGTCCGTCATGTAAGCTCTCGTGGCCCAGTCCGCCTCCAAGTCCGACGTAAAGTGCACAGAGAGGCTGGCCAACGCTACCAATTCCGAGACCACGTCCGTCGTGAGGAGCAGCACCTCCTCCCAAGAGTCGCCGTGCTGTGCTCGTTGATCCACTTGTAGATCGCGTCCAAAATGGCAAACCCCGATCGGCAAATCATAAGGGTCCAGGTCCACATACCCAGCAAAGACGAGAGCCTCGCAGGAGACACGTAGGGCTTGACCGCCAGCGCCTCCGTTGCCAGCACCAGTTCCCTCAACTTGTCGGGGTGGACCGTCACCTGGTACGGGCGCCCCTTCACCGTGATCCCGAGGCCTCGCTGTAGCCCAAGGCCCCACTCCTCCTTGTGCACCTCGAGCCCCTTGTCCACCAGCACCTTCTTCACCGCCTCCTTGTCCACCTCGATGTCGCCCTCGAGCGGGTCGAGCAGCCTGAAGCCGATGTAGTCGTCGATGTACAGCATCAGAATCAGCTGACACGCCTCGAAGGACGGAGTCGGTCTCCCGTAGGCCAGCTCCCCCCCAGGTCGTAGCCCTTCACCTCCTTGATCGAGTCGGTGAGGCACGAGTGCGCCAAGAAGACGGCCCACGAATGCCCCATAGCGGGAGCTATCGCCCCCACTTCCCGATCTCCCTCGGCTGGCCGTGGCATGTCCTTCCCCGGTCCTTTCGCATACTCCCGCAGCTCGCTCGGCGACGCGTCCTCCAGGACACAGTACTGCGCTAGCGACCTCGCCCACCTTAGGCGGTAGAACCAGTCTGGGATGTCCCCCGCGAAAGAGAACAACTCCTTCTCCCCCAGCACCTCGTGCGACAGATCCAGCGAGCTCAGTGCACTCGGTGATCCCAGTCCCGTCCGCGGCGGCCTCCTGAACCTCAGATTCAGACGCCGACAATCCCACGCCAGCCTGGAGGCCTTGATGTCCGTCATGCTGCCTTCCTCCAAGGACTTCACCACCGTGAAGACCCCCGCGTGCTCTTTCACTTCGTCGACGAAACTGAGCATACCAGCCTCCCATATCCTGAGCGTCAGGGCCAGCCGATTCGACCTGACCTTCCACCCAGGGTCGCTGTAGCTCTTCGTCTGCTGGTACTTCACCCAGTCCACCTCGTCGTCGCACCTCAGCATAAGCCCCTCCGCATTATCCAGGTAGGGCCGTGCCGCTGGCGAAAGGCGCACCGCGTCGAGGCCCCTCGCCCCGACCTTCGGCACCGAGACCTGCTCTGCTATCAGGTCGCACATGCCACCCTTCTTCATCACTCCTGTCCTCGTCGTCGTCCTCTCCGACCTGCCGTAGCCCATCAACTGCCCCTTCCCAAGACGGCTGAGAACCGCCCTGCCGTCGTTGATGCCTCCCCAGCTGGCACGCTCCGCCAGCAGCTTCCGCAGCCTGTTGATGAGCGTCCTCTGTAGTAGCGTAGCCGAGGTCCACGACCTCTTGCAAGGGCGTAACCGCAACTCCTCCGCCACGCGGGTATGCCCACAAGCCAAGCACCGAATCGACGCGATAGCTCGTGAACGCCTCCCCCACGTCACCCTCAGCTCGCCCTCGGACATCTTCGTGCCCAGGGACCCCACCGACCCAAACGGTGGGAAGGGAAGGTCTCGAAGAGGATCCCGTTGACGTCCATCCGCTCCAGCTCCAGAAAGTAGAAGACACCTGGACTCCATGTTCCCGATGAGAGATGCTCGCTTGCTGGTACGTCCCCTCCCTGAAGTACAAGTGCCCCAGCAGGGCCAGAGAGAGGGTGCTGAATCACACCAAGCCCGAGCGCCCGCCAACGAAGTCTTTCCCACTCGTAGTCGACCAACCTTCACTGAACCCACGGAAGAGGAAACTACGCGGACTTACGCCTTTGGCGTCGGCTTGGCAAGGAGGCGCCGCTACCCTCCCTGCCGCAACCTATTCGTCCGCATGCGAGTGCGCCGACGCCCCTCCACCGAGCGAGAGATGCTTGTTGATGGCGGCCTCCTTCTTCAAACGTTCAGCAACCTCGTCGCCAGCAGCCACCGCGTCAGGCGTATTCGACTTGTTCAGATCCAGGTACTCTTCCGCGTAGCCCCAGTTGACCTTGCTTTTCCACTTCGAACCGTTGGCTGACTTGGGACGCCTCCAGTCCGACTCCACCTCCACGTTCTCGCAGGCTTTGAACATCGAGTAGGTCCGCAAGCACGTGAGCCCCGCCGCCTGTGAGTTGACCAAAGAATCGAACTCGCCGCACATCATCATCTTATCCAAAACTGTAGCCCGCATGTAGATCTCCGAAGCTATGGAGCACTTCGTGAGCTCCTTGGAGCGCAACCAGTCGTCCAGCTCGGCCCTCGCACCTCTCCCGCTCTTGTACAAGCGCGCCAAAACGGTCGGGGCCACCCGCGCACGGACCCCTCCAACTCGAGCACCTCCCACATCACGGTAGGGCTTCAACGCAGCCAACAGCCCGTCTTCGGGGTTACGCGCTTCGATCTCCAGCTGCGCCACAGCCTCTCCGACGCTAGACGTGCCTGGCGAAGATACCTTCTCCCAACTCCCCTGAGACCCCGACGTCGGCGTAGTCGGACCTGGAGCACCTTTCGTAGCCGCCGCCGAGTCCGCCTTCACCGTCTCCTCATGCTCCTGTAACTTGCGCAAGAAATCGTCCACCTGAGCTTCGGAGGGCTGCCCGTGGTTCTCGCTCTCCTCACCGTCGCTGTCGAAACTGAGACGCTTACGAGCTCCACCCGACACTGGCGCATCTTCCGTCTTACGCTTCTGGGTCAGGAGGTCCGCCAGGGCTGCGACAGACGCCTGTAGGGTGTTCTGCCCCCTCGCCAGCTCCGCGAACAAGTGCCGTGAGTTGGGCTCGTCGTCCGAGTCCGCCACCGACGTCCTTGCCACGACCTCCGAGTCGGACGCCTCGCTCTCGCTGTCGCTGTCGTACCCCTTCCACATCTTGGACAGGCCGACCCCACTGCTGACCAGCAAGTAGCCCAGGTAGATCGCCGCGATGCCGACTCTGAGCGTCATCCCGATTTGCTCGAGCTCCCCCGACTCGTACATCTCCTCGGCCTTCTCGCACCATTCCTGAGCGCCTTCTGCCACCCCTCCAGCAGCCAGCACAGACTCGTAGACAGCGCGCAGCACGGACCCAAGGCCCAGCAGCTTCCAAACCCGCCACCCCAATAAACATGCTGCGATAGAGCCCCCAGCCGATCGACGTAACCAGAGAAAACTCATGGTGTTCATGACTCCGCCCTGGATCCACCCGAACATGTCGCTCTTCTTGCTCGGCTTGCGCTTCTTCTGCTGTTTCCCCTTGGCGGGGGCGGAGGTCTTCGCATCCTCGGCTTCCAACTCCCGTCGTGATATGAGCCTCTCCGAGGCCGCCAGCACCCTGTCCCTGCTCGCCGCACTCAACCCTGGATGTTCTGTCCAGGTCAGATCCTTCACGGGCTTGGTAAAGATCCTCTCCTTGTCCCGTACGTTGATGGCCTAGACTCGCAAAGTGGGGTCACAAGTTGTCCACGTCGTACTGTTGGACTTCCCGATCCGAGACACTAAAAGCATCGCCACCCCTTGCGAAGGCCCCGTCTTGTAGTAGATCCTGTTCCACCTGCTCCACGGCGCCATCAGCGCTGACGCGCGGGTGCCGTGCGCGACGATGTCGCCCGCCGAATCCTAGTCCACCTCCTCGCAGGCGTCGAACTCTTCTGCCGCCGCCCACAGTGGACGGCCTTCGTCCGCGAGGTCCCCCGCGTTCCAGCCGACGAGCGCGGCCGCGCCGTACCACCACCATTTCGTGGCGATTGCCCAGGCCAGCGAGAGGGGCTGTCCTCCTCGCACTGCGGTGCCAAAATTCCTGGAGGCTCGCAGATCTCGCGGGAAATCCTCGAGCCGAAACTTGAGCGGCGGCGAAGCCGAGGAGGGCGAGGCCGAGGACGAGGACCAGAGGGAGAGGGACGGCACGAGAGGGGGAGCACTAGCAATGTGAAAGTGCGTTTGGTAAAACATATAGTGCGTAACGCACGCGGGCGGTGGCACTGGGGCCTTCGGTGGAGCTCCCTGCGTGGCCACGAAGCGCATCAGGGGTGTGCCGAAATGTGTGTGCGTGACGCATGCGGGCGGTGGCGCTGGGGCCTTCGGTGGAGCTCCCTATGTGGCCACGAAGCGTGTAAGTGGTGTGCCGAAATTTGTGTGCGTGACGCATGCGGGTGGTGGCGCTGGGGCCTTCGGTGGAGCTCCTTGTGGGGCCACGAAACGTGTGAGGGGTGTGCCGAAATGGGTGTGCGTGACGCATGCGGGCGGTGGCATTGCGGCCTTCGGTGGAGCTCCCTGTGGGGCCACGGAACGTGTGAGGGATGTGCCGAAATTGGCGTGCGTGACGCATGCGGGCGATCGCACTGGGGCCGTCGGTGGAGCTCCTTGTGGGGCCACGAAACGTGTGAGGGGTGTACCGGCATGTGTGTGCGTGACGCATGCGGGCGGTGGCACATGGGTGTGCGTGACGCGTGCGGGCGGTGACGCTCGGGCCTTCGGTGGAGCTCCCTGTGGGGCCACCAAACATGTGAGGGGTGTGCCCAAATGGGTGTGCGTGACGCATTCGGGCGGTGGCACTGGTGCCTTCGGTGGGCTCCTTGTGGGGCCACGAAGCGTGAGGGGTGTGCCGCAATTGGAATGCGTTGCGCGTGCGGGCGGTGGCACTGGGGCCTTCGGTGGAGCTCCCTGTGGGGCCACGGAACGTGTGAGGGGTGTGCCGAAATAGGTGTGCGTGACGCATGCGGGCGGTGACACTGGGGCCTTCTGTGGAGCGCTCTGTGTCGCCACGAAACGCAATGGGGGTGCGCCGACATGGGTGTGCGCGACGCGTGCGGGCGGTGGCACTGGGGCTTTCGGTGGAGCTCCTTGTGGGGATTTGAAACGTGTGAGGGTGGTGCCGACATGGGGGTGCGTGACGCAGGCGGGCGGTGGCACTGGGGCCTTCGGTGGAGCTCCTTGTGGGGCCGCGAAACGTGTGAGGGGTGTGCTGAAATGGGTGTGCGTGACGCATGCGGGCGGTGGCATTAAGGCCTCCGGTGGAGCTTTCTGTGAGACGCATGCGGGCGGTGGCTTTGGGGCCTTCGGTGGAGCTTCCTGCGCGGCCACGAAACGGATGAGGGACGTGCCGGAATGGGTGTGCAGGACGCATGCGGGCGGTGGCATTGAGGCCTTCGGTGGAGCTCCCTGTGGGGCCACGGAACGTGTGAGGGGTGTGCCGGAATGGGTGTGCGTGACGCGTGCGGGCGGTAGCGATGGGGCTTTCGGTGGAGCTCCCTGTGGGGCCACGATTCGCTGTACTGGGTGGGTGAAACGCAGGGAGGAGGAAGGGGGAGGAGGAGGAGGGAGGAGGAAAGAAGGGTGGAGGGAAGGAGGGAGGACCCAACACCACAGGATGGTTGGGAAGCACATGCGGCTTTACAACAAGAGGTTTCAAGCAAAGTTGACGCCCGCGCTCTTAAGAAATTTTATGAACACCATGTGTCCAACCGTTTTATTAAATGCTTCCAAATTGGCTTCTCGCGCGCGTGTCCAACATCGTTCGAACGCCCTTGCGCGCGTGCTGTAACCCCGCGCGGGACATTCGGGTGCGCCGGCCGCGCATGTCGAATTCCGGCGAGGGCGCAGTCATCGTTATCGGCGGGGGTGATCAACATCGGCGCCGCCGTTGGCCTTGCCGTCGTCGTCGCTACCATCGTCGACATCATTGCTCCTTGCATAGTCGTGTCTACCGTTGTCGGCGTCTCCATGATGCCGCGCCCGCCTATGCCACCAACTCTCACAGAAGTGCCCGCTGGGAACTGCCCGGCGGCCAGCGCCACCGCGGCCGCGTGAGTCGCGCCGCGCTCTAGTTGGCCGCTGCGCGCGCGAGCATGCGCGGGCTAGCGCGGCCGCAGAAATGCACCACCCAACGCAAAGTGCCCATCGCAACCGCCGCCGCACGGGTTTCGCAAGCCAAGTTGCGGGCGCGTGGGTGGGACGTTTGCAAGATAATGGTTTTAGACAACTAGTATGTATGAAACAAATGCGCTCCATTTAAATTGCACCACGTAACGTAACCCACGCTGATTGCTTAATTTATTAGATCGATCGCACCACGTGCAATGCACCGCATTTGTTGCACACCGTTTACCCCCTTGTCTTAAATCATCCCCCCCCCCCGCCCTCCCCCCCCCCCCCCCCCCGGGGTTCATCCGCCCCTTCTTCGCATTGCAGTTCACATATGATCTGCCCCATCGCCCATCCGATTTATTTATATTAGAATTCCCAGCAGGCGCCGGCGGCGCCCCCCCCCACCCCCCTTTTCATCCATCCTCTGCAGCAGAATTATGTGCGCGCATTCGTTTATCATCAGTCACTCATTTTCCAGATCCCCCATTATATGGGGCGAAGTGCACGCGCAGGCGTCTTCGCGCGCGCGTGCCGATGAACGGCGCGCTTTTTAGGTTTCGCGCGAATTTCAGAGTCGAGCGCCATGGAACAATTGCAGAACACATAGCTTCGCAGCGGGGGTTTTCAGGAGAAGCTTGCACCCGGGCTCTGGCGCGACGTGAGACAGCCGTGCGTTTGTGTTTCAATTTTTCCACGCGTTGCCACCAATCGGGCCTCGCGCGCGCGTGTCGGAATCGCGCGAGCACCCTTGCGCGCGCGCAGCCGCGGGAATCCCATGCGATGCACGGGGCGAAGCGCGCGCCCGCGCGTCGTCGCGCGCGCATTCCGAAACCCATCAAACATTTTAGGCTTCGCATGGGTTTTAAAAGCGAGTGCCTCGAAAACATATTAGCCTGGCGAAGGACCCAACCGCGTGCTGTTGTGAGTGCCGCAATTGTGAATATCTCTCTCGGTGGCGTCCCCTATGGGGCTACGAACCGCGCGGGGGGCGCGCCAGATTGCGTGGTGGGGTGCACAGCGCGAACGAGGACGATTGGTTTAATTGCGAGAGACTGAGCGCGGGCGAGTCTGAGCGCGAGCGAGTCTGAGTGTGAACGAGTCTGCGTGCGAGTGAGTATATGGGCATGAATGCGAACACGGCCACTCCTGGTGATATATATATATATATATATATATATATATATATGAACGTGAATGGTTGACGTACGCCTGGCCCTGAGCACTCGTAGCGCTGAGCGCGGCCGCCGCAGGCAGCTCCCCCTGGTGCCCCGACAGAGGCGCCCGCGCGCCGCGACGCCCATATCATGTCGGCACGCTCCTCGCGAGGATCGCGCCCGATTCCTCCCCGTTATTTTTCTCTTTTTTTTGCCCGTGCACGCCATGTCCATGGCTGCGGGCGCGGCGCTGCACGGAGCCCCCGCGACGCGCGTTGGCCGCCCCGGAGGGGCCCCTGCGACGCGCGCGGGTCGTCCGCTGCGCGGAGCAGAGAGAGCCTGCTGGCTGGTTGATAGCGGGCACGGCTGCGGCCGCTGGGCAGTGCGACGACGGGGGCGAGCGAGGCTCTGGGCAGAGCGCAGCGCGGAATTCCAGCGACGCGCGCTGGTCTCCCCGAGAGTCAGAGGAGCATGATGTATTGATATTGATAGTTTTCCAGATTTCCAGGTTTTCCTGTCCTTCCGCGCGGGTTCTAGGGACGAATGGGCGAGCGCATTCCGTCGCGCAGCATCTTTGCGTGATGTTCGCGGTGCAGTTCTTGCGCATCGGAGCGCCTTCGAAGATTCCAAGCTGCGTGCTGTGTTGCTCTTGGGGAGTTCGCGAGTCGCAACTGCCGTGGCGCTGTTTTCGGGGCGGCCCCTTCGAGTGCTGTTCGCGGGCGCAGCGCGCGGCGCGCGCCGCGCCCAATCGCGCGCGGTGCGGCGCGTGACTCAGCCAGCCGCGCCCGTCGGACCGCCCGGACATTATTTCTGGATCGTTGAATGCGTCAGAAAACGTTGCCGTTTTTCTTCGCGCAAGCGCTTGCGGAATTTTTCAAAAAGGAGCCCACAAGTTTTCAATGACAAACCCATTTGAGGGGTGGAATGCGCCCGCCGCGCAGGACATCTGATGCATTCTGAAATTTGGAATTTTTCAAAATAGATTCCGGAATTTTTCAAAACCGATCCTGAAAACGATTCTGGCACTTTTCCAAAACAATATGCCAGACATGTTCAAACATATCCCCGGATTTGTTCAACATTACCCCAGGAGAATTCTGCAGAGTCGCGCATGATCTGCCTTGCCAGGTCTTTGGGAATCCGCCGAGGCGCGCGGTGCGCGGCGGCGGGCGATGGGGCGGTGCGCCACCGCCCCCCCCCCCCCCCCCCCCCTCCCCCCCCCCCCCCCCCCCCCCCCCCCCCCCCCCCCCCCCGCGCTCGGCAACGAGAAGGGGGGGTCAGCAAGTGCCAAATAGCCCCATTACGGGCGACCACTCGATTGCGAATGGGTGACCGACGAGCGGCGCCAGCCAGAGTAGACAATATTCGAAGCAAAGTGTACCCCGCGCGAAGGCTGTTAGAAATCCCGGGATCTCCGGAACGTATCAATAGCACGTTGTGTCAATAGATTCTTCTCGCCCTAGAGAGGGCCCCAGCGACGCGCGCGGGTCGCCCGCGGCGCGGCGCCAAACAGTCAGACCGTCGAGAGACGGCGAGGCTCGTCGGGCGGGCCGCTCCTCAGGCTAAGCTTCGCGGATAGACTCGGTGAAGCTCAGCTTCCCGGCGAGGGCCGCCGCCCCCCTCCCGCGCAGTTTCGTGCGCGCGGCAAACTGCTCCAGCTGCTATCGCAAGCCCTCTGGCCGCCCTGCCAGGGAGAACTCGATGCAGACTGCGCCGCTGGGACCTTAGGAGGAGCTCCCTCTGGGGTCGCGAAACGCGCGCGGGGCGTGCCGCGTTGGGGCGGCGGGCGGCGGCGCCGCGCGAGCTGCGCCAGTGAGACCTTAGGTGGAGCTCCCTGCGGGGCCGCGAAACGTGTGAAAGTTGTGCCAAAATGGGTCGGCGGCGCCATGCGAGCTGCGACGCTGGGACCTTCGGTGGAGCTTCCTGCGGGGCCACGAAACGTGTGAGGGGCGTGCCAAGATGGGGCGGCGGCGCCACGCGAGCCGCGCCAGCGAGACCTTAGGTGGAGCCCCCTTCGGGGCCACGAAACGTGTGAGGGGTGTGCCACAATTGGGCGGCTGCGCCATGTCAGCCGCGCCGCTGCGGCCTTAGGTGGAGCTCCCCATGGGGCCCCGAAGCGCGTGGGGTGTGTGCCAAAATGGGGCGGCGGCGCCATGCGAGCTGCGCCGCTGGGACCTTAGGTGGGACCTTCGTTCGAGCTCCTTATAGGGGCAAGAAGCGTGAGAGGGGTGTGCCAAACAAACATGAGGCGGCGGCGCCATGCGAGCTGCGCCAGTTAGACCTTGGGCGGGGCTCCCTGTGGGGCCACGAAACGTGTGATGGGGTGTGCCAAAATAGGGCGGTGGCGCCATGCGAGCTGCGCCGCTGGGGCCTTGGGTGGGGCTCCCTATGGGCCACGCAACGTGTGAGGGGTGTGCTAAATGAAGCGGCGGCGCCATGCGAGCTGCGCCGCCGTGACCTTAGGTGGAGCTCCCTATGGGCCACGAAACGCGCGAGGGGCGTGCCACAATGGGGCGGCGGCGCCATTCGAGCTGCGCCACTGGGACCTCCGGCGGGGCCCCTTATGATGCCGCGAAGCGCGTGAGGGGTGCGCCGAAACAGAGACATTATGACGGCAGGGGCGAGGACTGGGAGAGGGGGGGAGGGGGAGGGGAAGTGGGGGTGGGTCGCGGGGCGCTGTCTTGTCAAAACGAGGACGCAACCGCAGGATGGTTGGGAATTAATGACACGACCGAGGAAACCCGCATGCATATTTCATGGCTGCGCGCGCACCAAGCAACAAGCAATTGCTACTTTCGATTGGGCACCCTGGCGCTCTGAGCCGGCTCGGGCCCATGCGTTTGCAGATTTGGGCGTTGCGCAAACTCGGGCTAGTGCAAGTGATGAGATGCAACGGCGAGACCAGCCCCCATGCGCCCCCGCGGCCGCGGCGTCGAGAAAATGCCGCGCCTGCCGCGCCCCGCGGCCCTGGGACGGATAGAGACCGCGGTGTGGGGCCACCCCCATCCGCGCGCCTTCTGGCGTCAAGAAAGTGCACAGCCTGCCGCGCACCGCGACCCTGGAACGCATAGAGACCGCGGCGAGGGGCCACCATTTGCGCGCCCCCTCTGGCGTCGAGAAAATCCCGCGCCTGCCGCGCCCCGCGACCCTCGGGCGGATAGGAGGCCGCGGTGAGGGACCACCTTGCGCGCCCTCTTCTGGCGTCGAGAAAGTGTCGCGCCTGCAGCGCCCCGCGACCCTGGGGCGGATAGAGACCGCGGTGATGGGGCCACCCCCATCCGCACCCCCTCCGGCGTCGAAAAAGTACCACGCCTGCAGCGCCCCGCGACCCTGGGGCGCATAGAGACCGCGATGAGGGACCACCCCTTTGCGCGCCCCCTCTGGCGTAGAGAGTGCCGCGCTCGCCGCGCCCCGCGACCCTGGGACGGATAGAGACCGCGGTGAGGGGCCACCCCCTGCGCACCCCTCCTGTGTCGAGAAAATGCGTGTGTGTGTGTGTTGTGTGTGTTGTGTGTGTGTGTGTGTATGTGTGTGTCTATGGGTGTGTTAGTGTGTTAATGTGTGTGCGCGTGTGCGAGTGCGTGCGTGCGCGCGGCTGCATGTGGACGCGCGCTTCACGTGCGCGCCGCGCACGCGTTGCGCGTGGGCGAGGCGAGAGAGGGCGAGGAGGCGAGCAGGGTGGAGGGGGGGGGGGCGAGCGGGCGAGCGAGAGGCGCGCGCGTCGCGGGTGGGAAGAAAACAAGAAACTCACAAAACATGTGGGGAAGAAGACGTGGTTTTGCAACGTCGGTTGTCCGAAATAGTTGCGCTCGCGTTCCTGCTCATTCTTGAGAAAACCATTAGTTGGTCAACGGTTTTGTCCAGTTCGGCCATGCGGGCCCCTTGCGCCGAGCGTCGAACTCATTCGAACGCCATTGCGCGCGCGCTGGGGGCGGGGGGGGGGGTGCGCGATCCGCGTCGAATAGCGCCGCGCGGGCCACTCCCGCGCGTCGTCCGCGCGCGCGTGTCGAAATCCCTCCGCAACCCTCATCGCCGACGCGAGTGCGCCGTCATCGTCGGCGGCGCGGTCGGCATCGGCGCCGTTGCTCGCTTTGCCGTTCTCGTTGCCATCCGCGTCGCCAGGGTCGCTGCCGTCGTCGTCGCGTCTACCGTCGTCGACGCTGCCACGGTGCCGCGCCCGCCCGCGTCGCTGACTCGCTTTGAAGTGCCCGCTGGGAAGTGCCCGGGGTCAGCGCCGCCGCGGTCGCGTCGGCGGCGCCGAACTATCTGGCCGCTGCGCGCGCTCGCGTGCGCGGGCTCGGGCGGCCGCGGAGATGCACCCGTCAACTCTTTGCGCTCGGCTCAATCGCCGCCGCGTGGTCTTTACGACGTGCAGTCGAGTTTGGTTAGTAGGCCGACCTCGCCCACACAAGGGTGCCCTTGTGTCCTGCGTTTCGCGACCCATGCCCTCTGCGTTCCACTGGCAATATGGCCATCGGAAGGGCCTTGTGTCCGCTCGAGCGTCCTCGACTCTCCAATCCACTCCGATTGTAGGTTCCAGCCGGGCAAGGGGAATGACTGCGCGATCAGTGGGGGGGGGGGGGGGAACTCGCTCCGAACGGAATGTTCTTACGCCGCATCGATTGCGCAAGATGGGATGCGCCAGCTAGACAGCGCCGCGCGCTCTGCGCAACGTCGATGCCGCAACTTGGGTTGCATCGCCAGTACAATCCACAACCTAGTTGCACCGCAGATTGCACCAGCATAAGGATCCCCCCCCTGTGAAACGCCCCCTTTCTCGCGTTGCAGTTTGCGGGTGGTTCGGCCCCGCCGCCCATCCCAAATGTGAATCTGGCCGCCCCAGCCAGGCTGGCCTTCTGAAAAAAATGTGATCCGCGTTCATTCGCTTTTCAAGCATCAGCCGTGCCCAAGAAACTTTCGCAGCGAAAAGAGACGGATAGTTCGCGCGCGTCGTCGCACGCGCGTTCCGAAATCATTCAACAACATTAGGTTTCGCAAGAAATCCAGAGTCGAGCTCCCCGAAAACATATGTGGGCACCTGGTTTCGCAACTAGGACTTTCAAGACAACAAACTGGGGCTCGCGCTCTTGCGGATCCAGGAGGACACCATCGGTTGTTCTGGCCTCTGGCTCGCGCGCTTCGAAACCGCCAGGGCGCGCTCGCGCGCGTTCCTCTCGGCAGGCATGGCGAAGTGAACGCGCGCGCGTCGTCGCGCGCGCGTGTCGCAATATCTCCAACGCCTCCGTTTCCGTAGGGATTTCAACACCGAGCGTCCGCGCAATAATTTCAACGCGTGGTTTTGCAGCGCCAGATGTTTTAAACGTGCTCTCGCGCGCGCTCTTGCGAATTCTCAGGGAATTCATTTCTTTGTTTTAGTTTTTCTCCATCGTTGATATCGAAACCCGCTCAGCGGGTCTCTCGCGCCGCGCGTCGGACTCGCCCGAGCGCCCTTGAGCGCGCGCAGGGGGGCGCGATCAGCGCCAAGTACTTCCGCGTGGACCGCTCGCGCATCGGCCGCGCGCGCGTCGAACTCCCTCCGGCGCAGTCATCGCCGACGCGAGGGCATCTCCGTCGTTGTCGGCGCGCGCGATCAACGTCGGCGCCGCCATTGGTCGCGCCGTCGTCATCGCCACCGTCGTTGCTAGTCTCACCATCGCGTCTACTGTTGTCGGCGTCGCCGTGATGCCCCGCCCGCCAGAGTCACCAACTCGCGCAACAAGTGCCCGTTGGAAGTGCCCCGCGGTCAGCGCCGCCGCGGCTGCGTCGGCCGCGCCGCGCTAGCTGGTCGCTGCGCGCGCGAGCATGCGCGGGCCAGCGCGGCCGCGGAAATGCTCCAGCTAACGCCGAGCCATCATCGCAATCGCTGCCGCTTGCAAACCAAGTTGCGGGTGCGCGGGCGGGGTGGTTGCGAAAGCTGCAGAGTTGACAACTCCTTGCGAGAGTCCGTGGCTTGCGCAACATACACAGCGGCGCCTAGGTCGCGCCACATAATTTCCTTTCGTTTCGCATTGCAAGATGCGCATGGCTCTGCCCTGAGTTCGCAACGCCCACGCCTGGGCGCCCCCCCCCCCCTCCTCTCGCGTCATCTGCGAGACGTGCTATGGGCGCGCGTTTGCAGCGAATTCAGCAGCTTCCAGTATTCGCGCGCAAACAAACGGGACGAAGTGCGCGCGCGCGCGTCGTCGCGCGCGCGCCGACAACATATCGCATGGCAAGGTTCCGCGACAAGGATGTTTTTTGTTTTGTCCAAAGCAATGGTTGCGCGAGCGACCTTGCGGGTTCGTCAGAAATCATCGATGAACATGTTCAGGGCGCGCGCCGAACGGGCCTCTTGCTCGCGCACGTCGCAATCGTTCGAACGCGCTTGCGCGCGGGCTGTCGGAAGAACCCTTCGCAGAAAATGAAACGAAATGCGCGCGTTGTCGCCCGCGCGCGCCGAAGTCTTTCAATCGCCCATGTCTCCGCAGGGTTCTGCGGGGCGAGCGCCCCGGAATCATGTTTGAAAATGCATGGATTTGCAGCGCCACTTTTCTAGCAGCCCGCTTGCGAGTTTTCCAGCAGCTTTTACCTTTATATAGAAAATGTCATCACATTGTGCCGAGCGGGTCTCTCGCGCCGCATATCGATCTCATCCGAGCGCATTTGCGCGCGCGCTGCCGGGGGGGGGCGATCCGCGTCGAAATATGCCGCGCGTGCCACTCGCGCGCATCGGCCCCGCGCGCGCGGCGCGCATCGCCGGCGCGGAGACGTCGTCATCGTTGCCGGCGGGCGCGATCAGCGTCGGCGGCATAATTTGCCTCGTTGTTGTCTCCGCTATCGTCGCCACCATCGCTACTTCCATAATCGCGTCCACCGTTGTCTGCGTCGCCGCGATGCCGCGACGGCCCGAGTCGCCAACTCGCGCAGAATTGCTTGCTGGGAAGTGCGCGGCGGTCAAAACCATCTCGGTCGCGTCGGTCGCGCCGCGCTAGCTGGTCGCCTCTCGCGCGAGCGTGCGCGGGCTAGCGCGGCCGCAGAGATGCGCCAGCCAACGCCGAACACTCATCGCAATTGTCGTCGCATGGGCTTTGCAAACCAGGTTGCGGGCGCGCGGGGGAGATCATTGCGCGATCAGTGGAGTTGACAACTCGCAGCGGGCATCGGCGAATTGCTCGTCGCAGCTTGCGCCTCATTTTCTGCGCCACTTCGGTTGCGCCACGTAGATAGCACAACGTAGATTGCACCACTTAGAACACACCAGTTTTATTGCACATCGTAGATTGCGCAGTGCATATTGCACGACGCGTGCGGCGCCACATCTAGGTTGCACCACGTATATTGCATATCGTCAGTCGCGCCATTAATTTGCACTACCTAGAACTACACCACAAAGGCTCTCCTTTCTGCGCAGATAGATTCTACCACCCTTCCCCCATTTAAGGACCCCCCGGGACCCTGTGCAAAACGCATGGGATTCTGACCCAATGCCCATCCTACCTGTGAGTTCGCATTGTCCCAGCCAGGCCCGCATCGCCCCCCCTCCCCCATCCTCTGCAACATGAAATTACGCGCGCGCTCGATTATCAAGAATCTTAAATTTCCTATCTCTTGCAAATGAAAAATGACGAAATGCACGCGCGCGCGTCGTCGCGCGCATGCCGGAATCATTAAAAAGCTGCGGCATCGGAAGGATTTCGAAATCCAGTGTCCATCAATCATATAGAACACATTGTTTCGCATCACTGATTCTCAACAAAAGTACGCGCGCGCCGTTGCGAAGATACTTTCGGAAACTATTACCCAACGGGCTTCGCGCGCGCGTGTCGAAATTGTTCGATTGCCCTTGCGCGCGCGCCGTCGCGAGAATCCTTTGTGCCAGGAATGGAACGAAGTGCACGCGCGCGCGTCGTCTCGCGCGCGCGCCGGAATGTTTTGAAAACTATCGGTTCCGGACAGATTTTCAAAATCGATGGCGTAAAAAAATATACGGAAGCACCAGGTTTCGCAACGCAGAATTTCGACACACGCGTACGCGTTTCTGCGAATCATTAAGAAAACCATGCGTTTTTAACATGTTCATAACATGTTACGAAACGGGCTTCGCGCGCGCATGTCGAAATCGTTCGACGCCCGCCCCAGTCGCCGACTCGCACTCAAGGGCCCGCCTGGATGTGCCGAGCGGTCAGCACCAGCGCGGCCGCGTCGGTCGCGCCAAACTACCCGGCCGCTGCGCGCGCATGCGCGGGCTGGCGCGGCCGCAGACATGCACCAGCCAGCGCCAAGCGCTCACCGCAATCGCCGCCGCATGAGGTTTGAAAACCAAGTTGCGGGCGGGTGTTTGTGATGTTTGCGCGGGCGGTGAAGTGGACAATGCATTGCGAACGTAGATCAATTTCACACCATATATTGCGCCATGTATATCTTATGTATATGTATGTATACATATGTATATATGTATATATACATAAATGTATTGCATTGCACCACCTTGACTGCGCGATATAGAGTACAAGGCATGGGTTGTATCATTTAGTTTGCCCCAAATGTATTGCACCGTATATTGTACTGTTTAATTGCATCTCGTATTGGCTACGACACATATGTTCAGCCATGTCTGTGTTTTTATACGCATACATATATACATATGTATATGAATGTATGTACACATATAGATAGATAGATTGCACCACGCGTAATTTATATCACACCACATATATTGACCCACGCAGATTGCGCACACACGTACACTAATGCACCACACTTGTTGCACAACGTAGACTGCGGCGCAACTCGTTCTGCGTCGTGCAGATGACATTGCAGATGTTGCCCCACATAGAACCAGAGCACCACGCATATACTGCCACACCGATTGCACAACATGAGTTGCACCACATTAGATGTTAGATGTGCACCGTCCGGGGCCCACCGTGGCAAACACATACAAGTACATATATAGACATATACATTTCCACATGTATCTGAATACCTTACCTTTGTCGGGCACCCACCCGTATAATTTTGTTTTTTCCATTTCAAAATTCGATGATCGTGTCGGGTACGTCATATGCCCTTGGGCCTTCGTTGACACGGCTCGTGTGCTGGACCGACATCATTGCGGTCATGTTTCGGCGATATCCGATGACGACGGGCGAACGGGTTCTTTTCAGAGACTTCCGTTCGTTTCAAGCACCAACGGTCGAGGTTCCCCACACATTCCATTGCACGTCTTCCAAACACTATCGTTGTACGTTGCGCGATCATCGCGATCTGGGTGGAAACACGGGGGGAGGGGGGCGTTGAGCTGCGATGGAATATTGTATGGTGGACGCGGGGGCGAGAGGAAGTTAATTCACCCCACGTTCGCCAGCCCAAATATCGGCTCGAATTGCGCCCCAAATCGTGTCCCCAACAGTGCCCCAATGTGTCAATCCCTGTGAAAATACATGGTCTCAGCGCAGCGGGGGCACCAGACCAAAAGGCTAAGGCGCGTCGGCTACGCACGCTCCCGTGATCTTTAATTTGCACACAATTTGGGGCAGTATTCCGGGCGTTTCGCGGCCCAGTGTGCACCATATCGCCCTCCGAACAGCCCCGAGACTGCGTGCGTCGCCATCGCGCTCAATGGAGTTGCGCCGCCTTGATCTAGAAACCATGAATTGAAAGTTGGCGACAATTTGGGACATGTTTCCTCCGCTGGTGGCGGGCGGTGTAAGAATGGCAAATACATTTTGGCGTGAGCCGCGCACCATGTGCGAATATCACAGGACATTCGTAAATCACTTCTGGGTATCTCCGCATCATCGCATCCATAAGCCAAGTCAGCGACGATGCATGATAACGAATGACGGGGCCAATGCACGTTGCATTCATCGGGATACGAGGAGCCCCGAGCATGTTGCCAGGCCGACGTCCTGGAACAGAACCTCGGTCTTTGAGAACCCCAGAAATTGTCCGGCGTGACGCGGCAGCTGAAGTTATGCATTTCAGTTCAATGGTTGGTGTGGCCAAGGCGCAGTTGTTGATCCCACCTCGCTGGTGCACATTTTGCTTTTCAATTGAAGTGCTCACTCTGGAGCTCGCATCCTGATTTTAGTCCGGGCAAGTCTTCCTGCTCAAGGTGCGTTGTCGGGCCCAGGACTACAACGGCTGCCGCCTGGTACGTCCTCACAGTTTCTTCTCAACTCGAGCTCTCGCGCTGGTATTCCTCACAATGTATGCCGGATTCGCGCTCTCGCGTGGGACTTCCTTGCAATGTATTCACACGCCGCGCCTTCGACACTCAGGAATCACGTTTTAGCTTTGGCCTTTCTCACGATTTGCTTCTGAATCGCGCTATCGTTCGAGACTTCCTCGCGATTCATGCAGGACTCACGCTTCGGCAACCCGCCTTTTCGACCTGGCCGCCTTGGCCCGCCTTTTTGGCCCGCCCACTAGTGTCTGCCCGCCCGATTTGTCCTAGCCCCCCTCTCCTCCTAATCTTTCTCTTGCCCCGTCCTTTTCCCTCCCCCTTCCATCCGTCCTCGCCTGGCCTGTTTAGGGGGGGTTGCGCTAAATGCACGTGGCAGGGGGGTACGATCGAAGACGAGGGCGGGTACTGAGGATTTGGGATAGACGGGTTAGGTGGGTGGCACGCGAGCAGATAGGACCGGACAGTCTTAAACTAATTGTTGTCGTTTAAGTTGTTGTTGCCGTCGTCCTCGCCCGCGACCCACCCCGCGACCCACCCCGCGACCCGCCCCGCGACCCACCCGCGACCCATCCACATTGCTTTGACGAGAATTCTGCGCCTGCGGCGGGCTCATTGTTCAACGTTTCACAAACATCGCCAAACATCGGCGCTTGCTGCGGGCTTCTCCAGAGCCTCGCAGACTGCCGACGGCCCCGCCGCCCCCTCACTGTTAACCGCATTTGCGGGATGCTAACGTTATTTCTAAGGAAGGAGTATGGAGGAGAAGGATGAGGAGGAGAAAGGAGGGAGGAAGGTGAAGAGGAGGGTCCTCTCGGGGTGCGTGCGAGGAGGGTTCTCCTGCTCTCCGTTTCCTCGTGCTCGAGCCGCCCCCACCCCCCGCGGGCCCGCGGGTTGGGACAGACGGGTTAGCTCTGTGCACGCCCGCCATGGCCGCCGTTGCGCCGCGGAGGCCGCTGCCGCCGCTCGACGGTCAGGGCGTGGAGGTCAAGGGCCCCTGCTCTTCCCCGGGGATCGAGGAGGAGTCCTTCGAAGGGCTTCTGTGGACCTCTGGGGTCTTTCGGGGACTCTTCCCTTTCTCCCTCTTTCCATCCAGTCCGTAACAATTTTGTCTCTAGATGTTTTTCTGGGGGTCGCCCTGCCTCTGGGCAGAAGTGGCTACACTGGTTCGCGTAGTCTTCTGTTCTTTTTCCCAAACATCCTCAGGTGTTGGGTCCTTGTTTTGAAGAGACAGCGCCCCGCGTCTCCTCCTCTTCTCTCCTCCTCCTCCCTTTTCCCCCTCCTTGTCTCTGTGTTCCGCATGCCGCATGCCCCCATGTTCTTGTGATCCTTCTCGTCCTCCTCCTGTGACGAATGTGATTTATTTTGTTCGCCAGCAAGATTGCGATGCACAGCCACATCATCAGGTCGCACCACATACATAACCTCGCGGCCCTCCTTACCACGAAAAAACAGTGCATCAAGTGTCTTCAGACGTTGACGAACCGAGGAACCGCATGGAAACACCTGGCCAGGAGCATGATGAGTGGAAGCTGCAACCCTGACAGAACACATAACCAATGCGAAGCGACAACTCCTGGAACGACTTGCCCTCTCTCTAGCCATCTAGCTTTGGATCAGGGGACCTACTTTCAGCACGTGAGGACGCACCCCCCGAGACAGATACTCCCGACCGCGCGACAGAGATTGCCCTATTCGATCAGCGCCCGCAGTGGGCGCCAGCCGCACCAGCACCAGGAGGCCCACCACGACCAGATCGCAGCCGGCAGCCGAGGAGGCCGCAAGCGGGAAGAGGTGCAGCGGGAGCAGCAAGAGGAGGGCAGCGAATCCCCGCGCAGGTGGTGGATCTCACAGCCAGGCTGGCCCTCACACTGGCGCGAGAACAAGCAAAACTCGCCTCCGCGGTGGCTCAGACGTGGGAGATCGACGCCAACGCCGAGGTGTCCAAGGCCGGACCGACGGCAGGCAAAGACTACAGCCACGCTGCCCGGGCTTTGCGCAGGAGGGCAACCAACGGGGAAAAAGTGGACACCGCATCGCTGGGCAGCCCGCGCGGGAAGATCTGAACAGATTGCGTATTGAATGGCAACGCGGAGATCGTAACATCGTCAGTGTCCGTTCTGCACGAACGAAATGGGTACGGAAAGAATTGGTATAATGCCCAACAGCATTTCTTGTTCACTTTGAACAGGACTCGCTGCCGGTGTCGCCGCGGCCTGTGTTCATTCGAGAGAAGGCCGCCTGCCCAACAGCGGCCGCTGTTGGTTTGGGACAACATTCGTTGTTGGGCATTGTGCCCACTTTTTCCGTACCCATTTCGGGCGTCCAAATCCGTGTTCCGCGTCAGACGCAACAAGGAGAAGGAGAGCGGCAACGGGGCGCAGGAGAAGTGCAGGCTCCAGTTCCAGATGCATCACACGTACCATCAGCTGCAAACGGTGGTATTCTAGCAGCTCAAGAAGGAAGGGGCGATCAGGAAAGTGGGAGCATTGCCGCGCGGGGCCATCGAGAGGGAGCTCGGGGGACTCATCAATTGGGGCGTGAGCAATACGACATTGAATGGCCGATTGGACACACCGATCAGTCGCGTGCGACGCCAGCAGGTGCAGTTTCCAACGGTGACCGACTGGACACATATCAGTTCTGTGCGACGCTTGTTGGTACAGCTTCAGACAGTAACCAGGGGCACCTATCAGTTTTGTGCGACACCAGCGGGCGCCCTGCAGCAGGTGACCCGAACGCAAGGGCCAGGGAAAGGCCACTGATGGTGAGGCCGAAAACCATGAGAGCGGCCGCG
Organism: Prorocentrum cordatum; assembly: GCA_963575745.1. Taxonomy (NCBI): domain Eukaryota; class Dinophyceae; order Prorocentrales; family Prorocentraceae; genus Prorocentrum; species Prorocentrum cordatum. The sequence goes on from CAUYUJ010004454.1 coordinate 65,004, forward strand.
AGCATTCTGTGCAGCTGCGATATGCCGGCGCTGCCCCCATCGCAGCGCCGCGGGTTTTTCGAACCAGCGAGCGATTCCGACAATTGCTCAGGGAAGGCCGGCTTCTTCCTCCGCCGCCCACCGAGGCTCCTCCCCTCTTCCAGCTCTATGGGCCACGCTTCCCCGAACGCTATGAAGTGCACCGACCTCTCTCCCCCGAGCCCACACGAAAAGGCAATGGCCGAGGGGGAGGGGAATGGGTAGAGATGGGGGCGGGGAATGGGTAGAGAGGGGGGTGTGAAAAAAGGGCGCCCGGAAACGCGGGCGCTACCCTGCCCGCGGACCCTTGCGTGGGGCGGTCGGTGCAGGTAGGGCCCGAACGCCCCGTTGCGCCAGCGCCCCCCCCTTCCAGAACGTGACCACACCTAGGACCTAGGCCGCACTACAGTTTTTGAAAGTTCATTGCGTTAGTCGTAGTCCAGTAGCCCCAGACAAGCCCGAAAGCTTGATCGATCGATCGATCCTCTTCCTCCTCCTCCTCCCCCTCCTCCTCATTCTCCTCCTTCTCCTCTTTCCCCTCCTTCCCCTCCTCCTCCTCCTCCTCCTCGTCCTCCTCCTCCTCCTCCTCCTCGTCGCCATCATCATCAGCATCATCATCATCACCACCACCATCATCATCACCATCATCATCATCACCATCATCGCCGTCACTACTATCAAAAAACGGAACTCCACCGAAGGTCCCAATGCCACCACCCGCATGCGTCCCCCACGCCACACCCAAGCGCTTCGTGGCCCCATGTGGGAGCTCCACAAGTCCACCGAAAGTCCCCGTGGCGGAACTCGCATGCGTCCCCGCCCAACCCAGTACAGCGCTTCTTGGCCTCATAGGGAACTCCACCAAAGGTCCGATAAACCGCGCTCGTGGGGCCCGACAGACTAGAAGGGGGGCCTAGCTTGAAGCTACCCCCCTCTCCCCTTCCTTGCTAAGGGGGGGGGGTTCGGACCCCCCCCCCCTCCCCCCCCCGTTTTCGTGGTCCGGGGGGGGGGGGGGGCTTCCAAGCTACCCCCCTCCCCCTCCCCCCTTTAACTGAGCCGGGGTGAACCCCCCCCCCTTTTGAAAGGGTGGGGGGCTTCGGAAGCTACCCCCCCCCCTCCCCCTCTTTTTCGCGGCCGGAAAAGGGGGGGGGGCTTCCAAGCTACCCCCCCTTTTCTCTTTTTAAATGGAGCAGGGGTGAGCCACCCCCCCTTTTAGCAAGGGGTGGGGGCTTCGGAAGCTCCCCCCCCCTCCCTCCCTTGGTGCAAAAAGGGGAGAGGGCTTGAAACTCCCCCCCCCCCCTCTCCTCTTTGGCTCGTGTGGTGGAGGTTTTTCATTTGAGTCGTTTCTTGGCGGTCCCAGGGCCCGCTGAGGGCTTCTGGAGGCCGAACATATCCAGAAACTTCCGCCTTGATTTTTTTGCAGGGCGTCGGAGATTTTGGTCCCGGGGCCCGTCCCGGCCGATCTCTCCTCTTCTGGGGCCGGAGGCAGAAAATCTCCAAACCCTTCCGCCTTGATTTTTTCAAGACGTTGGAAGTCTGGGTCCCGGGGCCCGCCCCGGCCGACCTCCGGGAGGGGGAGGGGAGGTCTCCCGGAGGCTTCCCGTCAGGAGGAGGAGGCCTCCTAGAGGTTTGTAGGGGACCTCCTTAGGGAGACCCCTGTGCGATCTCTCCCCTCCGGCGGGGCCGGCCTCCGGAGCGGCCCCGGGGGCTGCCCGGGGAACGGGCTTCGGAGGCCGGGGCGCGGCGGAGGGGTTTCCCTTAGGCCTCGGGCCCCGAGCCCCGAGCCAGGCAGGCGACCTCGAGCCTCGAGCTTCCCCGACTTTTGACCCTCGTTCCTCGACCCTGGATCGGGGCAAAGAGAAGCGACACTAACACTATCAGGGAGGCTACCTCCAACGAGGCGGTTTGGCGGTACAACGCACGTGCGCATCTCAGCGTGCACCGCAGAATGGTCGATTGAATCGAGCCACTTGGTTCTCGGACGGCCAGTTTAGCTGGAGCCTCTTGGACGCAGGTGGGAGTTAAGGTGATGCGGGCGGACTCGGGGGGACTCGTAAATTCCAGCGGCGCTCCTTTGTCCATGAGGATTTGGTTTGCATTGTTTTCTCTGGAATCCACGCGCGCTCCATTTTGTCACAAGGATCCCTTTTGAAATTCTATACACAACAAACGTGCTGTGTTGCACACGGCTGATGTGGTGCACGCAGGCGCCGTGGCGTACACAGGCACTGCAATGCGCGCAGGCATTGCGAGGTACACAGGTGCTGCGTCGCGCACGGCTGATGTGGTGTACGGAAGCGGCGTGGTGTACACAGGAGCTGCTGTGCCCGCAGGCGCGGTGGCACAAACTGACGCTGTGTTGCACGCGGCCGCTGTCGTGTACATCGGCGGCGTGGTGTACACAGGCGCTGTGGTGCACGCGGGTAATGTGATGTACACAGGCGTTGTGGTGCATATCGCCACCTACATGTTCGTGCGACCCGTCCTCCGTCATTCCTAACCATCCCCCAACGCCGCTGGCGCGTAACGTGACGTCATCGACCCCCTCCCCCCCAGATGATTGCCGTCATCGGCCCTGACTTAAGAAACAGGCTCCAGCCGCGTCCGCGCGCACGACGAAAGATGAGCGATGAGCGACGAACCGCGAGCGACGACAACGAACGACGACGACGACGACGACGCCTGCGGACCAGACACCTATGCGGATTCCTACGCGGACACCTACGCGGATCCCAATGCGCACGGCGGCAGTACCTGGAGCGCACTGAAGGGGGGAGCGTTACGTCATAGGGGGGGGAACCGGGGGCCACGACGCCCGTCATGCCCCAAGCAATAAGGAAGTGGCTTCCTGACATAGAATTCGGGATGGCTTTGGCGCCGCCGCCTGGAAGACAAGAAAAAGAGAGGCGCCAAGCCGTGCACCAAGCAAACAGCCCGCTGAATCAGCAACGGAGCCACGTGGCCCGACGTCTGCGGCGTCAATAGCCTGCGCAACAGCGCTCACGAAATTTACAGCGCTGACGCGACGAGAGTGGATCGCCGCTCGTTCGCAAACGACGCCGGACACGGGTGCGCCGCGCCAGGGGGCGCCACCTCTTGCAAAATTCGCGATAGTGACGCCCTTCAAAACGCATGCAAACCGTGACCCAACATGCGTGCCGCGCCAAACCTCCCATACATTCGCTATGGTGTCGCTCGTCTCACACTGAGAGACAGCAAATCAACGGGCGTGGCGCGGCGCCCCTTCGCAAACGTACCAACTGGTGTCAAGCACCATTGAACCAATGCACCAATGAATCAGTCGTGCCAGGGAGCGCCAGCTCTTTTGAAATTCGCGATAGTGACGCCCTCCAAAACGCATGCAAACAGTAACCCAACGTGCGCACCGCGCCAACCTTCCCATGAAGTCGCCATGGTAACGCGAATCAATTAATCAATGGCATTGATACTCTATGCCAGCGCGCGTGCAGCGCCATGGACTTTCCCGCCGCCTCGCGCGCAGACGCAAAGTGCAGCGCAGAGGAAACGCTCGATGGCACGAGGAGTCATGGCCGAGACAGAAATACAGGGAAGGAACAGAGGATGAGAGAGGAGAAAAGCAAAGCACACAAGCGTGAGCGCCGCTTGACGCACGGAGGGCTATTCCGCACCACGACTCCAGAGAAGCGGATGGGCAGGACGACAGACGGCGAGCGCCGCAGAAACGACACTCTATGACTACGCAGCCCTCCAGGCGCCCGCGCACCAAAGCGGTCAAGAACTCAACGTATCTCATCGTCAGAGAGCTTGGCTCCTCGGCCGCAACCTCTCCCTCAAGGGAGAGAGGGCCGCGCGAAGGTGGAGGGAATGAGAGAGAGAGAGAGATAGAGAGAGAGAGAGAGAGAGAGAGAGAGAGAGAGAGAGAGAGAGAGAGAGAGAGAGAGAGAGAGAAGAGAGAATAGAGAGAGAGAGAGAGAGAGAGAAAAAAAAAAAAGCGAAAACAAGAGAAATATATATTATATAATATATATAATATATATATATATATATTAATATGCGACGCATACGAGCGGTGCCACTGGGGCCTTCGGTGGGGCTCCCTATGGGGCCACGGAACGCTGTACTGGGTGGGTGAAACGCAGGCAGGGGGCAAGGGCTGCGCAGGGTGGTGGCGGACGCATGCGGGCGGTGCCGCTGGGACCTTTGGAGCCCCCTATAGGGCTACGAAGCGCTGTTCTGGGTGGGCGAAGCGCAGGGAACAAAGGCTGTGCTGGGTGGTGGCGGACGCAAGCAGGCAGTGCCACTGGGACCTTTGGTGGGGCCCCCTTGTGGGGCCACGAAACGTGCGAGGGTTGTGCCAGAATGGGGTGTGGAACCGCATGCCAGCGCAGCCACTGGGGCCTTCGGTGGAGCTCCCTATGGAGCCACGACACGTTTGAGGGGTGTGCCGAAATGGGGGGTGGAAACGCATGCGAGCGCAGCCGCTGCGGCGTTCGGTGGAGCTCCCTATGGGGCCACGAGACGTGTGATGGGCGTGCCGAAAAAAATTGTGTGGAATTGCATGCGAGCGCAGCCGCTGGGGCCTTCGGTGGAGCTGTCTATGGGGCCACGAACCGTGTGAGGGGTGTGCCGAAATGGTGTGTGCGTGTGTGTGTGTGTGTGTGTGTGTGTGTGTGTGTGTGTGTGTGTGT
>CAUYUJ010004455.1:0-69691 GCA_963575745.1 Prorocentrum cordatum
ATTTACACACGTAACTCGGGCTGTAGGAGAGCTACAGAGCTCGTACAGAAGACAAGCCAGAAGCATCGGGGTCGTTTGGCTGTTGCATCGAGAGGTGTGAAATCGCTTGGGCTGAAAAACTATTCGTTCTCTGCAATTGTTTTTCGACATTATATATTGTCAGGAAGCTCTACGAGTCCCCCGGCGGTAAGAAAGGTTGACGGTATACCGCCGGCGCCCAGTTGGTCGACCGACCAGAAAGGACAAAGTGACAACTTTTGGGTGGTTTTGCGAATATTTGAAAGATATTTGACCATTCATTTTGAGAAAGCAGATTTTCCGCACCTGTAGACGACTGCGAGGGTCTCTGCGTCTCAATATCCGCTCTCTAGGCGCACTTGTACTATCAAAACAGTTGGGGGAACCAACTTTATTTCGGCATGAAAAAAATCAATGTTCAATTTTTCGAGAAATGCCTCCAGAAGCTCTCTCTTTCGACTCTGAGATTTTCATGCGTGGAAGGAGCTCTACGAGGTTCCCTGCGGTGACCAGGTTGACGGTTCACCGCCGGCGCCAGTCGATTATTGTGCAAAATTTGACCATTCATTTTAAGAACTGGTATTTTCATCACGTGAAGTGGGTTATGCCGCGTCTGCCAGTTAAATTCTTAGGTCTCTAGCTGCAAAATTACTATTAAAACACTTGCTGGAACCGACGGTCGTTTCGGGTACTCTTGATGCGTTGACGGTTTTCTGTACTTATCTCGAGATTCAGGACAGCTACAGAGCTGATATTTACAGAAACTGATTCTGAACCATGAGCTGCGTTCGTCTGTCTCATCTAGAGCTCTGAATACGCTCTGCTGCTCGAGCTAGGTCCTCAAGTATATTCGTATTCTTCGAGTCATTTTGACAAGTTATCGGTTTTCTAGGAAGCTGGTACGCACGTGAGAGGATTTTGTATCATTCGGCGCGTCTGTTGCATCGAGCGGTCTGAACTTGGCCTGCTACCCGAGCTAGGTCCGGAAAACTATCGTATTCTTCTAGTTCTCTTTGCAGACGCTGTCAGTCTTCTGTAATTAACTGAAGCTGTAGCAGGGGCGTTCGGCTCCAGCATCTAGAGCTCTGCTACCCGAGCTAGGTCTGCAAAACTATTCGTATGCGACCGATGTGTTTCGAACTCATGGGGATTTTTCCCACTTAACTCGAGCTGCAGATGAGCTTCAGAGCTCGTTCGTACAGAAATCTTGAAGAACACCCCCTATTGTGTACCGGGCAGCCCCGCACGAGACAAGAGCTCCACGAGGCTCCTGGTCGTAACCTGGTTGACGGTTTACCGCCAGCACGGAGTTGGTGGACCCGGCCAGAAAAGAAGATGTGACAACTTTGGGTCGAGTTTGTGAAGATTTGAAAAATATTTGACAAGTCATTTTCAGAAAGCAGATTTTTCCACCTGTAGACGACTATGAGAGCCTCTGCGTCTTAATATGAGCTCTGTAGGCGCACATTCACTATCAGAGCACTTGGCAATACCAACTTCACGTCGACATGAAAAATATGTTGATTTTTCCGAGAATTGCCTCCAGAAGCTCTCTCTTTCGATTCTGAGCAATATGATCCGCGCAAGGAGCTCTACGAGGTTTCCGGCGGTGACCAGGTTGACGGTTCACCGCCGGCGCCGGTTTACGCGCCCCCTCCATCGTCTTATTCCCGGAGAGCTCTCTGAGAGCTAGAGGGTTCTAGACTTGTTGTTGTCCAAAAACCCGATAGCCAAGCGAGAGACAGCTCGTCGCGCAAGCGCCACCCCGGGCCGCGGCTCCGGCGCCGCGGGTGCCCCCGCGCTCGCAGATGGGAAGCGGCGGTAAACCGTCAACCAGGTTACCGCCGGGCACCTCGTAGAGCTCTTCTCTTGCACAGCGCTCCTCCGAACACATGAAGGAAGCTTCTGAAGTGAGAGCCCACACTCGAAAATCACGATTTTTCGGTTTTCATCCAAAGTCGGTTGCTCCAAATGTTTTGATAGTAATACTGCGCCTACGGATCTGAAAATTTGCATGGCATACGCGGCATAACCCACTAAAGGTGCTAAAAATCTGCTTTCTCAAAATGAATGGTCAAATATCTTTCAAGTCTTAGCAAAACCGACCAAAGGTTAACACTTTGTCCCCACGAGCCGGGTGGTCCAACTGGGCGCCGGCGGTAAACCGTCAACCTTTCTTACCGCCGGGGGACTCGCAGAGCCTCCTACAATATTTTATGTAAGAAAAAATTGCAGAGAACGAATAGTTTTTCAGCCCAAGCGATTTCAGACCTCTCGATGCAACAGCCGAACGCCCCCGATGCTTCTGGCTTTTCTTCTGCACGAGCTCTGTAGCTCTCCCACAGCCCAAGTTACGCGCGTAAATCGACAGCACCTCTCAAGACGACTCGAACAATACGAATAGTTTGGCAAACCTAGCTCGAGTATCAGACCGAGTTCAGACCTCAGAATGCGACAGGCGGACGCGCCTGATCTCTCCGAATCGATTCCTGTGATTACCAGCCCTGCAGCCCCCTACAGCCCGAGTTAAGTGCAGAAAACCGACAGCACCTCTCAGGATGACTCGAACAATACGAATAGTTTCGCGGACCTAGTTCGGGCAGTAGACCGAGTTCCGAGCTCAGGATTCGACAGGTGGACGCGCCTGATGTCTCCGAATCGATTCCTGTGACTACCAGCACTGTAGCGCCCAACAACCCGAGTTAAGTACAGAAAACCGACAGCACCTCTCAAGATGACTCGAACATTACGAATCGTTTCGCGATTCTAGAGCGGGCAGCAGACCGAGTTCAGAGCTCTGGATTCAACAGACAAACGCGACTGATGACTCTCAATCGGTTTCTGTAAGTATCAGCTCTGCAACTGTCATATAGCTCGAGTTAAGTACAGAAAACCGAGAGCGCCTGTCAAGATGACTCGAATAATACGAATAGATTTGCGGACCTAGCTCGGCTAGCAGACTAAGTTCAGACCTCTGGATGCAACAGACGAACGCGCTTGATCATTCTGAATCGATAATGTGTGCTTACCAGCTCTGTAGCTTAAGTCCAATATACCGACAGCGCGTATCAAGATGACTCGAAACGGCCGATCCCGCCTGGACGCTTTTTGGCAGTGAAAGGTACCCAATCGAGCTGAGATCAAGATAGCGAGCGGGAATAAGATCGAATATCACGGAAAAAAAATACTAGAGTTCTAACGAATGGTTGAATTTCGAGAACAAAATGGGACCGGGCGGTAAACCGTCAACCAGGTTTTTGAGTTTGAGTCAGGGCGCGGACAGCTGTGACAGCTGAGCCCTAAGACTCCCAAACGGAGCACAGGGTAGCTGGAGAGGGCAACTCTTATCATCACACTGCCGAGCCACTGAGGCATAGGCAACGGAATAGGATGCAGGAACAAGGAAAAGGATGCAATACAACATGTGAAAATGTAAAGGTGTTGGAGAGCTCCAAGCAAGATGAAATGAGTCAGCTGCTTGGATGAAAGATGCTACCCAAAATGTGCTCCACGGCCATACAGAGCCGTTGTGCTGCAATCATCTCACAAAACATGACAGAAGCAGAGGCATCAAGCGAGACAGCTTCCTCCGCCACCAACTGCCACGTCCCGTGTACACACAAATCTATACACCATCCTGCAGCACATCCCTCCACAGAGCGACCTCCGTCGAAGAATCCACGGAGGCCGTCTAGTTTTGTTTTACTCGCATGTTCAATAAGTGAGGTATGGAACGTAACGTAACTATTTTTGGTTCTGGCCAACCATGTCAGCCTGTCAGCTCTTTCGTTTCCTTCTCGATAGATCCACTTGAACATATTGTGGCCCCAACTCGGAGGCCTCATACCATACAACACAGAGATATGCTCCAGCCTATTTTGAATGTCGCCAAGAATGTGCTTGTAGATAATATTGGATGTTGCCCAGAGACCGTTAATCCAATTCACCCCTGTGGCGGAGTCCCCAATCAATTCCATCGGTATCGAGTCCCGAGGCTCCGCATTCCACTCCGATGCATGTTCATTAATGTACGCAAGTCGTTTCTCCATCTTCTCGTCCTCCTTCCTTTGCTGCTCCTCCGTCTTCTCCCTCTCCTCCTCCTCCCTAGCATATCCCGCAGGTTGTGCATGTTTAAAGTAACAGTACCCCCACGCCTCCTCCATGTTAGTAACATCCAGTGCCCGCTTCAGAAATTCTTTCCATCCCTGACGTGAAAAGGATAACGTGTGATACCAATCCTTCCCTGATACCAACTCGAAAATGTAATGGAAGTTTCTCAACGCCAGTGGTCTCCCCCCCTCATGCCGACGCGTCATTAATGGGCGTTCTTTCCAAGGCAGCGATGCAATGAAGGCCTGCCGTCGGTCAGTCCACTCCCCCGACCATGCAAAAATACATTCTCTAGCCTGCATATGCGAGTCCCCTGTACTACGATGCTGAGGTGGAGCCACCCGTCGCCGCTTGTTTGCAGCGATTTCCTGCGACGGCAACTCAACAGAGGAACGCTTTTGCGACAGAGAATCCTGAGATGGATGGAATGTCTTTGCACGCTTATGCATCTGGGAAATCAGATTGCGCCGATGCGCGGGTAATTGTGTCTGAGAACCAGGGAGCTCAAAGGAATCAACAGCATGCATCGTCTCACACACGTCAGGATGACATCCCATTGATGTCGAGCACGCAATACTTGGTAGCACATACATGGGTTCATCCTGACGTTGTCTCTTGGCCGGCGGTGGCTCACACGCAGCAAAGACGTTGGGGCCAGGCTTGCCTGAAGAATCAAAAGTACCTGGAGGAATCTGTGCGGGTGTTGGGTTCAGGCGTTTCACAGTAAACGTACAGTCCTGAGCCCACTGCCACTGACGAAACAAGAATAGCTGCACAAGAGACGGCCGTCCCAATTCCAGGAGCATACGCCGCCCACGTTTGTACAAGTTGCATAAGTATATACTCCAATCCATGTCGGCAGGTTTCGGGCGGCGTACCATAGAACACAATATTTTACCTTCCCACGTGTGCAACTGTTTCAAAGTGTGGTGGTCCGCTGGCATGCCTTCAACACCGAAAAGTACAAAACTACGCAACCTAGATTCATAATGCTTGATTTTCTTCTGGAAGGGTACAGCACGATTCGTATAAAACTTGCGGAACTGGTTAAATCGCTTCCAACCCCGAGCCAATTTCCAAGCCACATCATGGTGTTTGTCAGTCTTGGTCGTGACCAGGCAACCCAGGCACTCCATTTCAGAGCATCGCGGAAGACACAGGGTACCGAGATCGTTCACCTGGACAACGAGGTTCCCCGTCGAGGCGCCTTCAGAGTCCTCCCCAAAGGCAAGATAGTGTAGTGAGGAATCTTTCCATCTGAAACCGTGCGTATACAGCTGAGCCGAGAAGTCCCCCACCATACGTGTGAGCTCAGTCTTTGATTTCGAGAAAAGCAAAATGTTATCGGCCCAGAGCGCATGAGTAAGATACCTCCCACCAGCCTCCACCCCCAAATCGTACCCCAACTTCTCCTCCTCCCAATTCAGTACAATCCTATCCCACATCAGTAGTGTCACACACTTCCACAGGAAGGGGGCCTCCACACTACCAGTACGTACACATGCATCCCAGGGAATACCCGTCGCCGTGGAGTCCTGAAAGGTAAAGTCCGCTGTGTCCAGGATACTGGGAGCGAGTAGCGCCAACGCAAGGTCATTGGGGAACCCAGGGATGGCATCCAAGGCCCGACTGGCCTTCTCAACCGTGACGTTATCAAAGGCAGTCTGCACATCTAATGACGCGAGGTGCAGGGTCTCATCTTTCCCCCACTCCAGAGCGTGTGTGGTGGCATGCTTAAGCATGGCAGTGATCTCGTGCGTGCGCCTTCCCTTGCAAAATCCGTAGTTATGTAAATATTGTGGGACCCTTTTCAGATAACCTTCAGCAATCTCAACCAAACATGAAGTATACCATTTGCTTAGGCTGCTAAGTAAGACGAGAGCACGAGTATCAGACAACTTAGTGATATCTTTAGCTTTCGGCATCAACACCACAAGCAACTCAGACCAAATCCGAGGAGTAGGATACCGTTGAAGATACAGGTCTTGGAATAACCGAAGAATATGACGCAAACCTACCCACGTGATACGTTTCAACATAGAAGGAGAAACTCCGTCCTTACCCACCGCCTTACCACACTTTAAGCGTGATCGTGCCTGTAACAATACGGACATGGAAATGGGGGAGACGTCCACTGTGTTCGTGTCCTGCAACCTCCTCCTCCTCCTCTCCTCGATACACTCCACGTTACGTATCCCTTGCGCAGCACAGTGGTACTTGGCGAACCCGTGAGCATAGAGCGCCTTCTCCCACAACTCCCTATCCTCCGTGAGCACATCGTCATAACTCAATTTGTCCACCACCGTCCGAGCGAGCTTCCCGTCACGATGATCGTATTCGAGTCGACGACGAGTGTGTGCACGCATCTCCTTCCTTCTCTCTTTCTTAACCCTGATGAGCTCCTCCTCCTCCCCTCCTTCACGACGCAGTCGGCGATATTCATCATCAAGTTCCTTATGACGATCTGTCTTTTTGGGGATCTGCATTTTCTTTGGGACATTGGTGTATGACTCCTTGTCCTGTGTACATGCATTCAAGATAACAGGAGCCAATTCATCCGGGCAGAGACCAGATGGGTAACGAGCTGCAGCATGCAAACGACGATCAAGGTTAGCCGAAACTTGCAATTCCGAGGCTTCGTCGCAGCACCAATGAGTGAACGTTTGTCGTGGCTTCGTTCTCCAACGTCGAGTCGGAGCGGCCGATTCGGGGACAAGCAAGGTGAGCAGGGCATGGTCCGACAGGCGGGTCTTTCTGGGGTCCACGGAGCCCCTGAGTGTTGGCCTTAACCACGACACCTCCCACTGAGGCCTTTCCCAGGAGCTCGGAATACACAGGTAATCAAGAACCTTGTCCTCCTCCTCCGTCTCCTCCCTGGCCTTCCAGGTCGTACGACGGGTCCCAAAAGAATTCGAGAAAACCAAATCATAATGCCACATACATTCACAGAGCTCGTCACACATGTATTGTTGCATCCTCCTCCTACCCTGCTGGAAACCTCCACGTCCACCTCCTCCTGCATTGTCCCCTTCTTCAAATCTCTCACCCTGCACTGCAGAACCAGTCAAAGCAACATCTCCAAATACCGTGTGAGGCAGAAGCTCAACGTTAGCATCCATCCCGATGAACAAGTCCCACCCTTCCTTGGGAAACCTAACTCGGAGCGTATCCAAATCCTTTCGAAACGACTGCAATGTTTGTGTGAATAAGATATTGTGATCCCCTTTTTTCGGCGCATGTGGTAAGTACAAGCTGGCAACAATCAACGATTGAAACACGAGAATGACATAACGATTACCCCTGATGCATTCACGTATGGAGGCTCTCCACACCCTCTTGTAGAGAACCCCGGCCTTCCCATCATTAGAAAGAGTTAAGGTGAAACCATGCTCAGAGCACCTACCTATTCCAAGGAACTGGCACTCCTGCAAAGCGAGAACTTCCGAATTCGAGGTCTTGATCTGAGCAAGCATGTCGTGGCTGTTCATGCTGCCACAGCGCCTCACGTTATACGTGCCCACGATGGCGCCATGGCACCTTCACCAGGTACGAAAGTTGAGCTTGGCCAGAAAGACCTCGCAATCCAACTTGTCATCGACCTTACGCAGCAGCTCGGCGTCAACCTTCCACCCCAAGTTAGGATCAAACACGGCGATGCATACTCCATCCGTCTTCGGCGTCGTGGCCGAAGGGTAGCCCCACACATAGCTGACAGGAGGACCCATCTCACCCTTCAGCCACTGGGATCCACTCCTGAGAGTAGCAAAGATAGCTTGACAACGACCCACGGCAGAAACATGTGGCTGCTTCCAGGGTGCTGGTTCACAGGATACGCCGAGACGCTTGTTGGCCAGGATGGGAGTGACTTGCTTCAAGTCGTGCGTGTCATTCTCAAGCTCGACGGCCCAAGAGTTGCGTATCTCCCAAATTTCATCGTTCGTCAACTTGCCACTTATAACATAGAATCGTATACGATAAAGACCATATGGTTTATTTTTGTGCTCCCGCTCGATCCTACTCATGTCGAAATGCTCCTCAGTCATCTTTCCTGTGCCACGGACAAATTTACGAATGACAGGCAGGGCATGATCCCAGGAGAGCATATCCGATGAACGAGTCTTGAGATTGCCGACTCCACCTCGCGCCCAACCTGTGAGTTGGATGAAGGTCGGTGTAAAATCCTCCCGCACTCGATTCCATTCGCGAATTGGCGTACGATTACCATACCTGGGAGCAGTGGCCGTAGCAGAGGAGCCCGCAGGGCCCGCATAGTTACTCCAAGCATCCGTGGACCCTGATCCTGCATCACTGGGTGGACCCTTCTGCTGAAGCGAGCGGATCTGCTGCTGCATAGCAGCAATGTCAGCCTCATTCTTCTCACCACGCTGGTCGATCCGTTTCACATCCTGCTCAATCCGTGAAATTCTTTTCTTCTGAGTGTTCTGTTTAGCTAGCATAGCCTTCATCATAGCAAACTGTTGCTTCATAGGATTGCCGTCATCAAATTCCCCGAACTGCTCCTCCTCCCCACTGCTTGCCTGAATCATATCCTCATCCTCACCCTCAGCCTTACTCTTCTTACAACAGGGCTCACCTGCTGGGTTTTGCTGAGACATCGCTGCGAAAGTGACGGTGTTCGAATACTTGAACTCCTCTGGAAACCCCCACTGTTCCAAGAAATTGATGTCCTCACGCGAACGCTTAGAATCTGTCGTCGTGTCGAACAGATGTCCTCACAAGAAGTACAGATGACCTCACAAGAAAGTACAGATGTCCTCACAAGAAATGGATGTCCTCACAAGAAGTCAACGGTACTCCAACGATCTGGACTGTCAATGTGTAATCTGGATCCAAAGGCACTCAGGCAAAACCGACACTGAGGCACCGTGTACAGTAAGAGGAACAAAAGGACAAAATGCCCCGCCAGATTTCGATTCCCGCGCTTCCGCCTTCCGTGTACAGTATGTGGAACCGAAGACTCCCTACTGCACAATGCAGCTCGAGACGAGGGGACCCCAGCGGTGAGGCCAGGCTGAGCAGGAGGTAAGCTCTGCTCAACCTGGTTACCGCCGGGCACCTCGTAGGGCTCTTTCCTTGTAGAGTGCTCCTTGGAACACATGAAGGGAGCTTCTGAAGCGAGAGCCGGAAAACTCGAAAAATCACAATTTTTCGGTTTTCATCCAAAGTCGGTTGCTCCAATTGTTTTGATAGTAATACTGCACCTACGGACCTGAGAATTTGACTGGCAGACGCGGCAGAACCCACTACCAGTGCCAAAAATCTGCTTTCTCAAAATAAACTGTCAAATATCCTTCAAATCTTAGCAAAACCCACCCAAAGTTGTCACATTGTCTCTTTTCGTAGGGTCGGCCAATGGCAGCCGGCGGTAAACCGTCAACCAGGTTACCGCCGGGCACCTCGTAGAGCTCTTTTCTTGCACAGCGCTTCTCGGAACACATGAAGGAAGCTTCTGAAGCGAGAGCCGTAAAACTCGAAAAATCACGATTTTTCGCTTTTCAGTCAAACTCGGTCCCTCCAAGTGTTTTGATAGAAATACTGCACCTACGGACCTGAGAATTTACCTGGCAGACGCGGCATAACCCACTACAGGTGCGAAAAATCTGCTTTCTCAGAATAAATGATGAAATATCTCTCAAGTCTTAGCAAAACCGACCAAAAATTAATACTTTGTCCGCCCGGGCCGTCCAACTGGCGCCGGCGGTGAACCGTCAACCCGGTCTTTTTGCGTCTTGTGCGAAGGCCGGGAACCTCGTAGAGCTCCTCCCACGCGTAAGAGTGCCCACAATCGAAGCAGAGAACTTCGTAGTAGATTTTCTTCAAATGTTCAATTTCTAATTTTTCTGTGTAAATCTGCGGTCAGGTTCCTGGCTTCGCTCAGAATAAATTGTCGACAGAATCAGCTATGGGTTCGAGAGGCAATGGCGCCGGCGGTGAACTGTCAACCTGGTCACCGCTGGAACCTCGTAGAGCTCTTTTCGCGCGTGAGCGAGCTCAGAGTTGGAAGAGAGAGCTTCTGGAGGCATTTCTCGAAAAATTGAACATTGATTTTTTTCATGTCGACATGAACTTGGTTCCCCCAAGTGTTTTGATAGTAAATTCGCGCCTACAGAGCTCATATTAAGACGGAGAGGCCCTGATAGTCGTTTACAGGTGCGAAAAATCTGCTCTCTCAAAATAAATGGTCAAATATCTCTCAAATCTTGGCAACACCGACCAAAAGTTAACACTTTGTCCTTTCTGGCTGGGCCGGCCAACTAGCTCCACCCCGCGCCGGAATAGAATCAGCTAAGGGTTCGAGAGGCAACTTCTGTGATGTAAATCTTCGCTCTGCGCAACTGGCGCCGGCGGAGAACCGTCAAACTGGTATTTTTGCGTCTTTTGCGAAGGCCGGTTCGAGCTCCCATGGGAGCAGCCCTAAACACAAAGAACCTAAGCAGCGAAGCTGCAGAGATTAAGTACAAGTGCACAAACAGCGAAGCTGTACAGGAATGCACAAGTATACAATACACGAGAATGCAACTCAAAGATGAAAATAAAAGCAGTGAGAGACCATACAGTAACCACTGGTTTATACAGCGATTACCGTCTCAACACCACCGGGAACCTCGTAGAGCTCTTTTCACGCGCGAGAGAGCTCATAGTCGGAAGAGCTTCTGGAGGCATTTCTCGAAACATTCAACATTCATTTTTTTCCATATCGACATAAAGTTGGTTCCCCAAGTGTTTTGATAGTAAATGTGCGCCTACAGAGCTCACATTAAGACGCAGAGGCCCTGATAGTCGTTTGCAGCTGCGAAAAATCTGCTTTCTCAAAATAAATGGTCAACTGGGCGCCGGCGGTAAACCGTCAACCTTTCTTACCGCAGGGGGGCTCGTAGAGCTCCCTGACAATATATAATGTCGGAACAAAATTGCAGAGAACAAATAATTTTTCAGCCCAAGCGATTTCAGACCTCTCGATGCAACAGCAGAACGCCCCCATGCTTCTGGATTGTCTTCTGCACAAGCTCTGTAGCTCTCCTACAGCTCCCCGAGAAGCGCGTGTAAATTGACAGCACCTCTCAAGATGACTCGAACAAAACGAATAGTTTGGCAAACCCAGCTCGACTATCAGACCGAGTTCAGACCTCTGAATGCGACAGGCGGACACGTATGATGTCTCCGAATCGATTCCTGTGATTACCAGCAACAGGCGCGCCTGATGTCTTCACATCGATTAGTGTGACCACCAGCACTGTAGCCCCCCTAGAGCCCGAGCTGGGTGCAGAAAACCGACAGCACCTCTCAAGTTGACTCGAACACTAGGAATGGTTTTGTGATTCTAGATCGGGCAGCAGACCGAGTTGAGAGCTCTCGATTAATAGACAAACGCGACTGATGATTCTGAATCGGTTTATGTAAGTATCAGCTCTATAGCTGTCCTATAGCTCGAGTTAAGTACAGAAAACCGAGAGCGCCTGTCAAGATGACTCGAATAATACGAGTAGGTTCGCGAGCTCGGCCAGCAGACCTAGTTCAGACCTCTAGATGCAACAGACGAATACGCCTGATCATCCTGAATCGATAAGGTGTGCTTACCAACTCTGTAGCTGTCCTGTATCTCGAGGTAAGTCCAACATACCGACAACGCGTATCAAGATGACTCGAAACGGCCGATCCCGCCTGGACGCTTTTTGGCAGTAAAAGGTATCCGATCGAGCTGACATCAAGATGTCGAGCGGGAATAAGATCGAATATCACGGGAAAGAATACTAGAGCTCTAACGAATGGTTGAATTTCGAGAGCAAAATTTTCAACCGACCAAAAGTCAGCAAAAGGTCCGTCGAGATTTTTCTTGACAACTAGCTCTCCAGCGCCCCGGAATTACTCTTAAGCTTCCAGCAATGACTTGCTAAGGGAAGCTCTACGAGTTAATATTTCTCAAGTCTTGGCAAAACCGACCAAACTGGGCGCCGGCGGTAAACCGTCAACCTTCCTTACCGCCGGGGGACTCGTAGAGCTTCCTGAGCATATATCATGTCGAAAAAATTGCAGAGAACGAATAGTTTTTCAACCTAAACGACTTCAGACCTCTCGATGCAACAGCCAAAAGCCCCTCATGCTTCTGGATCGTTTTCTGTGCGCACGAGCTCCGTAGCTCTCCTACAGCCCGAGTTACGTGCGGAAATCGACAGCACCTCTCAAGATCACTCGAACAATACAAATAGTTTCGCGAATCTAGCTCGAGTATCAGACCGAGTTCAGACATATGAATGCAACAGGCGGACGCGCCTGATCTATCCGAATCGATCCCTGTGATAACCAGCCCTGCAGCCCCCTTACAGCCCGAGTTAAGTGCAGAAAATCGACAGCACCTCTGAAGATGACTCGAACAATATGAATAGTTTCGCGGACCTAGCTCGGGCAGCAGGCCGAGTTCAGGGCTCTAAATGCAACAGGTGGACGCGACTGATGTCTCTGCATCGATTCCAATAACTACCAGCCCTGTAGCCCCCCTACAGCCCGAGTTAAGTGCAGAAAACGGACAGCACCTCTCAAGATGACTCGACGAATACGAATAGTTTCACGAACCTAGCTCGGGCAGCACACCGATTTCCGAGCTCTGGATTCGGCAGGCGGACGCGCCTGATGTCTCCGAATCGATTCCTGTGAGCACGAGCCCTGTAGCCCCCCTACAGCCCGAGTGAAGTGCAGAAAACTGTCAGCACCTCTCACGATGACTCCAACAACACGAATAGTTTCGCGAATCTAGCTCGGGCAGCAGACCGAGTTCAGACCTCTAGATGGAACAGACGAACGCGCCGAACTATTCGCAATTGATTTCTGCGAGAATGACCTCTGTAGCTGCCCTACAGCTCGAGTTAAGTACAAAATACCGACAACGCGTATCAAGATGACTCGAACCAGCCGATCCCGCCGCGATGCTTTCTTGCAGAAATATGTACCCGATCGAGCTGAGATCAAGAAGGCGAGCGGGAATAAGCTCGAATATGATCAGAAAAGATACTAGAGCTCAAACGAATTGTTGAATGTCGAGAACAAAATTTTCAACCGACCAAAAGTCACCAAAAGGTCCGTCGAGATTTTTCTTGCCAACTAGCTCTCCAGCGCGCCGGAATTACTCTTAAGCCTCCAGCAACTAGCTAAGGGAAGCTCTACGAGTTAAGCTAACACTTTGTCCTTTCTGGCCGGGTCGGCCAACTGGGCGCCGGCGGTAAACCGTCAACCTTCCTTACCGCCGGGGGACTCGTAGAGCTTCCTGACAATATATAATGTGAAAAAATGCAGGGAACGAATAGTTTCCAGCCCAAGCGATTTCAGACCTCTCGATGCAACAGCCGAATGCCCCCCGATGCTTCTGGATTGTCTTCTTTACGAGCTCTGTAGCTCTCCTACAGCCCGAGTTACGCGCGTAAATCGATAGCACTTCTCAAGATGACTCTAACAAAACGGATAGTTTGGCAACCCAGCTCGAGTATCAAACCGAGTTCAGACCTCTGAATGCGACAGGCGGACGCGTCTGATGTCTACGAATCGACGCCTGTGATTACCAGCCCTGCAACCCCCCCCCCCCTACAGCCCGAGTTAAGTGCGGAAAACCGACAGCACCTCTCAGGATGACTCGAACAATACGAATAGTTTCGCGGACCTAGTTCGGGCAGCAGACCGAGTTCCGAGCTCTGGATTCGACAGGCGGACGCGCCTGATGTCTTCAAATCGATTCCTGTGACCACCAGCACTGTAGCTCTCCCCAGCCCGAGTTGAGAGCGGAAAACCGAGAGCACTTCTCAAGATGACTCGAACAATACAAATAGTTTCGCGATTCTACATCGAGCAGCAAACCGAGTTCAGAGCTCTGGATTCGACAGACAAATGCGACTGATGATTCTGAATCGGTTTCTGTAAGTATCACCTCTGTAGCTGTTCTATAGCTCGAGTTAAGTATAGAAAACCGAGAGCGTCTGTCAAGATGACTCGAATGATACGAATAGGTTTGCAGACCTAGCTCGGCTAGCAGACCGAGTTCAGACCTCTAGATTTAGCAGGCGAACGCGCCTGATCATTCTGAATCGATAAGCTGTGCTTACCAGCTCTGTAGCTGTCCCAAAGCTCGAGTTATGTTCAGAAATGCGTCATCGCGTGTCAAGATGACCCGAAACCGCCGATCCCGCCAGTGTGCTTTTTGGCAGTAAAAGGTACCCGATCGAGCTGAGATCAAGATGGCGCGGGAATAAGATCGAATATCACGGGAAAAATACTACAGCTCAAACGAATTGAGGAATTTTCAGAACAAAATTTTCAACCGACCAAAAATCAGCAAAAGATCCCTCGAGATTTTTCTTGCCAACTAGCTCTCCAGCGCCCCGGAACTGGCGCCAGCGGTGAACCGTCAACCTGGTCACCGCCGGGAACCTCGTAGAGCTCCGAGAAGGTGCCCTGAATCGAAGCAGAGAACTTCGCAGTAGATTCTTATAAAATATTAATTTTAAGTGATGTGAATCTAACGTCAGGTGCCGGCTCCGCCTGGGAGAATTTGTCGATGGAATCAGCTGAGAATTTCAGAGGTGACTTCTGTAATGCGAAGCTTCGCTCTGCGCAATTATCAGCCCAAACGAATTGTTGGAACTGCAAAATCGGCTGAGCCAGGCCGCGGATGGTATGATCGCGTCCCTTTTCGGAAATTTCGCCAACTAGCTCTACTCTGTCGCCAAATTCCTCTGGCTCTCTTACCAACAGAGCTCTACGAGATATTACTCTTAAGCTTCCAGCAATAACTTGCTAAGGGAAGCTCTGCGAGTCGATTCCTGTGATTACCAGCCCTGCAGCCCCCCTACAGCCCGAGTTAAGTGCAGGAAACCGACAGCACCTCTCAGGATGACTCGAACAATACGAATAGTTTCGCGGACCTAGTTCAGGCAGCAGACAGAGTTCGGAGCTCTAGATTCGAAAGGCGGACGCACCTGATGTCTCCGAGCCGATTCCAGTGATTACCAGCCATGCAGCCCCCCCCGACAGCCCGAGTTGAGCAGAGAACCGACAGCATCTCTCAAGATGACTCGAACAATACAAATAGTTTCGCGATTGTAGATCGGGCAGCAGACCGAGTTCAGAGCTCTGGATTCAACAGACAACCGCCACTGATGATTCTGAATCAGATTCTGTACGCATCAGCTTTGTAGCTGTCCTGTAGCTCGAGTTAAGTACAGAAAACCGAGAGCGTCTGTCAAGATGTCTCGAATAATACGAATAGGTTTGCGGACCTAGCTCGGCTAGCAGACCGAGTTCAGACCTCTGGATTCAACACGAACGCGCCTGATCATTCTGAATCGATTAGCTGTGCTTACCAGCTCTGTAGCTGTCCTAAAGCTCGAGTCATCTTGAGAAAACCGACAGCGCGTGACGAGATGACCCGAAACGGCAGATCCCGCCTGGACGCTTTTTCGCAGTAAAAGGTACCCTATCGAGCTGAGATCGAGATGGCGAGCGGGAATGAGATCGAATATAACGGGAAAAAATACTAGAGCTCAAACGAATTGAGGAATTTCAAGCACAAAATCTTCAACCGACCAAAAGTCATCAAAAGGTCCGTCGAAATTTTTCTTGCCAACTAGCTCTCCAGCGCCCCGGAATTACTGGGCGCCGGCGGTAAACCGTCAACCTTCCTTACCGCCGGGGGACTCGTAGAGCTTCCTAAACATATAAGGTCGAAAAAAATGGCAGAGAACCAATAAATTTTCAGCCTAAACGATTTCAGACCTCTCGATGCAACAGCCAAACGCCCCTCATGCTTCTGGATCGTTTTCTGTGCGCACGAGCTCCGTTGCTCTCGTACAGCGCGAGTTACGTGCGAAAATCGACAGCACCTCTCAAGATCACTCGAACAATACAAATAGTTTCGCGAATCTAGCTCGAGTATCAGACGAGTTCAGAGATCTGATGTTGCGAACCGATTCCTGTGATTACCAGCCCAGCAGCCCGCTTACACACAGCCCGAGTTTGCACAAAAACGACAGCACCTCTCAAGATGACTCGAACAATATACAAATAGTTTCGCGCACCTAGCTCGGGCAGCAGGCCGAGTTCAGGGCTCTGAATGCAACAGCTGGACGCGATTGATGCCTTCGAATCGATTCCAGTGATTACACGCACTACAGCCCCCTTCCAGCTCGAGTTACGTAGAAAACAGACAGCATCTCTCAAGATGACTCGACGAATACGAATAGTTTTGCGAACCTAGCTCGGGCAGCACGCCGAGTTCCGAGCTCTGGATTCGGCAGGCAGACGCGCCTGATGTCTCCGAATCGATTCCTGTGAGTACGAGCCCTGTAGCTCCCCTACAGCCCGCGTTAAGTGCCAAAAACTGTCAGCACCTCTCAAGATGACTCCAACAACACCAATAGTTTCGCGAACCTAGCTAGGGCAGCAGAGCGAGTTCAGACCTCTAGATGGAACAAACCAACGCGCCTGATGATTTGCAATCGATTCCTGTGAAAATCAGCTCTGTAGCTGCCCTACAGCTCGAGTGAAGTAAAAAATACCGACAACGCGTGTCAAGATGACTCGAAACAGCCGATCCCGCCGCGATGCTTTTTTGCAGAAATATTTACCCGATCGAGCTGAGATCCAGATGGCGAGCGGCAATAAGTTCGAATGTGGTTATAAAAAATACTAGAGCTCAAACGAATTGTTGAATTTCGAGAACAAAATTTTCAACCGCCCAAAAGTCAGCAAAAGGTCCGTCGAGATTTTTCTTGCCAATGGGAACCGGCGGTATACCGTCAACCAGGTTACCGCCAGGACCCTCGTAGAGCTCTTTTCTCACACCGCGCTTCTCGTAATACGTCAAGAGAGCTTCTGGAGCGAGAAACGAAAAAATCGAGAAAAAAAAAAAAAAAAAAAAAAAAAAAAAAAAAAAAAAAAAAAAAAAAAAAAAAAAAAAAAAACGTTTTTCCGTTTTCACCCAACGTTGGTTCTCCCAAGTGTTTTGATAGTAATACTGTACCTACGGACCTGAAAATTTTACTGGCGAGTGCGGCATGACTCACTACAGGTGCGAAAAATCTGGGTTCTCAAAATGAATTATCAAATATCTTTCAAACTGGGCGCCGGCGGTAAACCGTCAACCTTCGTTACCGCCGGGGGACTCGTAGAGCTTCCTCACAACATATAATGTCGAAAAAATTACACGGGAAACAAAGTTTTTCAGCCCAAGCAATTTCAGACCTCTTGAATGCAACAGCCGAACGCCCCAGTGCTTCTGGATTGTCTTCTGTACGAGCTCTGTAGCTCTTCTACAGCCCGAGTTACGTGCGTAAATCGACAGCACCTCTCAAGATGACTCGAACAATACGAATAGTTTGGCAAATCTAGCTCGAGTAGCAGACCGAGTTCAAACCTCTGCATCGGCCAGGCAGACGCGTCTGATGTCTCTGAATCGAATCGTGTGATTACCAGCCCTGCAGCCCCCCTAAAGCCCGAGTTATGCAGAAAACCGATAGCACCTCTGAGGATGACTCAAACAATACGAAAAGTTTCGCAGATCTAGTTCGGGCAGCAGACAGACTTCGGAGCTCTAGATTCAAAAGGCGGACGCGACTCATGTCTCCGAATCGATTCCAGTGAACACCAGCTATGCAGCCCCCCTACAGCCCGAGTTAAGTGCAGAGAGCCGACAGCATCTCTCAAGATGACTCGAACAATACGAATAGTTTCGCGGTTCTAGATCGGAGAGCAGACCGAGTTCAGAGCTCTCGATTCACCAGACAACGACCACTATCATTCTGAATCAGATTCTGTACGTATCAGCTATGTAGTTGTCCTGTAGCTCGAGTTAAGTACAGAAAACGGAGAGCGTCTGTCAAGATGACTCGAATAATACGAATAGGTTTTCCGACCTAGCTCGGCTAGAAGACCGAGTTCAGACCTCTGGGTTCAACAGGCGAACGCGCCTGATCATTCTGCATCGATTAGCTGTGCTCACCAGCTCTGTAGCTGTCCTGAAGCTCGAGTTTTCTTGATAAAACCGACAGCGCGTATCAAGATGACTCGAAACGGCCGATCCCGCCTGCCTGCTTTTTGGCAGTGAAAGGTACCCGATCGATCTGAGATCAAGATGGCGAGCGGGAATAAGATCGAATATCATGGGAAAAAAATACTAGAGCTCTAACGAATGGTTGAGTTTCGAGAACAAAATTTTGAACCGACCAAAAGTCACCAAAAGGTCCGTCGAGATTTTTCTTGCCAACTAGCTCTCCAGCGCCCCGGAATTACTCTTAAGCTTCCAGCAACAACTGGCGCCCGCGGTGAACCGTCAACCTGGTCACCGCCAGGAACCTCGTAGGGCTCCTCTCACTGGTAAAGAGTGCAGAGAATCGACACAGAGTGAAAAAATAGAGTTGTTTCGAAAATCTTCAAATGCGATTTTTTCGATGTTCATATTCGCTCAGTTCCTGGAAGTCAACTCATGCAAAAATGCATCGAGAGAGCTGAGCTGCTGTCAGAGAGAGTTTATATGCCAATGCGACGCGCAAAAATCTGCTTCCTCAAAATAAATTGTCAAATATCTTTCAAATTTCGTAAAATAACCCAAAAGTTGCCAGATTGTCCGCCTCGGCCGGCTGGGCCAACTAGCTCCACCCCGCGCCGGAATTTCTCTAGCTCATCGATGCCGAAGAGCTCTACGAGGTACTTGCTAAGGGAAGCTCTACGAGTTATATTCGCAAAACCACCCAAAAGTTGTCACATTGTCCGCCTCGGCCGGGTGGGCCAACTGGACGCCGGCGGTAAACCGTCAACCTTGGTTACCGCCGGGAGACTCGTAGAGCTTCCTGACCATGTATAATGTCGAGGAAAATTGCAGAAAACGAATAGTTTTTCAGCCTAAACGATTTCAGACCTCTCGATGCAACAGCCGCTAGTTGGCAAGAAAAATCTCGACGGTACTTTTGCTGACTTTTGGTCAGTTGAAAATTTTGTTCCTGAAATTTAAACATTCGTTAGACCTCTAATATTTTTTCCAGTGATATTCGATCTTACTCCCGCTCGCCATCTTGATCTCAGCTGGATCGGGTGAATATTACTATCAAAAAGCACTGTGGCGGGATCGGCCGTTTCAAGTCATCTTAATACGCGCTGGCGGTTTTCTGATCATAACTCGAGCTTCAGGACAGCTACAGAGCTGGTAAGTACAGCTAATCGACGTAGAATGATTAGGCGCGTTCGCCTGTTCAATCCAGAGGTCTGACCTCGGTCTGTTAGCCGAGCTAGGTCCGCAAACCTATTCGAATCATTTGAGTCATCTTGACAGGAACTCTCGGTTTTCTGTACTTAACTCGAGCTGTAGAACAGCTACAGAGCTGATAATTACAGACACCAATTCAGAATCATCAGTTGCGTTTGTCTGTCGAATCCAGAGCTCTGAAGTCGGTCTGCTGCCCGATCTAGAATCGCGAAATTATTCGTATTGGTCGAGTCATCTTGAGAAGTGCTCTCGGTTTCCTTCACTCAACTCGCGCTGAGGGGGGCTACAGTGCTTGTTGTCACAGCAATCAATTTGAAGACATCAGGCGCGTCCGCCTGTTGAATCCAGAGCTCGGAACTCGGTCTGCTGCCCCAATCAGGTCTGCGAAACTACTGTATTGTTCGACTCATCCTGAGAGGTGCTGTCGGTTTTCTGCACAACTCGGGCTCTAGAGTTGCTGCAGGGCTGGTAATGACAGGCGTCGATTCGCAGACATGAGACGCGTCCGCCTGTCGCATTCAGAGGTCAAAAAATGTTTACTATAAGTCGGAATATTGGTAGGTGCTGTCGTTTTTCTCAACTTAAGTCGAGCTAGGAAGCTCTACGAGTCTCCCGGCGGTTTCCAAGGTTGACGGTTTACCGCCGGCGCCCAGTGGGCTGCTCGCGGGCACCACCACCGTCCGGCTTGTAATCGGAAACCCTCTAGCTCTCAGAGAGCTCCGGCATAAATCGGCTGAGTCAGGCCGCGGATGGTATGATCGCGTTCCTTTCGAAAATAACTTGTAAAGCTTCCCTTAGCAAGTTATTACTGGAAGCTTAGGAGTAATTCCGGGGCGCTGGAGAGCTAGTTGGCAAGAAAAATATCGACGGACCTTTTGGTGACTTTTGGTCGGTTGAAAATTTTGCTCTCCAAATTTGAACATTCGTTAGAGCTCTAATATTTTTCCCATGATATTCGATATTATTCCCGCTCGCCATCTTGATCTCAGCTCGATCGGGTACCTTTTACTGCCAAAAAGCAGGCAGGCGGGATCGGTCCTTTCGAGTCATCTTGACACGCAATGACGGTTTTCTGAAAATAACTCGGGCTTCAGGACAGCTATAGAGCTAGTTAGCACAGCTAATCGATTCAGGATGATCAGGCGCGTTCGCCTGTTGAACCCAGAGGTCTGAAACCCGGTCTGCTAGCCGAGCTAGGTCCGCAAACCTATTCGTATTATTCGAGTCATCTTGACAGACGCTCTCGGTTTTATGTACTTAACTCGAGCTGTAGGAGAAATACAGACCTGATGCGTACAGAATCTGATTCAGAATCATCAGTGGCCGTTGTCTGTTGAATCCAGCGCTCTGAACTCGGTCTGCTGTTCGATCTGGACTCGCGAAACTATTCGTATTGTTCGAATCATCTTGAGAGATGCTGTCGGTTCTCTGCTTACTTCGGGCTGTAGGGGGGCTGCATGGCTGGTAATCACTGGAATCGACGGAGACATCAGGCGCGACCGCCTTTCGAATCCAGAGCTCCGAACTCTGTCTGCTGCCCGAACTAGGTCCGCAAAACTATTTGTATTGTTTGAGTCATTCTGAGAGGTGCTGTCGGTTTCCTGCACTTAACTCGGGCTGTAGGGGGGGGGGGGCTCCAGGGCTAGTAAGAACAGGAATCGATTCAGAGACATCATACGCGTCCGCCTGTCGTATGCAGAGGTCTGAACTCGGTCTGATACTCGAGCTAGGTTTCAAACTATTTGTATTTGCCAAACTGGTGCTGTCGATTTACGCGCGTAACTCGGGCTGTAGGAGAGCTACAGAGCTCGTACAGAAGACAATCCAGAAGCATCGGGGGCGTTCGGCTGTTGCATCCGAGAGGTCTGAAATTGCTTGGGCTGAGAGACTTTTTTTTTTGTGTATTTTTTTTCGACATTATACTGGGCGCCGGCGGTAAACCGTCAACCTTGGTTCTAGGCGTTCTAGGCGGGTCCTGGCAGGGTTAAGCTCCTTAGGAGCCCCAGACCCAGTCCTACAGGGGATATCCTGACAAACTCAGGATATGCACCACTCCTAAAAGGAGCTCTCGGGCAGCTTCTAACTCAGCCTCTGTGATAGTGCATTGTGCTGGGAGAAGGAAGCTTTTGAGACCTACATTCTGGCGCCAGCCAGTCTGATTATAGTAAGAAGAAGAGGGGAGAGCACTACACACATAGCAATCCAGATACCAGCCACAGCCTACACCAAGAATCGATCTCCCACCATCAAAGCCTCCTTTGATCCCCGAGATCACAACTTTACAATCTTTCACTTCCTGAAGAAAACAAGTGTCATAGTGTTCGTAACATTCGCCTCTCCGCGCGGTCCACGTTAATTCATCGGCACGGGTATTGCCCTCCCTATACACCCACTTTCACACGTTCCGTCCTAAATTGGCAGCTCGTAGTCCACATCTGTCGGCTAGATCGTTTGTAGTGTCCTGCGCCCACATCACGCGGCTAGCATACTTTCTGTTAGTGATACTACTCAACCTTGGTTACCGCCGGGAGACTCGTAGAGCTTCCTAGCTCGACTTAAATTGAGAAAACCGACAGCACCTACCAACATTCCGACTCATAGTGAATATTTTTTGACCTCTGAATGCGACCGGCGGACGCGTCTCATGTCTGCGAATCGACTCCTGTCATTACCAGCCCTGCAGCCCCCCTACAGCCCGAGTTAAGTGCAGAAAACCGACAGCACTCTAGCCCCACCAGCGCGAGTTCAGTGAAGAAAACCGAGAGCACTTCTCAAGATGACTCGACCAATACGAATAGTTTCGCG
Source organism: Prorocentrum cordatum (assembly GCA_963575745.1). Classification (NCBI taxonomy): domain Eukaryota; class Dinophyceae; order Prorocentrales; family Prorocentraceae; genus Prorocentrum; species Prorocentrum cordatum. The sequence continues at coordinate 22,196 of CAUYUJ010004455.1, forward strand.
ATTCTAGATCGGGCAGCAGGCCGAGTTCAGAGCTCTGGATTCGACAGACAAACGCAACTGATGATTCTGAATCGGTTTCTGTAAATATCAGCTCTGTAGCTGTCCTACAGCTCGAGTTAAGTACAGAAAACCAAGAGTTCCTGTCAAGATGACTCGAATAATACGTATACGGTTGCGGACCTAACAGACCGGATTCAGACCTCTGGAGTCAACAGGCGAACGCGCCTAATCATTCTACATCGATTAGCTGTGCTTACCAGCTCTGTAGCTGTCCTAAAGCTCGAGTCAGAAAACCGAGTGTTCCTGTCAAGATGACTCGAATAATACGAATAGGTTTGCGGACCTAGCTCGGCTAACAGACCGAGTTCAGACCTCTGGATTCAACAGGCGAACGCGCCTAATCATTCTACATGGAGTAGCTGCGCTAACCAGCTCTGTAGCTGTCCTAAAGCTCGAGTTATGTTCGGAAAACCGTCAGCGCGTATCAAGATGACTCAAAGCGGCCGATCCCGCCACAGTGCTTTTTCGATAATAATATTCACCCGATCGAGCTGAGATCAAGATGGCGAGCGGGAATAATATCGAATATCACGGGAAAAATACTAGAGCTCTAACGAATGTTCAAATTTCGAAAACAAAATTTTCAACCGACCAAAAGTCAGCAAAAAATCCGTCAAGATTTTTCGAGCCAACTAGCCCGCCAGTGCGTTCGAATTACCCTTAAGCTTCCAGTTGCTAGCTTAGGGAAGCTCTACGAGTCACTTTGTCCTTTCTGGCCGGGTCGGCCAACTGGGCGCCGGCGGTAAACCGTCAACCTTTGTTACCGCCGGGGGACTCGTAGAGCTTCCTGACAACATATAATGTCGAAACAAATTGCAGAGAACGAATAGTTTTTCAGCCTAAACGATTTCAGACCTCTCGGATGCAACAGTCCAACGCTCCCGATGCTTCTGGATTGTCTTCTCTACGAGCTCTGTAGCTCTTCTACAGCCCGAGTTACGTGCGTAAATCGACAGTACCTCTCAAGATGACTCGAACAATTCGAATACTTTGGCAAACCTAGCTCGAGTACCAGACCGAGTTCAGACCTCTGCATGCGACAGGCGGACGCGTCTCTCTGAACCGATTCCTGTGATTACCAGCCCTGCAGCCCCCCCCCCCCCCCGCCCCCCATACAGCCCGAGTTAAGTGCAGGAAACCGACAGCACCTCTCAGGATAACTCGAACAATACGAATAGCTTCGCGGAACTAGCTCGGGCAACAGGCCGAGTTCAGGGCTCTGAATGCGACAGATGGGCGCGATTGATGTCTCCGAATCGATGCCAGTGATTACCAACCGTGCAGCCCCCTTACAGCCCGAGTTCAGTGCAGAAAACGGACAGCACCTCTCAAGATGACTCGACGAATACGAATAGTTTTGCGAACCTAGCTCGGGCAGCACACCGAGTTCCGAGCTCCGGATTCGGCAGGCGAACGCGTCTGATGTCTCTGCATCGATTCCTCTCAGTACGAGCCCTGTAGCCCCCCCTACAGCCCGAGTTAAGAGCAGAAACTATGAGCACCTCTCATGATGATTCCAACAACACGAATAGTTTCGCGGAGCTAGCTCGGGCAGCAAACCCAGTTCAGGCCTCTGGATGCAACAGACGAACGCGCCTGATCATTCGCAATCGATTTCTGTGAGAATGAGCTCTCTAGCTGCCCTACAGCTCGAGTTAAGTACAAAATACCGACAACGCGTATCAAGATGACTCGAAACAGCCGATCCCGCCGCGATGCTTTCTTGCATAAATACTCCCCCGATCGAGCTGAGATTAGGCGAGCGGCAATAAGATCGAATATGGTCATAAAAAACACTAGAGCTCAAACGAATTGTTGAATTTCGAGAACAAAATTTTCAACCGACCAAAAGTCATCAAAAGGTCTGTCGAGATTTTTCTTGCCAACTAGCTCTCCAGCGCGCCGGAATTACTCTTAAGCTTCCAGCAACTAGCTAAGGAAAGCTCTACGGGCTATGTTGTCAGGAAGCTCTAAGAGTCTCCCGGCGGTAACAAAGGTTGACGGTTTACCGCCGGCGCCCAGTTCGTGAACTAGCTCCATCCTGTCGCCGAATTCCTCTAGCTCTATTACGCGATACTGGCTCCACCCCACGCCGGAATTCCTCTGGCTCATCGATGCTGGAGGAGTTACTAGCTCCACCCGCGCCGGAATTCCTGAGCATCGATGCCGACGAGCTCTACAAGGTACTGGGAACCGGCGGTAAACCGTCAAGCAGGTTACCGCCGGGACCCTCGTAGAGCTCTGCATAGACCAGGTCGGTTCCGAGATAACAGCAGAAAAAAATTCTGCATACTAGCTTCAAACATAAAGACATCGTTTGAGCTCTAATATTTTTTCTGACCATATGCGATCTTATTCCCGCTCGCCATCTTAATCTCAGCTCGATCGATTCAAATTTATGCAAGAAAACATCGCGGCGGGATCGGCTGTTTCGAGTCATCTTGATACGCGTTGTCGGTATTTTGTACTTAACTCGAGCTGTAGGGCAGCTACAGAGCTGATTCTCACAGAAATCGATTGCGAATGATCAGGTTACCGCCGGGACCCTCATAGAGCTCTGCATAGACCAGGTCGGTTCCGAGATAACAGCAGAAAAAAGCTTCTGCATACTAGCTTCAAACATAAAGACATTTTTTTCGGTCGTACACAATGGTGGTTCCCCCTAGTCTTTTAATCGAAATAATGCAGGGCCCTGAGAATTGCACCATCGAAAGCGCCATGATTTACTGCATAGAATAAAAATTCAAATTTGCAAAACAAATTTCAAAATCTCTCGCCATCTTCGAAAAACCGACCCCAGGTCACCACATTGTCCGCCCGAGCCGGGTCGGCCAACTAGCTCCACCCCGCGCCGGAATTCCTCTAGCTCATCGATGTCGAAGAGCTCTACGAGGTATGTTTAACCGACCAAACTGGACGCCGGCGGTAAACCGTCAACCTTTCTTACCGCCGGGGAACTCGTAGAGCTTCCTTACAACATATAATCTCGAAAACAATTACACAGAAAAAATAGTTTTTCAGCCCAAGCAATTTCAGACCTCTCGGATGCAACACCCCAACGCCCCCGATGCTTCTGGATTGTCTTCTGTACGAGCTCTGTAGCTCTCCTACAGCCCGAGTTACGTGCGTAAATCGACAGCACCTCTGAAGATGACTCGAAGAAGCCCCACTTAAGTGCAAGAAACCGACAGCACCTCTAAGAATGACTCCAACAATACGAATAGTTTCGCGGACCTAGTTCGGACAGGAGACAGAGTTCATAGCTCTGGATTCGAAAGGCGGACGCGCCTGATGTCTCTGAATCGATTCCAGTGATTATCATCCATGCAGCCCCCCTACAGCCCGATTTAAGTGCAGAGAACCGATTGCATCTCTCAAGATGACTCGAACAGTACGAATAGTTTCGCGAGTCTAGATCGGGCAGCAGATCGAGTTCAGAGCTCTGGATTAGAGAAAACGGAGAGCGTCTGTCAAGATGGCTCGAATAATACGAATAGGTTTGCGAACCTAGCTCGGCTAGCAGACCGAGTTCAGACCTCTGAGCTCAACAGGCAAAGGCGTCTGATCATTATGAGTGGATACGCTGTGCTGACCAGCTCTGTATGCCCTGAAGCTCGAGTTATCTAAAGAAAACCGTCACCGCGTATCAAGATGACTCGAAATGGCCGATCCCGCCGGGACGCTTTTGTAAAAGGTACCCGAACGAGCTGACATCAAGATGGCGAGCGAAATAAGATCGAATATGACGGGGAGAAATACTAGAGCTCAAACGAATTTTTAAATTTCGAGAACAAAATTTTCAACCGACCAAAAGTCAGCAAAAGGTCCGTCGAGATTTTCCTTGCCAACTGGCACCAGCGGTGAACCGTCAATCTGGTCTCCGCCGGGAACCTCGTAGAGCTATTTTCACGCGTGAGAGTGCTAAGAGTCGAAGAAGGGAGTCTCTCGAGGCATTTATCGAAAAATTGAATCTTCAATCTTTTCATGTCGATAGAAAGTTGGTTGCGCCAAGTGTTTTGATAGTAAAAGTGCGCCTTCAGCGCTCATATTAAGGCGCAGAGGCCCTCGAAGTTGTCTACAGGTGCGAAAAATCTGCTTTTTCAAAATGAATTGTCAAATATCTTTCAAATATTTGCAAAACTACCCAAAAGTTGCCACATTGTCCGCCTCGGCCGGCTCTGCCAACTAGCTCCACCCCGCGCCGGAATTCCTCTGGCTCATCGACGACGCAGGGCTCTACGAGGTACTAGCTCTCCAGCGCCCCGGAATCCCTCGTAGAGCTCTTCGGCATCGATGAGCTAGAGGAATTCCGGCGCGGGCTGGAGCTAGTTGGCCCAGCCGGCAAAAGCGGACAATGTGACAACTTTTGGGTGGTTTTGCGAAAATTTGAAAGATATTTGACAATTCATTTTGAGAAAGCAGATTTTTGCGCGTCGCATTGGCATATAAACTCCTCTCTGACAGCAGCTCAGCTCTCTCGTTGCATTTTTGTATGAGTTGACTGCCAGGAACTGAGCGAATATGAGCATCGAAAAAATCGAATTTGAAGATTTTCGAAAAATCTCTATTTTTTACTCTGTGTCGATTCTCTGCATGGGCGCCGGCGGTAAACCGTCAACCTTTCTTTTTGCGTCTTTGCGTCTTTGCTGGGACCGTCTTGGCCACTGAGGCCAGGTCCAACAAAGTCTCAGGCAAAACAGAGCCTCTTATTCATCACGCAAGCAGTCAGCTCTTATACCACACAGCGAAGCTGAAGGAATAAAGAGAATCACATGCCGCAATGACACAATCAAACGCAAAGAACACACAGATAATCGAGGAAGTCAGTGAGCAGCGAAGCTGCAGGAATATACAAGACACAGAAAAGAAGAAACAATGTGTGTCAAATCACTGCGAATGATCAAAGAAGGTCTGCACAACCTGTGGGAGCACCTCGCATATGCGCTCCGCCGCCGATAGCTCCGTATCTGTAACAGTGGCGCTCGGTGGTAGACACCAAGCCGCAAGATACACATCCTTGAAAATGATGTCGGTCCGCGAGAAGATATACTTGTTTCGCAGACCAATCTGTATCCATGCACCACAGGCACTTCCGCGGCTACAAACTCCCCCATCAAAGCCGGCTTTGATAAGGCAAGGAATATAACACTGAGATTCAAAGTCGTTGAGGTAAACGAAATCGGCGTACACATGGCCCTGACGGGCCTGATGGGTCAGTAAGTCAGCTTTCTGGTTCCATTCCCGAAACGAATGAGAGAAGAAGTCACGGCCGGCCTCTGGAGGCCTCACCAAGTAAGTTTCCTGCATTTCGTCCAACTTATTAATCAGAGTATCCACCCTTTTCTGATATACCTGAGCTAATACTTTCCATTTCCCGCAGAGCCAGTTAATAACAAGCAGTGAGTCCCCTTGGATGTCCAGTGGTATCCCATCTGTATCGAGGTCCCACTGTGTACAACGCATATTATGCAACGCAATACGTTTGCTGAGGCGATCCCTATATGCTGGTGTATCCTCCCGATCCTGACCGATATGAACCCCTCCATCCTCATCCAAGTTCAAGAATACAGGCACCCCTGAGGACGCCAACCCTTTACACTTCTTTTGGAAGTACTTCAACATAGTACTAGAACAAACATTAGCAGCGAAATCCATGAAATGCTCAAAACTTCCAGCAAAGAACTCCCACCAGGATAAACCGTAAAACGATTCCAATGAATAATACCACGGACGGAGTCCGACGCTCTCCTGTCCCCCCCGATGCCTTTTCATAGAGCTGGCCTCCTTCCAGTTTCCCCAACATCTGAGAGCCTCACTTGAATCCGTCCTCATTCTATCCCACAGTCGGCCAAACGCCAGACATGAGAAACGAGAATCTCTCCAAGCTCTCATCGAGTTCGCCTCCAGCTCCCCCCGATCTGTGATCAGCCTGTGTGCAAAGTCCTGGATGTCAATTGCCCACATCCAATGCACTCTGAGAAACTTCTGTACAATGCCCACGAAGTGAGCATCATGAAATTTTTGTCTCGCACGTTCATACCTCCTCGTATTCCATTCCTGGTAACTTTCCCCCTCCCTCCGTATACAGCGAGACATTACAGACAGGCACTTGCCCTCAAAGATATGAAGGGCGCTCAATGAACTTGAATCGACCGTGCATCCTTCCGCCGCGTAGAGCACAATACTCTGAACTCTCTGAGCATACCTCTCATATTTATCTTTCAACGGGATGGCCGTGGAGCGGAAGAAGGTCGCCTGCCCCCAGAAGGCCCTGCGAGCACAGTCAATACGAGCGTCCAAATCATGATGTTCATTCACATGTAGTTCAGAACAAATATAAGCCCCCAGCACCTCCATCTCCGTCGTCCTTCTAAATCGATACACTCCAGACGCCTCCGACCCCACCGAGAGAGCAAGATCAGCAGTGCGAAGTATTTCCCCTTCCACATCTCGCGGCGGCTCGACCCCGAACACCATATACAATAGGCTGGATTCCTTCCATCTCATTCCATAATCATGTAACTGTGTAGTTAGACCGTGTAACATGCGTGCGAGTTCCTCTCGACTCCGAGCCAATACATAACAGTTGTCAGCCCAAAGGAAATGATTAATAATCGAAACACAGCTAGTCGAGCCAGTCACATACTCAATACGATAACCAAGTCCTAGTACGTCCCATTCTCGAATCGTGGAGCCCCACATAGCAGCAACGATCAGATTGAAGGCCAACGGTCCCTCGGGCCCCCCCGTCCGAATACATTTGTCCCACCTAACCTCCACCACCTCAATCCCATCATAATAGACAGTGCCTACACATTCGCACAAGGGGTCAAGTAGAGCATACTGTAGGTAAAGGGGTACATCCGCATGATCCAACCCGCGCCTGACATTGGCCACCGTGCAGTGATCGAACGCCTGAAGGACATCAGCGTTCGCCAAGTGTGCCGTTTCCCCTTTTCCCCATTGTGCAGCATGTTGACCTATGTGTTTGATGCTAGCCGTGATTTCGTGTGTACGACGGTGTTCCTGGAAACCATACAACCCAATATGACGAAACACTCCTTTTCTTTCAATATGACCCTCAACCAAGAGAACAACACAGGAACTGAACCATCTCGAAACAGCATTCTGCATACACAGCAAACGTCCGTCTTTTAACTTAGTGATCCCTGGAGTTTTTGGCATAAAAGAGACGAGAATCTCACGCCACGACTGAGGATACGGAATCGTGAGCTTGATGATTTTATCGAACAACTTCTGGATCGCTCTGAGAGCACACCACGGCAAGCTCCTTAGAATCTCGCACGGTATCCCGTCTGGCCCAGTAGCCCTCTGGGTCTTCAGCCGAGCTCGTGCTCTGAGAAGCAGCGCCATACTAATTCCCACAACTGATGTGGAACGTATCTCATGTACAGCCCTCATCCTGATCTCCTCCATCATACTGTTGGTGGAATTGCGTATCTCTTCGGACGACACCTTGCAACGAACGAACTTGTCGAGCTCCTCCTTCCACTCCTCACGGTCCTCCGTCTCCCTCCCATCCACCACTAAATGTTTGATAGTATATCTGACCTTTCTTTTTGTTGGGGGACATCTGCACATAATCATATCACGTCGATAACCTCTGCGTAGACGATTAGCCTCATTCTTTAACCTCCTCAACTTCTCCACTTCCTCCTTCGGACACATCTTAACCTCCTCCTCCGCTCTTGTGAGCTGCACCGGCCTGGACGGCTCTCTCTGTCTTCTCGCACCCGTGGTGGAGTAGTCCACCGTCGGTGACAAGTACGCCTCCAGCATAGTACTCTCCAGACCCTGTGGACAGGTCACAGACGGACACCTTGAAAAGGCAGCACCGCCTAGATACGAATCCACATGCTGTCGAGCCTGATGCTCATCAGCCCAAGTCGAACACTTGTATCCGACCAGAGACGGCCTAGACTTCTGACCAGGCTGGGGGTCAGGGCGACGAACAATCACGTTCCCAGGGTCAGTGAAACTCGCCGTGATGATTGCGTGATCGGATAATCTACTGAACTGCTTCTTCCCACCCCTCTTGAAACACCACTTCACCTCCAGATCCGAGAACTCCCAACGGTGAGGGACCATTAGGTAATCCAGGACCCTCTTCGAAGTCAGAAACTTGTTCTCCCCCCACGACTCCCAGGTATGCCTCCTAGTACAGAAAGTGTTGGCGGCCTTCAGTCCATGCGATTCCATGAACTCTAACAGCAGCTCCTTCAGCCTCCTCCTCCGACTCCTCCTTTCAATCTGCTGTGTACCGTCTCCTCCTCTCTCCCACCTTCTGTCCGTACGAGTACCTTCCTTTCCAGTAGCCTCATACTCCTCCCCATTATACGTAAATCTGCATCCAGGCGGAATCTCCACGTTTGCATCTAGCAGAACACAAAAGCTGGCCTGAGGAAACTTAGTGCGGAGAACATTGCGAGCACGACCGATCTGCTCATATACCTCCGCAGCAATCTCAACACAATCCTCCACATGAGGGTCTGGCAAATACGCTGACACAATAATGAGTGGTGACTTCTCTGACCCAAAGACACCGATAACGAACCTCGTGAAACAAGTGAAAAACATACGGACGGCAGCCGCCCAAGATCTGTCGAAGATGAGAGCTGCCTTACTACACGAACTAGTTTTGATACGCCACCCCAAGCGTTCAAATTCCCCGTGCACTAGGTATTGAGTTTCCTGACATGCAAAGAGCCCACCACATGCCCTCATATGATGGAGAATCTCAGCACATTTGAAATGAGCCTCCCCTGCTTTGTTCAGGTTCCAGCTCGCTAAGCGTATGCCTCGGACGAGGCGCCGCAAACGTCACTGCCTACGATTCACTTCCTGAAGTATATCATTCATGGGAACCTTCAGCGCCGGATAAAAAGAAACAATACGAGCCCATGCATCAGCATGAAGAACCCAAGCCCCTGTGGTATTCGTATACGTCGCAAAACAGACGGGTCGGAAATTCGTAACAGCTTGAGTCCAAATCTGACTTCTCGGTGGCCCCACCTCCCCACGGATCTCGATTTGAACATGAGCCGAGGTCATACTACGCCAAGTCCCACAGAAACGAGCAACCGCTTTCACATGATCACGCTTCCAGGGTGCACACTCCACTAACGTACGAATCTTTCTGGGATCGATTGGCGTGTCCATATCATGAGTGAGAACATCGGCATCTGGATACGTATAACCTGGGGGCGGGGCAATGCGGTCGGCGGGTTCCTTACAGACCATATCCATCCATTTCTTTATTCTCCAAAGAGTGTCCCGTGGTGTCCCTTCTTTGAAACCGACCTTCACACTGCCGTACATATATCTTCCTCCGTTTAAACGTTCAGTTTTATCTTTATCGTAAGCATTCCTTTCCTCCCCCTGAAGTGTCCCAATCATATTAGATATTAACTGTGCCGCATCTGCCCAGGGTATCATTTGATTTCCCCGATTTACTTGATTCGACCAATCCGTAACCCACCCTTTCAGCTCGAGATAAGTTGGTGTGAACTGGCTCGATCGCTCCTGTTGCACGCGAGGGAACGAACCTCCACCACCACCAGAGGAGCCACCAGGGCCCACACTAGTCGAAACCGAAGCTGCAGGAGATCCAGCCAAAATTTGCTTAACCTGTTTCTCCAAAATCTCTGTCCGTGCATCTGATTTGTCCATTCTCTCCGTATGCAACTTGAGTGTGTCATCCACTCTTTTGATGTCCGTCTTCGTCGATTGAACAACATGGATGAGATCCTCATGGGCATCCTCCGTTTTCCAAACATGCTTCATCATCATCTGTTTGAATGGATCCTTCTCCTTTTCTAACATCACTTTCCTCTCCTCCTCAATCTCTGTTCCACGTGCACGTTTGGATCGAGTCTCACCATCCCCAGTCATCGCGGCATCCGCCGCTGCTGCAACATGAGTCATATCTTCAAGAATATTACCGTTCAATCCGTATTTATCTAACCAGCTCCTATCGTCCTCACGTTGACGTTTGTTTGATGCTGCCTCCAGTGCCTGCAGATCTTTCTGATCCCACGGCTGGTATTCCTCAAGGTAATCAAAGTTGACTCTCTCGTCCTGGTAGTCTTCTGTGGGTATGTCCAAATTCCTTTGACGCCGAAACCACTCCTCAGTACTTTCACCCCAATGCTCGAGTCCTATCTCTCTCCTCAATGCCAGCTGAGCCTCAGGACTGTCGTACGACGTGATTGTCAACGACGGTCAACAAGGACACGTCTTACGACGTGATTGTCAGTAACTACCACCCGTTCAATAAGAGGTAAAGAATGCAGACAGACAATGAACAGCAGTGCAGCACACCAGAGAATCTCAATACCACGAAGAAGAATATAGCGTACAATACAAGAGATGTAGAGTAGCAGACAAAAACCTCGAGGGAACCCAGGCAAGCCGGGCTCACACCCCGAGGCCAGGGCTCGCTAGAACGTCTGGAGGTTCCCAGGCAGAGACGTTCTTGAGCCGAGACGTTCTTGAGCCGGGGGACTCGTAGAGCTTCCTGACAACATAGTTTTTCAGCACAAGCAATTTCAGACCTCTCATATGCAACAGACAAACGCCTCCTATGCTTCTGTACGATCTCTGTAGCTCTCCTACAGCCCGAGTTACGTGCGTAAATCGACAGCACCTCTCAAGATGACTCGAACAATACGAATAGTTTGGCAAACCTAGCTCGAGTATCACACCGAGATCAGACCTCTGCATGCCACAGGCGGGCGCGTCTGATGTCTCTGAATCGATTCCTGTGATTACCAGCACTGCAGCCCCCTTACAGCCCGAAATAAGTGCAGGAAACCGACAGCACCTCTCAACATGACTTGAACAATACGAATAGTTTTGTGGACCTAGTTCGTGCAGCGGACAGAGTTGGGAGCTCTGGATTCGGAAGGCGGACGCGCCTGCTGTTCCGAATCGATTCCAGTGATTACCAGCCATGCAGCCCCCTACAGCTCGAGTTAAGCGCAGAGAACCGACAGCTTCTCTCAAGATGACTCGAACAATACGAATAGTTTTGCGATTCTAGGTTGGGCAGCAGACCGAGTTGAGAGCTCTGGATTCAACAGACAACGACCACTGACGATTCTCAATCGAATTCTGTACGTATCAGCTCTGTATCTGCGTTGTAGCTCGAGTCAAGTACCGAAAACCGAGAGTGTCTGGCAAGATGACTTGAATAATACGAATAGATTTGCGGACCTAGCTCGGCTAGCAGACCGAGTTCAGACCTCTGGATTCACCAGGCGAACGCGCCTGATCATTCTGCATCGAATAGCTGTGCTGACCAGCTCTGTAGTTGCTCTGAAGCTCGAGTTATATTGAGAAAACCGTCACCGCGTATCAAGATGATTCGATACGGCCGATCCCGCCGGAGTGCTTTTTGGCAGTAAAATTTACCCGATCGAGCTGAGATCAAGATGGCGAGCGGGAATAAGATCGAATATCACGGGAAAAAATACTAGAGCTCAAACGAATTGTTAAATTTCGAGAACAAAATTTTCAACCGACCAAAAGTCAGCAAAAGGTCCGTCGAGATTTGTTTTGCCAACTAGCTCTCCAGCGCCCCGGAACTGGGAACCGGCGGTAAACCGTCAACCAGGTTACCGCCGGGACCCTCGTAGAGCTCTGCATAGACCAGGTCGGTTCGAGATAACAGCAGAAAAAAAGCTTCTGCATACTAGCTTCAAACATAAAGACATCTTTTTTTTGGTTGTACACAATCGTGGTTCCCCCTAGTCTTTTAATCGAAATAATACAGCTAGGGCCCTGAGAATTGCACCATCGAAAGCGCCATGATTCACTGCATAGAATAAAAATTGAAATTTGCAAAACGAATTTCAAAATCTCTCGCCATCTTCGAAAAACCGACCCCAGGTCACCACATTGTCCGCCCGGGCCGGGTTGGCCAACTGGCGCCGGCGGTGAACCGTCAACCTGGTCACCGCCAGGAACCTCGTAGAGCTCGTAGGACGCGCAAGAGTGCTCAGCATCAAAAGAGAGGGCTTCTGGAAGCATTTCTCGAAAAAAGGAAAAACATGATTTTTTTTCATGTCGACATGAAGTTGATTCCGCCAAGTGTTTGAATAGTAAAAGTCCATCTAGAGAGCTCATATTAAGACGCAGAGGCCCTCATAGTCGTCTACAGGTGCGAAAAATTCCCGGAAAGGGCGTGGGCCCAGGGTTCTCTTTTAGTTTGTAAACTTAATCCCCCGGTGCCTGCTTGAAGGAGGCCGGCGAATTGCCGGCGAATTTTTTCCCTGATAAATAACGAGGTCGAAGGAGGCCGGCGAATTAAAATTTGAGGATGTCTCGAGCGAAACGCTTGTTTTTCAGAAAATGGTGAGGATGTCTCGAGCGAAACGCTTGTTTTGTGTTATAGATTGTCCTCTCCTGGGGACCTGAATTCTGAGGACCACCTCCCAGCACGACCACCCCCCCAGCACGACCACCCCCCAGCACGACCACCCCCCAGCACGACCACACCCCAGCACGACCACTCCCCAGCACGACCACACCCCAGCACGACCCCACCCCAGCACGACCCCACCCTAGCACGACCACACCCCAGCACGATCACACCCCAGAACGACCACACCCCAGCACGACCCCACCCCAGCACGACCCCACCCCAGCACGACCACACCCCAGCACGACCACACCCCAGCAGGACCCACCCCAGCACGACCCCACCCCAGCACGGCCCCACTCCAGCAAGACCACACCCCAGCACGACCACACCCCAGCACGACCTCACCACAGCACGACCACACCCCAGCACGATCACGCCCCAGCACGACCACGCCCCAGCACGACCACTCCCCAGCACGACCACCTCCCCACGCACCCAGCACGACCACCCCCAGCACGACCACGCACGATAGCACACCCCACCACCCCAGCACGACCACACCCCAGCACGACCACACCCCAGCACGACCACACCCCACGAACGCACGACCCCACCCCAGCACGACCACACCACCAGCCACCCCAGCACGACCACACCCCAGCACGACCACACCCCAGCACCCCACCCCAGCACCCCACCCCAGCACGACCCCACCCCAGCACGGCCCCACCCCAGCAAGACCACACCCCAGCACGACCACACTCCAGCACGACCTCACCACAGCACGACCACTCCCCAGCACGATCACGCCCCAGCACGACCACGCCCCAGCACGACCACTCCCCAGCACGACCACCTCCCAGCACGACCACCCCCCCAGCACGACCACCCCCAGCACGCCACCCCCCAGCACCCACACCCCAGCACGACCACACCCCAGCACGACCACACCCCAGCACGACCACAGCACGACACCCCAGCACGACCATGCAGATACACGACCACGCCCCAGCACGACATTGCCCCAGCACGACCACACCCCAGTCGCACGACCACGCCCCACACGACCACGCCCCAGCACGGACCACCCCCCAGCACGACCACCCCCCCAGCACGACCACACCCCAGCACGACCACACCCCAGCACGACCACACCCAGTCGCACCCCCGTGGAATGTTTCGTGGGGTGTCTCGTGGAATGTTTCGTGGGGTGTCTCGTGGAATGTTTCGTGGGGTGTCTCGTGGAATGTTTCGCGGGGTGTCTCGTGGAACGTTTCGCGAGGTGTCTCGTGGAATGTTTCGCGAGGTGTCTCGTGGGATGTTTCGCGGGGTGTCTCGTGGGATGTTTTGTGAGATGTCGCCCAGTTGGGTATCGTGAAAACGTGACCATGCTGCGCATGTCTATATCCCTTTCCGGGTTCGTGGGTCCATCATGTCTGCTTTTTCCCGGAAAGAGCGCGGGCCCAGGGTTCTCTTTTAGTTTGTAAACAAGTCCCCCGGTGCCTGCTTGAAGGAGGCCGGCGAATTTTTTCCCTGATAAATAACGAGCCGGCGAATTGCCGGCGAATTTTTTCCCTGATAAATAACGAGCCGGCGAATTGCCGGCGAATTTTTTCCATGATAAATAACGAGCCGGCGAATTAAAATTTGAGGATGTCTCGAGCGAAACGCTTGTTTCCCAGCACGGCCCCACCCCAGCAAGACCACACCCCAGCACGACCACACCCCAGCACGACCACTCCCCAGCACGACCACACCCCAGCACGACCCCACCCCAGCACGACCCCACCCTAGCACGACCACACCCCAGCACGATCACACCCCAGAACGACCACACCCCAGCACGACCCCACCCCAGCACGACCCCACCCCAGCACGACCACACCCCAGCACGACCACACCCCAGCAGGACCCCACCCCAGCACGACCCCACCCCAGCACGGCCCCACCCCAGACCACCCCCAGCACGACCACACCCCAGCACGACCCACAGCACGACCACACCCCAGCACGACCACACCCACACGACCACCCCCAGCACGACCACCCAGCACGACCAAGCACCCACACCCCAGCACGACCACCCCCAGCACGACCACCCCCCAGCCACGCGACCACACCCCAGCACGACCACACCCCAGCACGACCACACCCCAGCACGACCCCACCCCAGCACGACCACACCCCAGCACGACCACACCCCAGAACGACCACACCCCAGCACGACCCCACCCAAGCACGACCCCACCCCAGCACGACCACACCCCAGCACGACCACACCCCAGCACGACCCCACCCCAGCACGACCCCACCCAGCACGACCACCCCCCAGCACGACCACACCCCAGCACGACCACACCCCAGCACGACCCCACCCCAGCAAGACCACACCCCAGCACGACCACACCCCAGCACGACCTCACCACAGCACGACCACTCCCCAGCACGACCACGCCCCAGCACGACCACGCCCCAGCACGACCACGCCCCAGCACGACCACCTCCCAGCACGACCACCCCCCCAGCACGACCACCCCCCAGCACGACCACCCCCCAGCACGACCACACCCCAGCACGACCTCACCACAGCACGACCACACCCCAGCACGACCACGCCCCAGCACGACCATGCCCCAGCACGATCACGCCCCAGCACGACCACCCCCCAGCACGACCACCCCCCCAGCACGACCACACCCCAGCACGACCACACCCCAGCACGACCACACCCAGTCGCACCCCCGTGGAATGTTTCGTGGGGTGTCTCGTGGAATGTTTCGTGGGGTGTCTCGTGGAATGTTTCGTGGGGTGTCTCGTGGAATGTTTCGCGGGGTGTCTCGTGGAACGTTTCGCGAGGTGTCTCGTGGAATGTTTCGCGAGGTGTCTCGTGGGATGTTTCGCGGGGTGTCTCGTGGGATGTTTTGTGAGATGTCGCCCAGTTGGGTATCGTGAAAACGTGACCATGCTGCGCATGTCTATATCCCTTTCCGGGTTCGTGGGTCCATCATGTTTAAAAAAAATGGTCAAATATCTTTCAAATATTTGCAAAACCACCCAACAGTTATCACATTGTCCGTTCTGGTCAGATCGACCAACTGGGCGCCGGCGGTAAACCGTCAACCTTTCTGACCGCCGGGGGACTCGTAGAGCTTCCTGACAATATATAATGTGGAAAAACAGAAAGCAGAGATTACGAGCTCTGTAGCTCTCCTACAGCCCGAGTAACGTCCGTAAATCGACAGCATCTCTCAAGATGGCTCTAACAAAACGAATAGTTTGGCAACCCAGCTCGAGTATCAGAGTTCAGACCTCTGAATGCGACAGGCGGACGCGTCTGATGTCTGCGAATCGTCGACTCCTGTGATTACCAGCACTGCAAACCCCCTCCAGCCCGAGCTACGTGCGCAAATCGACAGCATCTCTCATGACGACTCGAACAATACAACAGTTTCGTGGACTAGTTCGGCCAGCAGACCGAGTTCGGAGCTCTGGATTCGACTGGCGGACACGCCTGATATCTTGAAATCGATTCATGTGACCGTCAGCACTGTAGCCCCCCCCCAGCACAAGTTGAGTGCAGGAAACCGAGAGCACTTCTCAAGATGACTCGAACAATACGAATAGGTTCGCAATTCTAGATCGAGCAGCAGACCGAGTTCAGAGCTCTGGATTTAACAGACTAGTGCGACTGATGATTCTGATTCGGTTTCTGTACGTATCACCTCTGTAGCTGTTCTATAGCTCGAGTTAAGTACAGAAAACGAAGAGCGTCTGCCAAGATGATCCGAATAATACGAATAGGTTTGCGGACCTAGCTCGGCTAGCAGACCGAGTTCAGACCTCTAGATTCAACAGGCGAACACGTCTGATGATTCTGAACCGATTAGCTGTGCTTACCAGCTCTGTAGCTGTTCTGAAGCTCGGGTTATCTTCAGAACACCGTCATCGCGTGTTAAGATGACTTGAAACAGCCGATCCCGCCTGCCTGCTTTTTGGCAGTAAAAGGTACCCGATCGAGCTGAGATCTAGATGGCGAGCGGGAATAAGATCGAATATCATGGGAAAAAAATACTAGAGCTCAAACGAATGTTCAAATTTCGAGAACAGAATTTTCAACCGACCAAAAGTCATCAAAAAGTCCGTCGAGATTTTTCTTGCCAACTAGCTCTCCAGCGCCCCGGAACTGGGAGCCGGCGGTAAACCGTCAACCTTTCTTACCGCCGGGGGACTCGTAGAGCTTCCTGACAACATATAATGTAAATACACTGAAAAAAGTTGTTTTAGCCCAAGCAATTTCAGACCTCTCGGATGCAACAGCTGAACGCCCCCGACGCTTCTGGATTTTCTTCTGTACGAGCTCTGTAGCTCTCCTACAGCCCGAGTTTCGTGCGTATATCGGCAGCAGCTCTCAAGATGACTCGAACAATACGAATAGGTTGGCAAACCTAGCTCGAGTATCACAGCCAGATCAGACCTCTGCATGCCACAGGCGGACGCGTCTGATGTCTCTGAATCGATTCCTCTGATTACCAGCCCTGCAGCCCCCTACAGCCCGAGATAAGTGCAGGAAACCGACAGCACCTCTCAACATGACTTGAACAATACGAATAGTTTTGCGGACCTAGTTCGTGCGGCGGACAGAGTTGGGAGCTCTGGATTCGAAAGGCGGACGCGCCTGATGTTCCAAATCGCTTCCAGTCATTACCAGCCATGCAGCCCCCCTACAGCGCGAGCTAAGTGCAGAGAACCGACAGCATCTCTCAAGATGACTCGAACGATACGAATAGTTGTGCGATTCTAGATTGGGCAGCAGACCGATTTCAGAGCTCTGGATTTAACAAACAACGGCCACTGATGATTCTGAATCGGGTTCTGAACATATCAGCTCTGTAGCTGTGCTGTAGCTCGATTTAAGTACAGAAAACCGAGAGCATCTGTCAAGATGACTCGTATAATACGAATAGATTTGCGGACCTAGCTCGGCTAGCAGACCGAGTTCAGACCTCTGGGTTCAACAGGCGACCGCGCCTGATCATTCTGAATCCATAAGCTGTGCTCACCAGCTCTGTAGCTGCCCTGAAGCTCGAGTTATCTTAAGAAAACCGTCACCGCGTATCAAGATGACTCGAAACGGCCGATCCCGCCGGAGTGCTTTTTGGCAGTAAAAGGTACCCGATCGAGCTGAGATCAAGATGGCGAGCGGGAATAAGATCGAATATCACGGGAAAAAATACTAGAGCTCCAACGCATTGTTGAATTTCGAAAACAAAATTTTCAAGCGACCAAAAGTCACCAAAAGGTCCGTCGAGATTTTTCTTGCCAACTAGCTCTCCGGCGCCCCGGAATTACTCTTAGCTTCCAGCAATAACTTGCTAGGGGAAGCTCTACGAGTTACTGGGCGCCGGCGGTAAACCGTCAACCTTGGTTCTAGGCGTTCTAGGCGGGTCCTGGCAGGGTTAAGCTCCTTAGGAGCCCCAGACCCAGTCCTACAGGGGATATCCTGACAAACTCAGGATATACACCACTCCTAAAAGGAGCTCTCGGGCAGCTTCAAGCTCAGCCTCTGTGATAGTGCATTGTGCTGGGAGAAGGAAGCTTTTGAGACCTACATTCTGGCGCCAGCCAGTCTGATTATAGTAAGAAGAGGAGGGGAGAGCACTACACACATGACAATCCAGATACCAGCCACAGCCTACGCCAAGAAACGATCTCCAACCATCAAAGCCTCCTTTGATCCCCGAGATCACAACCTTACAATCTTTCACATCCTGAAGAAAACAAGTGTCATAATGTTCGAAACATTCAGGGAAACTCGTAGAGCTTCCTAGCTCGACTTAAGTTGAGAAAACCGACAGCACCTACCAACATTCTGACTTATAGTGAATATTATCTGACCTCTGAATGCGACAGGCGGACGCGTCTCATGTCTGCGAATCGACTCCTGTCATTACCAGCGCTGGAGCCCCCCTACAGCCCGAGTTAAGTGCAGAAAACCGACAGCATCTCTCAGGATGACTCGAACAATACAATAGTTTCGCAGACCTAATTCGGGCAGCAGATCGAGTTCCGAGCTCTGTATTCGACAGACGGACGCGCATGATCTCTTCGAATCGATTCATGTGAGAACCAGCATTGTAGCCTGCTCTCAGCGCAAGTTGAGTGAAGAAAACCGAGAGCATCTCTCAAGATGACTCGATCAATACGAATAATTTCGCGAGTCTAGATCGGGCAGCTGACCGAGTTCAGGGCTGTGGATTCGACAGGCAAACGCAACTGACGATTCTGAATCAGTTTCTGTAAATATCAGCTTTGTAGCTGTCATACAGCTCGAGTTAAGTACAGAAAATCGAGAGTTTCTGTCAAAATGACTCGAATACTACGGATAGGTTTGCGAACCTAGCTCGGCTCACAGACCGAGTTCAGACCTCTAAATTAGACAGGCGAACGCGCCTAATCATTCTACATCGATTAGCTGTGCTCACCAGCTCTGTAGCTGCTCTACAGCTCGAGTTATGTTCAGAAAACTGTCAGCGCGTATCAAGATGACTCAAAACGGCCGATCCCGCCACAGTGCTTTTCGATAGTAATATTCACCCGATCGATCTGAGATCAAGATGGCGAGCGGGAATAAGATCGAATATCACGGGGAAAATAGTAGAGCTCAAACGAATTGTTGAATTTCGAGAACAAAATTTTCAACCGAGCCAAAGTTCTGAAAAGTTCAGTCGAGATTTTTCGAGCCAACTAGCCTGCCAGCGTTTTCGAATTACTCTTAAGCTTCGCCGCTGCGCTCTCAGTGAAGCTCTACGAGTCATTACTCTTAAGCTTCCAGCAACAACTTGCTAAGGGAAGCTCTACGAGTTACTAGCTCCGCCCCGCGCCGGAACTGGGCGCCGGCGGTAAACCGTCAACCTTGGTTTTTCGTTTCGCGGACTCACGGGCCCCAAGGCCCTGTCCAGTCCGAAGCGGGCGGGCACGCCAAACGCGGGCCACCGAGCGGCTTAGGCGGAAGCCTCACCACGCCAAGCGCGTGGGGGGCGGCTTAGGCGGTAGCCTCTGGCAGCTCTTATAAGGAGTGTGTACATCAAAACAAATGTGTGCACGCATGAAGGCAACAACACAAATGAGAATCATCAATCACACAACTTATCGCTAAAATAGGCCTGCAGAACCCGTGGGAGTGCTCCGATAACGCACTCAGCAGCGGAGAGTTCAGTGTCTGTCACCGTGGACCCGTCTTGGAGAGCAAAGAAACAAACATATACATCCTTGAAGAGTGAGTTAGCTCAAGAAGAAGGACATAGAAGAGAGATGGGAAACGAGAACGCAATCCAATCTGAATCCAAGCACCACATCCAGCTCCCTGGCTGCACACACCACCATCAAAGCCAGCTTTGACGAGGCAAAGTTCGTAGCATGATTCTTCGCACGGCAGCGACAGGTACTGTTCGTACGTGTATCGGTGGCCCTGGCGGGCCTGGTGACAGCAGGAGATACGTGCAACATAGAAGGCCCTCGCGGGCCATGTGGCGGGAACGTTCGCTTGGCCCAGTATCAGACAACGTGCGGGGAGCCCACGAGACACGTCATGTCCAACGATTGAGACCAAGAAAGACATCACACCACACAGATAGAGAAGACTAGAGGCTGGGAGTGTGAGGAAACGCCTGGAAGATGAGATCGTTCCACGCTTCGATACGCAATTTCCGTTCATATTTGTCTGACCCTGTCCGTGCCGTCCTGACCCAATGAACCACAGCAAGATGACCTATACAGTTTTGCCGCTCAATCCTAGTGAGGCAGTCAGGATCCCTTAGCCACGCAGTAAATGCATTCCATTGTTCATCCCGCGCAGCATGATGAGCATAGATGAAATCCAGAGAGCCACTGATCCCTGAGAGCATAGCATCACTCATTCTGTTGAAATGCTCACTCTTGCGTGCATCATCGCTAAACGTTTCCCAGGGAACGTCTACGTGAGCCAAGGCGGCTTTGATTGCAGCCGCAACTTTCTCACCCTGCTCGCCCGCCGGAACATACCTTTTGAAGCAATACCTTTTCATACGTAAGCTCCCAGGAACGACAAGATGATGCATAACGGGAGCAACAGCTTCACAAATAGGATTGTTGTTATTGTTATCCTCCTCCTCCTCCTCCTTGTCTTTGTTGAGCTCCGGGGGGCTGCGAGAATAGGAAGAAGCAGAACGAACAGGAATGTGCGAAGAAATGCCAACCATATCGTCCATCGCCGACGCTTGCAATCCATCTGATCCCAAAGAAGCCACTTGACAATCATGATCTTTGTTAGAGTCCTCGTTTTGGGGCTCCGGGGGCCTCCGAGAAGAGGAAGACGCAGAATCAACAGGAAAGTGCGATGAAACGCCAACAATACTGTCCGCCGCCACAACTTGCAATCCATCTGAGCTTCCAGGCTCGTAGACTCGTAGAGCTTCCAGGCTCGTCTTACGTTGAGAAAACCGACAGCACCTCCCAACATTCCGACTTAGAGTGAATATTTTTCCCGGAAAGGGCGTGGGCCCAGGGTTCTCTTTTAGTTTGTAAACTTAATCCCCCGGTGCCTGCTTGAAGGAGGCCGGCGAATTGCCGGCGAATTTTTTCCCTGATAAATAACGAGGTCGAAGGAGGCCGGCGAATTGCCGGCGAATTAAAATTTGAGGATGTCTCGAGCGAAACGCTTGTTTTTCAGAAAATGGTGAGGATGTCTCGAGCGAAACGCTTGTTTTGTGTTATAGATTGTCCTCTCCTGGGGACCTGAATTCTGAGGACCACCTCCCAGCACGACCACCCCCCCAGCACGACCACTCCCCAGCACGACCACACCCCAGCACGACCACACCCCAGCACGACCACACCCCAGCACGACTAGCACGACCACACCCCAGCACGACCACACCCCAGAACGACCACACCCAGCACGACCCCACCCCAGCACGACCACCCCAGCACGACCACACCCCAGCACGACCCCACCCCAGCACGACCCTACCCCAGCACGACCACACCCCAGCACGACCTCACCACAGCACGACCACACCCCAGCACGATCACGCCCCAGCACGACCACGCCCCAGCACGACCACGCCCCAGCACCCACCCCCCAGCACGACCACCCCCCCAGCACGACCACCCCCAGCACGACCACCCCCCAGCACGACCACACCCCAGCACGACCACTCCCCAGCACGACCACACCCCAGCACGACCCCACCCCAGCACGACCCCACCCTAGCACGAACACACCCCAGCACGATCACACCCCAGAACGACCACACCCCAGCACGACCCCACCCAAGCACGACCCCACCCCAGCACGACCACACCCCAGCACGACCACACCCCAGCAGGACCCCACCCCAGCACGACCCCACCCCAGCACGGCCCCACCCCAGCAAGACCACACCCCAGCACGACCACACTCCAGCACGACCTCACCACAGCACGACCACTCCCCAGCACGATCACGCCCCAGCACGACCACGCCCCAGCACGACCACTCCCCAGCACGACCACCTCCCAGCACGACCACCCCCCCAGCACGACCACCCCCCAGCACGACCACCCCCCAGCACGACCACACCCCAGCACGACCTCACCACAGCACGACCACACCCCAGCACGACCACGCCCCAGCACGACCATGCCCCAGCACGATCACGCCCCAGCACGACCACCCCCCAGCACGACCACCCCCCCAGCACGACCACACCCCAGCACGACCACACCCCAGCACGACCACACCCAGTCGCACCCCCGTGGAATGTTTCGTGGGGTGTCTCGTGGAATGTTTCGTGGGGTGTCTCGTGGAATGTTTCGTGGGGTGTCTCGTGGAATGTTTCGCGGGGTGTCTCGTGGAACGTTTCGCGAGGTGTCTCGTGGAATGTTTCGCGAGGTGTCTCGTGGGATGTTTCGCGGGGTGTCTCGTGGGATGTTTTGTGAGATGTCGCCCAGTTGGGTATCGTGAAAACGTGACCATGCTGCGCATGTCTATATCCCTTTCCGGGTTCGTGGGTCCATCATGTTTGACCTCTGAATGCGACAGGCGGACGCGTCTGATGTCTGCGAATCGACTCCTGTCATACCAGCCCTGCGGCCCCCCTAAAGCCCGAGTTAAGTGCAGAACACGGACAGCATCTCTCAGGATGACTCGAACAATACAGTAGTTTCGCAGACCTACTTCGGGCAGCAGACCGAGTTCCGAGCTCTGGAGTCGACAGACGGACGCGCCTGATGCCTTCAAATCGATTCCTGACCACCAGCACTGCAGCCCCCCCCTCAGAGCAAGTTAAGTGAAGAAAACCGAGAGCACTTCTCAAGATGACTCGACCAATGCGAACAGTTTCGCGATTCTAGATCGGGCAGCAGACCGAGTTCAGAGCTCTGGATTTAACAAACAACGGCCACTGATGATTCTGAATCGGTTTCTGTAAACATCAGCTCTGTAGCTGTCCTACAGCTCGAGTTGAGTACAGAAAATCGAGAGTTCCTGTCAGGGTGACTCAAATAATACCAATAGGTTTGTGGACCTAGCTCAGCTTACAGACCGAGTTCAGACCTCTGGATTCAACAGCCGAACGCGCCAAATCATTCTACATCGATTAGCTGTGCTTACCAGCTCTGTAGCTGTCCTGAAGCTCGAGTTATCATCAGAAAACCGTCAGCGCGTATCAAGATGATCCGAAACGGCCGATCCCGCCACAGTGCTTTTCGATAGTAATATTCACCGATCGAGCTGAGATCAAGATGGCGAGCGGGAATAAGATCTAATATCATGGGAAAAAATACTAGAGCTCAAACGAATTGTTGAATTTGGAGAACAAAATTTTCAACCGACCAAAAGTCACCAAAAGTTCCGTCGAGATTTTTCTTGTCAACTAGCTCTCCAGCGCGCCAGAATTACTCTTAGGCTTCCAGCAACTAGCTTAGGGAAGCTCTACGAGTCACTGGGCGCCGGCGGTAAACCGTCAACCTTGGTTACCGCTGGGGAACTCGTAGAGAAAACCGACAGCACCTACCAACATTCTGACTTATAGTGAATATTATTTGACCTCTGAATGCGACAGGCGGACGCGTCTCATGTCTGCGAATCGACTCCTGTCATTACCAGCGCTGGAGCCCCCCTACAGCCCGAGTTAAGTGCAGAAAACCGACAGCATCTCTCAGGATGACTCGAACAATACAATAGTTTCGCAGACCTAATTCGGGCAGCAGACCGAGTTCCGAGTTCTGGATTCGACAGGCGGACGCGCATGATCTCTTCGAATCGATTCATGTGAGAACCAGCACTGTAGCCTGCTCTCAGCGCAAGTTAAGTGAAGAAAACGAGAGCATCTCTCAAGATGACTCGACCAGTACGAATAATTTCGCGAGTCTAGATCGGGCAGCTGACTGAGTTCAGGGCTGTGGATTCGACAGACAAACGCAACTGACGATTCTGAATCAGTAAATATCAGCTTTGTAGCTGTCATACAGCTCGAGTTAAGTACAGAAAATCGAGAGTTTCTATCAAAATGACTCGAATACTACGGATAGGTTTGCGAACCTAGCTCGGCTCACAGACCGAGTTCAAACCTCTGAATTAGACAGGCGAACGCGCCTAATCATTCTACATCGATTAGCTGTGCTCACCAGCTCTGTAACTGCTCTACAGCTCGAGTTATGTTCAGAAAACCGTCAGCGCGTATCAAGATAACTCAAAACGGCCGATCCCGCCAGAGTGCTGTTCGATAGTAATATTCACCCGATCGAGCTGAGATCAAGATGGCGAGCGGGAATAAGATCGAATACCACAGGAAAAAATACTAGAGCTCAAACGAATTGTTGAATTTGGAGAACAAAATTTTCAACCGACCAAACGTCACCAAAAGTTCCGTCGAGATTTTTCTTGCCAACTAGCTCTCCAGTGCGCCGGAATTACTCTTAAGCTTCCAGCAACTAGCTTATCTAGGGAAACCCTACGAGTCATTCCTCTAGCTCGTCGATGTCGAAGAGCTCTACGAGGTACTAGCTGCACCCCGCGCCGGAATTCCTCTAGCTCATCGATGCCGAGGAGCTCTACGAGGTATTACTCTTAGCTTCCAGCCATAACTTGCTAGGGGAAGCTCTACGACTCGTACCAGTCAGAGGAGCTCTACGAGGTTCCCGAGGGTGACCAGGTTAACGGTTCACCGCCGGCGCCAGTTAAGCACGCCTCATCGACTCAGAATCATCAGGCGCGTTCGGCTGTTCGAACCAGAGGTCTGAACTCGGTCTGCTAGCCGAGCCAGATTCGCAAACCTATTCGTATTATTCGAATCATCTTGATAGACGCTCTCGGTTTCATGTACTTAACTCGAGCTATAGGACAGCTACAGGGCTGATAGTTACAGAAACCGATTCAGAATCATCAGTCGCGTTTGTCCGTCGAATCCAGAGCTCTGAACTCGGTCTGCTGCGCGATCCAGAATCAGAAACTGTTCGTATTCTTCCAGATATCTTGAGAGCTACGGTCGGCGTTCTGCACTTAACTCGGGCTGTAGGGAGGCTGCAGGGCGGGTAATCACAGGAATCGATTCGAAGACATCAGACGCGTCCGTCTGTCGCATTCAGAGGTCTGAACTCGGTCTGATACTCGAGTTGGGCTGAAAAACTATTCGTTCTCTGCAATTTTTTCCCGGAAAGGGCACGGGCCCAGGGTTCTCTTTTAGTGGGTAAACCTGTCCCCCGGTGCCTGCTTGAAGGAGGCCGGCGAAATTTTTCCCTGATAAATAACGAGGTCGAAGGAGGCCGGCGAATTAAAATTTGAGGATGTCTCGAGCGAAACGCTTGTTTTTCAGAATGGTGAGGATTTCTCGAGCGAAACGCTTGTTTTGTGTTATAGATTGTCCTCTCCTGGGGACCTGAATTCTGAGGACCACCTCCCAGCACGACCACCCCCCCAGCACGACCACCCCCCAGCACGACCACCCCCCAGCACGACCACACCCCAGCACGACCACTCCCCAGCACGACCACACCCCAGCACGACCCCACCCCAGCACGACCCCACCCAAGCAGCACGACCACACCCCAGCACGACCACACCCCAGCACGACCCCACTCCAGCACGACCCCACCCCAGCACGACCACACACGACCAGACCACACCCCAGCACGACCACACCCAGCACGACCCCACCCAGCACGACCCCACCCCAGCACGACCACACCCCAGCACGACCACACCCCAGCACGACCAGCACGACCACACCCCAACACTACCCACACCCCAGCACGACCCCGCCCCAGCACGACCACACCCCAGCACGACCACACCCCAGCACGACCCACCACACACCACACCCCAGCACGACCACAACACCCAGCACGACCACACCCCAGCACGACCACACCCCAGCACGACCCCACCTCCCCAGCACGACCACACCCCAGCACGACCACACCCAGTCGCACCCCCGTGGAATGTTTCGTGGGGTGTCTGGTTGAGTGGTTGCCTGTTCGTGGGGTGTCTCGTGTAATGTTTTCAATGTTTCGCGGGGTGTCTCGTGGAATGTTTCGTGAGGTGTCTCGTGGATTTTCGTGAGCGGGGTGTCTCGTGTCATGTTCGTGAGATGTCGCCCAGTTGGTATCGTGAAAACGGTGACCATGCTGCACATGTCTATATCCCTTTCCGGGTTCGTGGTCCATCATGTTTCCCGGAAAGGGCACGGGCCCAGGGTTCTCTTTTAGTGGGTAAACCTGTCCCCCGGTGCCTGCTTGAAGGAGGCCGGCGAAATTTTTCCCTGATAAATAACGAGGTCGAAGGAGGCCGGCGAATTAAAATTTGAGGATGTCTCGAGCGAAACGCTTGTTTTTTCAGAAATGGTGAGACGTGTCTCGAGCGAAACGCTTGTTTTGTGTTATAGATTGTCCTCTCCTGGGGACCTGAATTCTGAGGACCACCTCCCAGCACGACCACCCCCCAGCACGACCACCCCCCAGCACGACCACCCCCCAGCACGACCACACCCCAGCACGACCACTCCCCAGCACGACCACACCCCAGCACGACCCCACCCCAGCACGACCCCACCCAAGCACGACCCCACCCCAGCACGACCACACCCCAGCACGACCACACCCCAGCACGACCCCACTCCAGCACGACCCCACCCCAGCAGACCACACCCCAGCACGACCACACCCCAGCAGGACCCCACCCCAGCACGACCCCACCCCAGCACGACCCTACCCCAGCAAGACCACACCCCAGCACGACCACAGCCCCAACACGACCATACCCCAGCACGACACACCCCAGCACGACCGCCCCAGCCGACGCTACCCCAGCAAGACCACACCCCAGCACACCCAAGCACGACCCTACCCAGCCCCCCACACCCCAGCACGACCACCCGCCCCAGCACGACCACGCCCCAGCACGTACCACCCCCCAGCACGACCACCCCCCCAGCACGACCACCCCCCAGCACGACCACCCCCAGCACGACCACACCCCAGCACGACCACTCCCCAGCACGACCACACCCCAGCACGACCACACCCCAGCACGACCACACCCAGTCGCACCCCCGTGGAATGTTTCGTGGCGTGTCTGGTTGAGTGGTTGCCTGTTCGTGGGGTGTCTCGTGGAATGTTTCACGGGGTGTCTCGTGGAATGTTTCGTGAGGTGTCTCGTGGAATGTTTCGTGAGGTGTCTCGTGGGATGTTTCGCGGGGTGTCTCGTGGGATGTTTCGTGAGATGTCGCCCAGTTGGGTATCGTGAAAACGTGACCATGCTGCACATGTCTTTATCCCTTTCCGGGTTCGTGGGTCCATCATGTTCCCGGAAAGGGCGCCGGCCCAGGGTTCTCTTTTAGTTGGTAAACCTGTCCCCCGGTGCCAACTTGAGGAGGCCGGCGAATTTTTTCCCTGATAAATATCGAGGTCGAAGGAGGCCGGCAGATTAAAATTTGAGATGTCTCGGCGAACGCCCCTTTTTGAAATCGCGATTCACAGTTTTTTGTGTGTTGAGGATGTCTCGAGCGAAACGCTTGTGCAGAGTTTGCCGAGGATGTCTCGAGCGAAACGCTTGGTTTTGCAGAGCCGACCGCGACGCGGAAAAGCGCCCCGCGCGAAGGATTTTCGATGATGTCTCGACTAATTCGTTTGTTTTTGTACGATTTCCTGGAATTTTGGCAGGATGTCTCGAGCGAAATGCACGACCCCACCCTAGCACGACCATACCCCAGCGCGACACACCCCAGCACGACCACACCCAGCACGACCAGACCCCAGCACGACCCCACCCCAGCACGACCCCACCCCAGCACGACCATACCCCAGCACGACCACACCCCAGCACGACCCGCACGACCCACCCCAGCACGACCCTACCCCAGCAAGACCACACCCCAGCACGACCACACCCCAGCACGACCTCACCACAGCACGACCACACCCCAGCACGACCACGCCCCAGCACGACCACGCCCCAGCACGACCACGCCCCAGCACGACCACCCCCCAGCACGACCACCCCCCCAGCACGACCACCCCCCAGCACGACCACCCCCCAGCACGACCACACCCCAGCACGACCACACCCCAGCACGACCACACCCAGTCGCACCCCCGTGGAATGTTTCGTGGCGTGTCTGGTTGAGTGGTTGCCTGTTCGTGGGGTGTCTCGTGGAATGTTTCACGGGGTGTCTCGTGGAATGTTTCGTGAGGTGTCTCGTGGAATGTTTCGTGAGGTGTCTCGTGGGATGTTTCGCGGGGTGTCTCGTGGGATGTTTCGTGAGATGTCGCCCAGTTGGGTATCGTGAAAACGTGACCATGCTGCACATGTCTTTATCCCTTTCCGGGTTCGTGGGTCCATCATGTTCGACATTATATGTTGTGAGGAAGCTCTACGAGTCCCCCGGCGGTAACAAAGGTTGACGGTTTACCGCCGGCGCCCAGTACTTCCGGAGCGCTGGAGAGCTAGTTGGCAAGAAAAATCTCGACGGACCTTTTGGTGACTTCTGGTCGGTTGAAAATACCTCGTAGAGCTCTTCGAAGCTGAGCTAAGAGGAATTCGGGCGCAGGATGGAGCTAGTTGGCCGACCGCGCATTAAGGGAGAATGTGGTAACTTTGGGTCGAGTTTCTAATGTTGGTGCAAAATTTGAAAATTCGTTTTGAGAACGGGTATTTTTCTCACGTGTGATAGGTTATGCCGCGACTGCCAGTTAAATTCTCAGGCCCGTAGCTGCAATATTACTATCAAAACACTTGCTGGAACCGACTGCCGTTTCGAGTCATCTTGACGCGCATTAACGATTTCTATACTTATCTCGGGATATAGTGCGGTCTACAGCTCTGAACTCGGTCTGCTGCTCGAGCTGGGTCCGCAAACTTATTTGTATTCTTCGAGTCATTTTGACGAGTGTTCTCCGTTTTCTGTACTGAACTCGCGATATCTTGAAAAAAAATCCCAATGTGTAGTGGGCAGCGCCGCGCAAGAAGCTCTACGAGGCTCCCGGTGGTAATCTGGTTGACGGTTTACCGCCGGCTCCCAGTTTTGTTCTCGAAGTTCAACAATTCGTTTGAGATCTAGTATGTTTTTCGCGTCATATTCGATATCATTTTCGCTCGCCATCTTGTCCTCAGCTCGATCGGGTACCTTTTACTGCCAAAAAGCGTCCCGGCGGGATCGGCCGTTTCGAGTTATCTTGATACGCGTTGTCGGTATTTTGTACTTAACTCGAGCTGTAGGGCAGCTACAGAGCTGGTAAGCACACCTATCGCATTCAGATTTATCAGGCGCGTTTGCCTGTTGAATCCAGGTCTGAACTCGGTCTGCTAGCCGAGCTAGGTCCGCAAACCTATTCGTATTATCCGAGTCATCTTGACAGACGCTCTCGGTTTTCTGTACTTAATTCGAGCTGTAGGACAGCTACAGGGCTCATTGTCGCAGAAACCGATGGAAAATAATCAAGCGCGTTCGTCTATTGAACCGAGAGCTCTGAACTCGGCCTGCTGCCCGAGCTAGGTTCGCGAAACTATTCGTATTGTCCGAATCATGGCAAGAAAAATCTCGACGGACCTTTTGGTGACTTTTGGTCGGTTGAAAATTTCGTTCTCGAAATT
The DNA here is from genome assembly GCA_963575745.1 of Prorocentrum cordatum. Lineage (NCBI taxonomy): Eukaryota > Dinophyceae > Prorocentrales > Prorocentraceae > Prorocentrum > Prorocentrum cordatum. Next base: position 51,748 of record CAUYUJ010004455.1, read on the forward strand.
CAACAATTCGTTTGAGCTCTAGTATTTTTTGCCCGTCATATTCGATATCACTCCCGCTCGCCATCTTGTTCTCAGCTCGATCGGGTACCTTTTACTGCAAAAGAGCGTCCCGGCGGGATCGGCCGTTTCGAGTTATCTTGATACGCGTTGTCGGTACTGGGCGCCGGCAGTAAACCGTCAACCTTTCTTACCGCCGGGGGACTCGTAGAGCTTCCTGACAATATATAATGCGGAAAAGAATTTCAGGGAACGACTAGATTTTCAGCCCAAGCGATTATAGACCTCTCGAGATGACTCTAACAAAACAAACGAGCAGTTTTCCAATCGAGCTCGAGTATGAAACCGAGTTCAGACCTCTGAATGCGACAGGCGGACGCGTCTAATGTCTGCGGATCAATTCCTGTGATTACCAGCTCTGCAGCCCCCCATACAGCCTGAGTTAAGTGCAGAAAACCGAGAGTACCTCTCAGAATGACTCGAATGATACAACAGTTTCGCGGATCTCGTTCGAGCAGCAGACCGAGTTCCGAGCTCTCGGTTCGACGAACAGACGCGCCTGATGTCTCGGAATCGATTCCTGTGACCAGCAGCACTGTAGCCCTCCCCCAGCACGATTTAAGTACAGAAAACCGAGAGCACTTCTCAAGATGACTCGAACAATACCAATAGGTTCGCGAACCTAGCTCGGGGAGCCGGTCGAGTTCAGAGCTCTTGATTCAACAGACGAACGCGCCTGATAATTCTCAATCGATTTCTGTGATCATCAGCTCTCTGGCTGCCCTACAGATCGAGTTAAGTACGAAAAACCGAGAGCGTCTGCTACAATGACTCGAATAATACGAATAGGTTTGCGACCCTAGCTCGGCTAGCAGACCGAGTTCAGACCTCTGGATTCAACAGGCGAACGCGCCTGATCATTCTGAATGCATTAGCTGTGCTGATCAGCTCTGTAGTTGTCCTGAAGCTCGAGTTATCTTGAGAAAACCGACAGCGCGTATCAAGATGACTCGAAACGGCCGTTCCCGCCTGCCTGCTTTTTGGCCTTCAAAGTTACCCGATCGAGCTGAGATCAAGATGGCGAGCGGGAATAAGATCGAATATCATGGAAAAAAGTACAAGAACTTAAACGAATTGTTGAATTTTGAGAACCAAATTTTCAACCGACCAAAAGTCACCAAAAGGTCAGTCGAGATTGTTCTTGCCAACTAGCTCTCCAGCTCCCCGGACTGGGCGCCGGCGGTAAACCGTCAACCTTTCTTACCGTCGGGGGACTCGTAGAGCTTACTGACATTATATAATGTGGAAAAGAACTTCAGGAAACGACTAGTTTTTCAGCCCAAGCGATTATAGACCTCTCAAGATAACTCTGACAAAACAAACGAACAGTTTTCCAATCGAGCTCGAGTATGAAACCGACTTCAGACCTCTGAATGCGACAGGCGGACGCGTCTGATGTCTGCGGATCGATTCCTGTGATGGCCAGCTCTGCAGCCCCCCATACAGTCTGAGTTAAGTGCAGAAAACCGAGAGTACCTCTCAGGATGACTCGAATAATACAACAGTTTCGCGGATCTCGTTCGAGCAGCAGACCGAGTTCCGAGCTCTCGGTTCGACGAACGGACGCGCCTGATGTCTCGGAATCGATTCTGTGACCAGCAGCACTGCAGCCCTCCCCCAGCACGATTTAAGTACAGAAAATCGAGAGCACTTCTGAAGATGACTCGACGAACACCAATAGGTTCGCGAACCTAGCTCGGAGAGCAGGCTGAGTTCAGATCTCTCGATTGAACAGACAAACGCGCCTGATAACTCTCAATCGATTTCTGTGCTTATCAGATCGTGGCTGCTCTACAGATCGAGTTAAATACGGAAAACCGAGAGTGTCCGCTACAATGACTCGAATACTGGCGCCGGCGGTGAACCGTCAACCTGGTCACCGCCGGGAACCTCGTAGAGCTCCTAGCACGCGTAGGAGTGCTGAGCATCAATAGAAAAAAAGAGAAAACCTGATTTTTTCATGTCGATACGAAGATGGTTGCGCCAAGTGTTTTGATAGTAAAAGTGCACGCGCCTGATCATTCTGAACTGGGCGCCGGCGGTAAACCGTCAACCTTGGTTACCGCCGGGGGACTCGTAGAGCTTCCTGACAGTATATCGAGTGGGAAAAAACTCCGAAGAACGACTAGTTTTCCAGCCCAAGCGATTTGAGACCTCTCAAGATGACTCTATCGAAAAAACAAACAGTTTCGCAACCCAATTCGAGTATCAAACCGAGTTCGACCTCTGAATGCGACAGGCGGGCGCGTCAGATGTCTGATTCCCAGCCCTGCAGGCCACCTACAGACCGAGTTAAGTGCAGAGAACCGACAGAATAGTTTCGCGGATCTAGTTCAAGCAGCAAACCGAGTTTCGAGCTCTGAAATCGATCGACAGACGCGCCTGATGTGTAAAAATCGATATCTGTGACCCACAGCACTGTAGCCCTCCCCCAGCACGATTTCAGTGCAGAAAATTGAGAGCACTTCTTAAGATGATTCGGCGAATACAAATAGTTTCGCGAACCTAGCTCGGGCAGCAGGCCGAGTTCAGAGCTCTCGATTGGACAGACGAACGCGACTGATGGTTCCCCATCGATGTCTGTGAGAATGAGCCCTGTAGCTGTCCTAAAGCTCGAGTTAAGTACAGACAACCGAGAGCATCTCTCAAAATGACTCGAATAATACGAACAGGTATGCGCACCTAGCTCGGCTAGCAGACCGAGTTCAGACCTCTGGATTCAACAGGCGGACGCGCCTAATAATTCTGAATGCGATAAGAGTGCTTGACAGCTCTGTAGCTGCCCTACAGCTCGAGTTAGATACAGAAAACCGATAGCGTCTCTCAAGATGACTCGAACAATACGAATAGCTTTGCGGACCTAGCTCGGCTAGCAGATCGAGTTCAGACCTCTGGATTCAACAGGCGAACGCGCCTAATAATTGTCAATGCGATAGGTGTGCTTACCAGCTCTGTAGCTGCCCTACAGCTCGAAACGACCGATCCCGCCAGTGTGCTTTTTGGCAGTAAAAGGTACCCGATCGAGCTGAGATCAAGATGGCGAGCGGGAATAAGATCGAATATCACGGAAAAAAATACTAGAGCTCTTACAAATTTCGAGAACAAAATTGTCAACCGACCAAAAGTTGTGAAAAGTTCAAGTATTTTTTTTCGAGCCAACTAACTCTCCAGCGCGCCGGAATTACTCTTAAGCTTCCAGCAACTAGCTTGGGGGAGCTCTACGAGTCATGCATTGTAAGCGTCCACTTGTAAGCGTCCAAAACCCGGAGCGAAGCCAAGCGCGGAACGCCGCACTGGGCGCCGGCGGTAAACCGTCAACCTTTCTTACCGCCAGGGGACTCGTAGAGCTTCCTGACAACCAACAAACAACAACAAACAGAACAAACAGTTTTCCAATCGAGCTCGAGTATGAAACCGAGTTCAGACCTCTGAATGCGACAGGCGGACGCGTCTGATGTCTGCGGATCGATTCCTGTGATTACCAGCTCTGCAGCCCCCCATACTGCCTGAGTTAAGTGCAGAAAACCGAGAGTACCTCTCAGGATGACTCGAATAGTACAACAGTTTCGCGGATCCGTTCGAGCAGCAGACCGAGTTCCGAGCTCTCGGTTCGACGAACGGGCGACCTGATGTCTCGAAATCGTTTCCTGTGACCAGCAGCACTGTAGCCCTCCCCCTGCCAGGCCGCCTGAAACGATGCGCGGAACGCTGGAAACCTCGCAGGAGACGCTTGCAGGGGCGCCGTTTACGATACGTGAGGCCCGGCGAAGCGCGCAAGGAAGATCTGCCTAGGAGCCTGGAGAACTGGGCGCCGGCGGTAAACCGTCAACCTTTCTTACCGCCGGGGGACTCGTAGAGCTTCCTGACAATATATAATGTGGAAAAGAATTTCAGGGAACGACTAGTCTTTCAGCCCAAGCGAATATAGACCTCTCAAGATGACTCTAACAAAACAAACGAACAGTTTTCCAATCGAGCTCGAGTATCAAACCGAGTTCAGACCTCTGAATGCGGCAGGCGGACGCGTCTGATGTCTGCGGATCGGTTCCTGTGATTGCCAGCTCTCCAGCCCCCTCATACAGCCTGAGTTGAGTGCAGAAAACCGAGAGCACCTCTCAGGGTGACTCGAATAATACAAGAGTTTCGCGAATCTCGAGCAGCAGACCGAGTTTCGAGCTCTCGGTTCGACGAACGAACGCCTGATGTCTCGAAATCGATCCCTGTGACCAGCAGCACTGTAGCTCTCCCCTAGCACGATTTAAATAGAGAAAACCGAGAGCACTTCTTAAGAGGACTCGAAGAATACCAATAGGTTCGCGAACCTAGCTCGGGGAGCAGGCCGAGTTCAGTGCTCTTGATTCAACAGACGAACGCGCCTGATAATTCTGAATGCATTAGCTGTGCTAACCAGCTCAGTGTGGTCCTGAAGCTCGAGTTATCTTGAGAAAACCAACAGCGCGTATCAAGATGACTCGAAACGGCCGTTCCCGCCCGTGTGCTTTTTGACCTTCAAAGTTACCCGATCGAGCTGAGATCAAGATGGCGAGCGGGAATAAGATCGAATATTATGGGAAAAAATACTAGAGCTCTAACGAATTATCAAATTTCGAGAACAAATTTTCAACCGACCAAAAGTCACCAATTGCCAAATAGCTCTCCAGCTCCCCGGAATTACTCTTAAGCTTCCAGCAACTAGCTTGGGGGAGCTCTACGAGTCATGCATTGTAAGCGTCCACTTGTAAGCGTCCAAAACCCGGAGCGAAGCCAAGCGCGGAACGCCGCACTGGGCGCCGGCGGTAAACCGTCAACCTTTCTTACCGCCGGGGGACTCGTAGAGCTTCCTGACAACCAACAAACAACAAAAACAGAAACAAACAGTTTTCCAATCGAGCTCGAGTATGAAACCGAGTTCAGACCTCTGAATGCGACAGGCGGACGCGTCTGATGTCTGCGGATCGATTCCTGTGATTACCAGCTCTGCAGCCCCCCATACAGCCTGAGTTAAGTGCAGAAAACCGAGAGTACCTCTCAGGATGACTCGAATAGTACAACAGTTTCGCGGATCCCGTTCGAGCAGCAGACCGAGTTCCGAGCTCTCGGTTCGACGAACGGGCGACCTGATGTCTCGAAATCGTTTCCTGTGACCAGCAGCACTGTAGCCCTCCCCCTGCCAGGCCGCCTGAAACGATGCGCGGAACGCTGGAAACCTCGCAGGAGACGCTTGCAGGGGCGCCGTTTACGATACGTGAGGCCCGGCGAAGCGCGCAAGGAAGATCTGCCTAGGAGCCTGGAGAACTGGGCGCCGGCGGTAAACCGTCAACCTTTCTTACCGCCGGGGGACTCGTAGAGCTTCCTGACAATATATAATGCGGAAAAGAGTTTCAGAGAACGACTAGTCTTTCAGCCCAAGCGAATATAGACCTCTCAAGATGACTCTAACAAAACAAACGAACAGTTTTCCAATCGAGCTCGAGTATCAAACCGAGTTCAGACCTCTGAATGCGGCAGGCGGACGCGTCTGATGTCTGCGGATCGGTTCCTGTGATTGCCAGCTCTCCAGCCCCCTCATACAGCCTGAGTTGAGTGCAGAAAACCGAGAGCACCTCTCAGGGTGACTCGAATAATACAAGAGTTTCGCGAATCTCGAGCAGCAGACCGAGTTTCGAGCTCTCGGTTCGACGAACGAACGCCTGATGTCTCGAAATCGATCCCTGTGACCAGCAGCACTGTAGCTCTCCCCTAGCACGATTTAAATAGAGAAAACCGAGAGCACTTCTTAAGAGGACTCGAAGAATACCAATAGGTTCGCGAACCTAGCTCGGGGAGCAGGCCGAGTTCAGTGCTCTTGATTCAACAGACGAACGAGCCTGATAATTCTGAATGCATTAGCTGTGCTAACCAGCTCAGTGTGGTCCTGAAGCTCGAGTTATCTTGAGAAAACCAACAGCGCGTATGCCGATGACTCGAAACGGCCGTTCCCGCCCGTGTGCTTTTTGACCTTCAAAGTTACCCGATCGAGCTGAGATCAAGATGGCGAGCGGGAATAAGATCGAATATTATGGGAAAAAATACTAGAGCTCTAACGAATTATCAAATTTCGAGAACAAATTTTCAACCGACCAAAAGTCACCAATTGCCAAATAGCTCTCCAGCTCCCCGGAATTACTCTTAAGCTTCCAGCAACTGTGCGCCGGCGGTAAACCGTCAACCTTTCTTACCGCCGGGGGACTCCTAGAGCTTCCTGACAGTATATAGTGTGGGAAATAATCCAGAGAACGACTAGTTTTCATGACTCTAACAAAAAACAAACAGTTTCGCAATCCAATTCGAGTATCAGACCGAGTTGAGGCCTCGCAGTGCGACAGGCGGGCGCGTCTGATGTCTGCGAATCGACTCATGTCATTACCAGCCCTGCAGCCCCCCGACAGCCCGAGTTAAGTGCAGAAAACCGAGAGCATCTCTCAGGATGACTCGAATAATACAATAGTTTCGCGAATCTGTTTCGAGCAGCAAACCAATTCTGAGATTTCGAATCGTCCAACGAGCGCGTCTGATGTGTGCAAATCGATTTCTATAAACCGCAGCACTATAGCCCTTCCCCAGCACGAGTTCAGCGCAGAAAATTGAGAGCACGTTGCACGATGATGCAGACAATACAACTAGTTTCGCGAACCTAGCTCGGGCAGCAGGCCGAGTTTAGAGCTCTCGATACAACAGACAAAAGCGCCCGATGATTCCCAATCGATTTATGTGACTACAGGCTCTGTAACTGTCCTAAAGGTCGAGTTAAGTACAGAAAACCGAGAGTGTTTGTCAAGATGACTGGAATAATACGAATAAGTTTGCGGACCTAGCCCAGCTAGCAGACCGAGTTTAGACCTATGGATTCGACAGGCGAACGCGCCTGATGATACTGAGTGCGATATGTGTGCTTACAGCACGAGTTCAGACCCCTGGATTTGACAGGCGAACGCGCCTGGTGATTTTGAGAGCGATAGGTGTGCTTACCGGCACTGTAGCTGCCCTACAGCTCGAGTTAAGTTGAAAATACCGACAACGCGTATCAAGTTGACTCGAATAATACGAATAGTTTTGCGGACCTAGCTCGGGTAGCAGACCGAGTTGAGGCCTCTGGATTGGACAGGCGAACGCGCATGATGATTCTCAGTGCGATAACTGTGCTTTCAAGCACTGTAGCTGCCCTACAGCTCGAGTTAAGTTCAAAATACCGACAGCCCGTAGCAAGATGACTCGAAACGACCGTTCCCGCCTGCCTGCTTTTTGGCCTTCAAAGTTAACCGATCGAGCTGATATCAAGATGGCGAGCGGAAATAAGATCGAATGTCATGAGAAGAACTACTAGAGCTCTAACGAATTGTCAAATTTCGAGAACAAAATTTGCAACCGACCAAAAGTCACCAAAAGGTTCGTCGAGATTTTTCTTGCCAACTAGCTCTCCAGCTCCCCCGAACTGGGCGCCGGCGGTAAACCGTCAACCTTTCTTACCGCCGGGGGACTCGTAGAGCTTCCAGACAATATACAATGTGGAGAAAAATTTCAGAGAACGACTAGTTTTTCAGCCCAAGCGATTATAAGCTTCACAAGATGCCTCTCAGTTTTCGAATCGATCTCGAGTATGAAACCGAGTTTCAGACCTCTGAATGCGACAGGCGGACGCGTCTGATGTCTGCGGATCGATTCCTGTGATTACCAGCTCTGCAGCCCCCCATACAGCCTGAGTTAAGTGCAGAAAACCGAGAGTACCTCTGAGGATAACTCGAATAATAGAACAGTTTCGCGGATCTCGTTCGAGCAGCAGACCGAGTTCCGAGCTCTCGGTTCGACGAACGGACGCGTCTGATGTTTCGAAATCGATTCCTGTGACCAGCAGCACTATGGCCATCTCCTAGCACGAGTTACGTGCAGAAAACCGAGAGCACTTCTCAAGCTGACTCGAACAATACGAATACTTTCGCGAACCTAGCTCGGACAGCAGGCCGAGTTCAGAGCTCTCGATTGAACAGACGAACGCGCCTGATGATTAACAATCGATTTCTGTGACTACCAGCTCTGTAGCCGCCCTACAGCTCGAGTTAAGTACAGAAAACCGAGAGCGTCTGCACAATGACTCGAATAATACGAATAGGTTTGCGGACCTAGCTCGGCTAGCAGACCGAGTTCAGACCTCTGGATTCAACAGGCGAACGCGCCTGATCATTCTGAATGCATTAGCTGTGCTACCAGCTCTGTAGTCGTCCTGAAGCTCGAGTTATCTTGAGAAAAACCGACAGCGCGTATCAAGATGACTCGAAACGGCCGTTCCCGCCTGCCTGCTTTTTGGCCTTCAAAGTTACCCGATCGAGCTGAGATCAAGATGGCGAGCGGGAATAAGATCGAATATCATGGGAAAAAATACTAGAGCTCTAACGAATGGTCAAATTTCGAGAACAAATTTTTCAACCGACCAAAAGTCACCAAAAGGTCCGTCGAGATTTTTCTTGCCAACTAGCTCTCCAGCTCCCCGGAATTACTGGGCGCCGGCGGTAAACCGTCAACCTTTCTTACCGCCGGGGGACTCGTAGAGCTTCCTGACAATATATAATGTGGACAAGAAACCCAAAGAACAAATATTTTTCAGCCCAAGCGATTTCAGACCTCTCAAGATGACTGTAATTAAAAAACAAACAGTTTCGCAACCCAGTTCGAGCATCGAACCGACTTCAGACCTCTGAATGCGACAGGCGGGCGCGTCTGATGTCTGCGTATCCACTCATGTGATTCCCAGCCCTGCAGTTCCCCCTACAGCCCGAGTTAAGTGCGGAAAACCGACAGTATCGACTCGAACAGCACGGACATTGCTGATGTCTCCAATTCGATTTATGCCACGAGCAGCACTGTAGCCCTCCCCCAGCACGAGTTCACAGCAGGAAATTAAGATCACTTCTCAAGATGATTTGGACAATACGAATAGTTTCGCGAACCTAGCTCAAGCAGCAGGCCGAGTTCAGAGCTCTCGGTTCAACAGACGAACGCGCCTGCTCATTTCCAATCGATTTCTGCGACTATGAACTCGGCAGCTGCCCTACAGCTCGAGTTGAGTACAAAATACGGAGAGCGTCAAGATGACTCGGATGATACGAATAGGTTTGCGGACACAGCTCGGCTAGCAGACCGAGTTCAGACCTCTGGATTCAACAGGCGAACGCGCCTGATAATTCTGGATGCGATGGGTGTGCTTGCGAGCTTTCTAGCTGCCCTACAGCTCGAGTTAAGTACAAAATACCGAGAGCGCCTGTCAAGATGACTCGAATTTTACGAATAGGTTTGCGGACCTAGCTCGGCTAGCAGACCGAGTTCAAACATCTGGATTCAACAGGCGAACGCGCCTGATGATTCTCAATGCAATAGATGTGCTTGCCAGCTCTGTAGCTGCCCTAAAGCTCGAGTTAAGTACAAAATACCGACAGTGCGAATCAAGATGACTCGAAACGGCCGTTCCCGCCTGCCTGCTTTTTGGCCTTCAAAGTTACCCGATCGAGCTGAGATCAAGATGGCGAGCGGGAATAAGATCGAATATCATGGGAAAAAATACTAGAGCTCTAACGAATGGTCAAATTTCGAGAACAAAATTTTCAACCGACCAAAAGTCACCAAAAGGTCCGTCGAGATTTTTCTTGCCAACTAGCTCTCCAGCTCCCCGGAATTACTGGGCGCCGGCGGTAAACCGTCAACCTTTGTTACCGCCGGGGGACTCGTAGAGCTTCCTGACAACATATACTGTCGGAAAAAATTGCAGAGAACGAATAGTTTTTGAGCCCAACTCGAGTATCAGACCGAGTTCAGACCTCTGAATGCGACAGACGGACGCGTCTGATGTCTCCGAATCGATTCCTGTGATTACCCGCCCTGCAGCCTCCCTCATACAGCCCGAATTAAGTGCAGAACGCCGACAGTAGCTCTCAAGATGACAGGACAATTACGAATAGTTTCGTCATTCTCGATCACGCAACAGACCGAGTTCAGAGCTCTCGATTCGACAGGCGAACGCGCCTGATGATTCCGAGTGTGGTACAGGTGCTTACAAGCACTGTAGCTGCCATACAGCTCGAGTTAAGTAGAAAATACCGACAACGCGTATCAAGTGGACTCGAATAATACGAATAGGTTTGCGGACCTAGCTCGGCTAGCAGACCGAGTTTAGACCTATGGATTCAACCGGCGAACGCGTCTGATAATACGCTTGATAGTTCCCAATCGATCTCTGTGATTATCAGCTCTGTAGATGCCCTACAGATCGAGTTAAGTACGAAAAACCGAGAGCGTCTGTTACAATGACTCGAATAATACGATTAAGTTTTCGACCCTAGCTCGGGTAGCAGACCGAGTTCAGACCTCTAGATTCAACAGGCGAACGCGCCTGATCATTCTGAGAGCGATACGTGTACTTACCAACACTGTAGCTGCCCTACAGCTCGAGTTAAGTTGAAAATACCGACAGCGCGTATCAAGATGACTCGAAACGGCCGTTCCCGCCCCCCTGCTTTTTGGCCTTCAAAGTTACCCGATCGAGCTGAGATCAAGATGGCGAGCGGGAATAAGATCGAATATCATGGGAAAAAATACTAGAGCTCTAACGAATGGTCAAATTTCGAGAACAAAATTTTCAACCGACCAAAAGTCAGCAAAAGTCCGTCGAGATTTTTCTTGCCAACTAGCTCTCCAGCTCCCCGGAACTGGCGCCGGCGGTGAACCGTCAACCTGGTCACCGCCGGGAACCTCGTAGAGCTCCTTGAATCCGTGAGAAAGCTCAGCATCAAAGCGGGAGCTTCTGGGAGCTTTTCTACAAAAACTTCAAGTTGAGATTTTTTCGGAGTCAACATGAAGTCGGTTCCTTCAAGTGAACTGGTACTGAAAATGACTCTAGATGGCCGAGCTGATCAGGGAACGAAGTTTATATCTCAATGCTCGGAGTAAAAATCTGCTTTTTCAAAATGAATTGTCAAATATCTTTCAAAAAATTGCAAAACCACCCAAAAGTTGTCACATTGTCCGCCTCGGCCGGCTGGACCAAAGTTCTCACTCCCAGCGAAGCTATTCATATGAAGTCTCGCGCTCTCAGTGAGAGCGCGAGACCATTCTGCGTCGACAAAAATGCACCAGAACTCTCTAGGTCACCCATAGATCGATATAAATTAGAAAAAAAATCATCCGACACAAAAAATACAAAATTGTACAAATCGATATTTTTCATTGATTTTGAAAATTCTAATCAATTTGGGCACTCTCGAGGCTCCCATTCGATGTCTCGCATGTCGCTACTTCGATTGGAATGTACCTGGCATGCATAGCATGCACTCAGCTCGAATTATCATCGAAACACCGTTCGCAACACGCATACATAGAGACAGTATTTCGAGCATAACTCCTGACTCAGCCATTTCTAGGAACTCTCGAGCTTCCAGTGTGACGCGCCAGATCATTCTGCATCGACTGGTGTGCGTGAGAGGTCTGTAGCTTGCTGACAGCTCGAGTTAAGTAAAGCCAACCACCGTCACCTGCCAAACTGCACTGCAGGCAAAGTCGGTTCCTGCAAGTCTTTTGACAGTAATATTGCCCCTAGAGCCCTGAAAATTTTACCAGCAGGTGCGCCATAGCTTACTGTATGTGAGAAAAATCCGTTTTCTGAAAACGAATTGTCAAATCTTGCACAAAGTTTCAAAAACCGACCCCAGGTTAACACATTGTCTCTTTTGGTCGGGTCGGCCAACTGGGCGCCGGCGGTAAACCGTCAACCTTTGTTACCGCCGGGGGACTCGTAGAGCTTCCTGACAACACATAATGTCAAAAAAAATTGCAGAGAACGAATAATTTTTCAGCCCAACTCAAGTATCAGACCGAGTTCGGACCTCTGAATGCGACAGACAGACGCGTTTGATGTCTCCGAATCGATTCATGTGATTAACCGCCCTGCAGCCCCCCTGCAGCCCGAGTTAGGTGCAGAACGGCGACAGTAGCTCTCAAGATGACTGGAAGAATACGAACAGTTTCGTGAGTCTGGATCGCGCAGCAGACCGAGTTCAGAGCTCTGGATTCAACAGGCGAACGCGCCTGATTATTCTGGGTGTGATAGGTGTTAGCTGGCCTGCAGCTCGAGTTAAGTAGAAAATACCGACAACGCGTATCAAGTTGACTCGAATAATACGAATAGGTTTGCGGACCTAGCTCGGCTTGCAGACCGAGTTCAGACCTATAGATTCAACAGGCGAACGCGCCTGATGATTCTGCATGCGATGGGTGTGCCCACCAGCACTGTAGTTGCCCTACAGCTCGAGTAAGTTGAAAATACCGACAACGCGTTCAAGTTGACTCGAATAATACGAATAGGTTTGCGGACCTAGCTCGGCTAGCAGACCGAGTTCAGACCTCTGGGTTCAACAGGCGAACGCGCCTGATCATTCTGCATGCATTAGCTGTGCTTACCAGCTCTGTAGTTGCCCTAGAGCTCGAGTTATCTTCGAAAAACCGACAGCGCGTATCAAGATGACTCGAAACGGCCGTTCCCGCCACCGTGCTTTTTGGCCTTCAAAGTTACCCGATCGAGCTGAGATCAAGATGGCGAGCGGGAATAAGATCGAATATCACGGGAAAAAATACTAGAGCTCTAACGAATGGTCAAATTTCGAGAACATAACTGGCGCCGGCGGTGAACCGTCAACCTGGTCACCGCCGGGAACCTCGTAGAGCTCCTTGAATCCGTGAGAAAGCTCAGCATCAAAGCGGGAGCTTCTGGGAGCTTTTCTACAAAAACTTCAAGTTGAGATTTTTTCGGAGTCAACATGAAGTCGGTTCCTTCAAGTGAACTGGTACTGAAAATGACTCTAGATGGCCGAGCTGATCAGGGAACGAAGTTTATATCTCAATGCTCGGAGTAAAAATCTGCTTTTTCAAAATGAATTGTCAAATATCTTTCAAAAAATTGCAAAACCACCCAAAAGTTGTCACATTGTCCGCCTCGGCCGGCTGGACCAAAGTTCTCACTCCCAGCGAAGCTATTCATATGAAGTCTCGCGCTCTCAGTGAGAGCGCGAGACCATTCTGCGTCGACAAACATGCACCAGAACTCTCTAGGTCACCCATAGATGGATATAAATTAGAAAAAAAATCATCCGACACAAAAAATACAAATCGATATTTTCATTGATTTTGAAAATTCTAATCAATTTGGGCACTCTCGAGGCTCCCATTCGATGTCTCGCATGTCGCTACTTCGATTGGAATGTACCTGGCATGCATAGCATGCACTCAGCTCGAGTTATCATCGAAACACCGTTCGCAACACGCATACATAGAGACAGTATTTCGAGCATAACTCCTGACTCAGCCATTTCTAGGAACTCTCGAGCTTCCAGTGTGACGCGCCAGATCATTCTGCATCGACTGGTGTGCGTGAGAGGTCTGTAGCTTGCTGACAGCTCGAGTTAAGTAAAGCCAACCACCGTCACCTGCCAAACTGCACTGCAGGCAAAGTCGGTTCCTGCAAGTCTTTTGACAGTAATATTGCCCCTAGAGCCCTGAAAATTTTACCAGCAGGTGCGCCATAGCTTACTGTATGTGAGAAAAATCCGTTTTCTGAAAACGAATTGTCAAATCTTGCACAAAGTTTCAAAAACCGACCCCAGGTTAACACATTGTCTCTTTTGGTCGGGTCGGCCAACTAGCTCCACCCTGCGCCCGAATTCTCTTAGCTCATCTCGTCGAAGAGCTCTACGAGGTATTTTCAACCGAGCAAAAGTTGTCAAAAGTTCCGTCGAGATTTTTCGAGCCAACTAGCTGTGGGGCGCGCCGGAATTACTCTTAGCTTCCAGCTATAACTAGCTAAGGGAAGCTCTACTTACTAGCTCCACCCTGCGCCCGAATTCCTCTTAGCTCATCTCGTCGAAGAGCTCTACGAGGTATTACTGGGCGCCGGCGGTAAACCGTCAACCTTTCTTACCGCCGGGGGACTCGTAGAGCTTCCTGACAGTATATAGTGTGGGAAAAAATCCAGAGAACGACTAGTTTTCAGCCCAAGCAATTTCAGACCTCTCAAGATGACTCTAACAAAAGAACAAACAGTTTCGCAACCCAGTGAGTATCAGACCGAGTTCAGACCTCTCAATGCGACAGGCGGACGCGTCTGATGTCTGCGAATCGACTCATGTGATTACCAGCCCTGCAGCCCCCCTGCAGCCCGAGTTAAGTGCAGAAAACCGAGAGCATCTCTCAGGGTGACTCGAATAATAGGATAGTTTCGCGGACCTGTTTCGAGCAGCAGAACAAGTTCTGAGCTCTCGAATCGACCAACGAACGCGTCTGATGTGTGCAAATCGATTTCAATGACCCACAGCACTGTAGCCCTCCCCCAGCACGAGTTGAGTGCAGGAAAATGAGAGCACTGTTTACGATGATTCGGACAATACGAATAGTTTCGCGAACCTAGCTCGGGCAGCAGGCCGAGTTCAGAGCTCTCGATACAACAGACACACGCGCCTGATAATTATCAATCGATTTCTGTAACTACAGGCTCTGTAGCTGCCCTACAGCTCGAGTTGAGTACAGAAAACCGAGAGCGTTTGTGAAGATGACTCGAATAATACGAATAGATTTGCGGACCTAGCTGGATTCAACAGGCGAACGCGCCTGATGATTCTGAGTGCGATGCGTGTGTTTACCAGCACTGTAGCTGCCCTACAGCTCGAGTTAAGTAGAAAATACCGACAACGCGTATCAAGTTGACTCGAATAATACGAATAGGTTTGCGGACCTAGCTCGGCTAGCAGATCGAGTTCAGACCTATGGATTGAACAGGCGAACGCGCCTGATGATTCTGAGTGCGATAGGTGTGCTTACCAGCACTGTAGCTGCCCTACAGCTCGAGTTAAGTAGAAAATACCGACAACGCGTATCAAATTGACTCGAATAATACGAATAAGTTTCCGGACCTAGCTCGGCTCACAGACCGAGTTCAGACCTCTG
Source organism: Prorocentrum cordatum (assembly GCA_963575745.1). Taxonomy (NCBI): domain Eukaryota; class Dinophyceae; order Prorocentrales; family Prorocentraceae; genus Prorocentrum; species Prorocentrum cordatum. The sequence continues at coordinate 66,820 of CAUYUJ010004455.1, forward strand.
GGTTCAACAGGCGAACGCGCCGGATGATTCTGAGTGCAATAGGTGTGCTTACCAGCTCTCTAGCTGCCCTAGAGCTCGAGTTATGTTCAGAAAACCGACAGCGCGTATCAAGATGACTCGAAACGGCCGTTCCCGCCCGTGCGCTTTTTGGCCTTCAAAGTTACCCGATCGAGCTGAGATCAAGATGGCGAGCGGGAATAAGATCGAATATCATGAGAAAAAATACTAGAGCTCTAACGAATGGTCAAATTTTTAAAACAAAATTTTCAACCGACCAAAAGTCACCAAAAGGTCCGTCGAGATTTTTCTTGTCAACTAGCTCTCCAGCTCCCCGGAACTGGCGCCGGCGGTGAACCGTCAACCTGGTCACCGCCGGGAACCTCGTAGAGCTCCTTTCACGCGAAAGTGTGCTCAGAGTCGAAAGGGAGAGTTTCTCGGAGCATTCCTTAACAAAAGAGAATATTGATTTTTTGGTGTCGACATGCTCCAAGTGTTTTGATAGTGAAAGTGCGCCTACAAAGCTCATACTAAGACAGAGAGACCCTCAAAGCCGTTCACAGGTGCGAAAAATCTGCTTTCTGAAAATAAATGGTCACTTGTAAGCGTCCACTTGTAAGCGTCCAAAACCCGGATAGCGAAGCCAAGCGCGGAACGTCGCACGGGAACCTCTGCCAGGCCGCCTGAAACGATGCGCGGGACGCTGGAAACCTCGCAAGGAGACGCTTGCAGGGGCGCCGTTTACGATGCGTGGGGCCCTGCAAAGCGCGTGCTAGGCCGCCTGAAACGATGCGCGGGACGCTGAAAACCTCGCAGGAGACGCTTGCAGGGGCGCCGTTCACGATGCGTGGGGCCCTGCAAAGCGCGCAAGGAAGATCTGCCTAGGAGCCTGGACTGGCGCCGGCGGTGAACCGTCAACCTGGTCACCGCCGGGAACCTCGTAGAGCTCCTTGAATCCGTGAGAAAGCTCAGCATCAAAGCGGGAGCTTCTGGGAGCTTTTCTACAAAAACTTCAAGTTGAGATTTTTTCGGAGTCAACATGAAGTCGGTTCCTTCAAGTGAACTGGTACTGAAAATGACTCTAGATGGCCGAGCTGATCAGGGAACGAAGTTTATATCTCAATGCTCGGAGTAAAAATCTGCTTTTTCAAAATGAATTGTCAAATATCTTTCAAAAAATTGCAAAACCACCCAAAAGTTGTCACATTGTCCGCCTCGGCCGGCTGGACCAAAGTTCTCACTCCCAGCGAAGCTATTCATATGAAGTCTCGCGCTCTCAGTGAGAGCGCGAGACCATTCTGCGTCGACAAAAATGCACCAGAACTCTCTAGGTCACCCATAGATCGATATAAATTAGAAAAAAATCATCCGACACAAAAAATGTAAAATTGTACAAATCGATATTTTTCATTAATTTTGAAAATTCTAATCAATTTGGGCACTCTCGAGGCTCATTCGATGTCTCGCATGTCGCTGCTTCGATTGGAATGCACCTGGCATGCATAGCATGCACTCAGCTCGAATTATCATCGAAACACCGTTCGCAACACGCATACATAGAGACGGTATTTCGATCATAACTCCTGACTCAGCCATTTCGAGGAACTCTCGAGCTTCCAGTGTGACGCGTCAGATCATTCTGCATCGACTGGTGTGCGTGAGAGGTCTGTAGATTGCTGACAGCTCGAGTTAAGTAAAGCCAACCACCGTCACCTGCCAAACTGTACTGCGGGCAAAGTCGGTTCCCGCAAGTCTTTTGATAGTAATATTGCTTCTAGAGCCCTGAAAATTTTACCAGCAGATGCGCCATAGCTTATTGTAGGTAGGAAAAATCCAACTTATGAAAACAAATTGTCAAATCTTGCACAATGTTCCAAAAACCGACCCCAGGTTACCACATTCTCTCTTTTGGTCGGGTCGGCCAACTAGCTCCACCCTGCGCCCGAATTCCTCTTAGCTCATCTCGTCGAAGAGCTCTACGAGATAAGAACTGCCGAAGCTCTTCCGAAGCTCTGCCGAAGCGCTTCGCGCACCCTGGAGCCACGCGTATTAGGAAACGCTAGGAAGCCACGCTCCCGGACCCGCTGCCGGGACCGGCAACCTGCTCCGGGGATCGTGGAGCGGCGGAGGTGGGCGTGTCTCCCTCACCACCCACCGGCTTCTTATAGAAACCGGCGGTAAACCGTCAACCAGATTACCGCCAGGCACCTCGTAGAGCTCTTTTCTTGCACAGCGCTCCTCGGAACACATGAAGGAACCTTCTGAAGCGAGAGCCGGAAAATTCGAAAAATCACAATTTTTCGGTTTTCATTCAAAGTCGGTTGCTCCAAGTGTTTCGATAGTAATACTGCAGCTATTGGCCTGAAAATTTTACTGGCAGACGCGCCTTAACCCACTGCAGGTGCGAAAAATCTGCTTTCTCACAAATATTCGCAAAACCAACCAAAAGTTATCACTTTGTCCTTTCTTGCCGGATCGACCAACTAGCTCCACCCCGCGCCGGAATTCCTCTAGCTCATCGATAACGAAGAGCTCTACGAGGTATCTGAAACTGGCGCCGGCGGTGAACCGTCAACCTAGTCACCGCCGGGAACCTCGTAGAGCTCCTCTCACTGGTAAGAGTGCAGAGAATCGACACAGAATCGAAAACTTGAGATTTTTCGACACACGTAGAGACGGTGTTCCGCCCATATCTCCTGAGGCAACTATTTTTGAAGACCCTCGCGCTTCCACTGGAATGCGTCAGATCATTCAGGATCGCCTCGTGTGCGAGAGACATCCATAGCCTGCCTACAGCTCAAGTTAAGTTGACGAAACCACCGTCATCTGCAAAAGTGGTGGTACATGGTTTGTTCCTGGAAATTTTCCGATAGTA
>CAUYUJ010004456.1:0-12500 GCA_963575745.1 Prorocentrum cordatum
CCTCCTCCTCCTCCTCCTACATATGGTGGTGGCGGTGGAAAATGGTCCCCTCACTGGTTTCTGCCTGCAGTGGCGCGAAGGCGGCGGCGCCTCGCGCGCCGCGGCCGGAGCTGGAGCGCCGCCCTCCTCCGGCGGGCGGGCGCGAGGGGCGTGGAAGGCGCAAGCTTCGCGCCGAAGCGCTGCTCGCCCACGGGGGAAGCGGGCCCTCGCGGGAAACGGTCCCGAGGCTTTGCTCGCCGTTCCCGGGCCATCGGGGCCCTCCACGGGCTCCAGGACTGTCAGAGAACGGCTCGGGATGAGGACCTCGTGGAGGTCACTCGCCGTTTTCGGCCCCTCGGGGCCCTCCACGGGCCCCAGGACTGTCAGAGAGTCAGGCGATCGCAAACATGGATTAGGGGGGCGTGGATTGGCGGCGGGTCCCGTTTCCATAGGAGATCGCGGATGGCCGCCGCCGAGCGAGGCGCCACCGGCCGCATTTTGGGGAGGGCACCTCCCCCGATCCATGGATTCGGCGACCGCGCGCCAAATCCATGGATCGCCAATCCATGTTTGCGCGCCCCCGAGAGGTTATTCGCCGTTCTCGGGCCCTCGGGGCCCTCCACGGGCCCCAGGACTGTCATACATTTTCTCGGGAGGAGGATCGCGTCCCGGGGGAAGGCCTCCCCGGGGTCCAGGACCCGTGCCCCTGAGGACCCGCTTCCCCCCCCCCTTCCTTGCTGAACTGCGGGTCGCGCTGCCCGAGGCGAGGCGACCCAGGCTGCTTCGCGCCAGCCGGCATCCCCCCCGGGGCAGGCCACGCTCATCGGCGTCTTCCCCGACGACGACTCGGCCTCGTTCCACTGCGCGCTGGCGCTCCTGCTGAGACACTCGCTGGTCGACCTCTACAGGCCCGGCCGCCTGCACTTCTGCCCCTCCACCCTTCCCGCCCTCCCTCCCTCCCTCAATCCCTCCCTCCCTCTCCTCCTCCTCCTCCTCCTCCTCTTCTCCTCCTCGATTCTACATCCTCCTCCTCCTCCTTCCCTCCCTCCCTCCCTCCCTCCCTCAATCCCTCCCTCCCTCCCTTCCTCCTCCTCTCCCCATTCCTTGTCCTTCTCAATAGGTTCTCCCTGTCGCACCCCGAGGCTGGTCGAAAGGGTGGACCGGGCGTTTCGCTTGAGACTTCTTCGCCATCGATGACCCTGAAGCTGAAACATTGGCAACAGTTTTGCAGATGGAGGGTGGGCCGTTTTCAAAATGTGGCTCTCGCCTTAGCGCCGCAAGCTTCTTTCAAGAAATTGCAAGAGTTTTACGGAGTGAGGGCGGTTCCTTTGCAACATGTGGCTCTCGCCTTAGCGCCGCGCATATTCGTTGTAGAAAACTGCAAGAGTTTCACGGATTGAGGGTGGATCGTTTTCAAACTGTGGCTCTCGATTTAGCGCCGCGCACATTCGTTGTAAAATTTACAAGAGCTTCACGGATTGAGGGCGGGCCGTTTTCAACATGAGGCTCTCGCTTTAGCGCCGCGCACATTTGTCGTAACAAATTGCAGCAGTTTCACGGATTGAGGGCGGTTCTTTCTGACATTGTGGCTCTCGCTTTAGTGCCGCGCACATTTGTCGAAAACAATTGCAGCAGTTTCACGGGTTGGGCGGTTCCTTTGCAACATGTGATTCTCGCATTAGCGCCGTGCAGTTATTTTCTTAGAGGTGCCACGGATTCCCATGGTCAACGTACCAGAAATTGTGAGGGTGCAGCAGTTACACTGATTCGCGGTGTCGAAGTCCCCGGAATGGCGTTCTGTCGCGATTCAGGATTGTCAAGACGCAACAGTCAGGTTGATCCGTGGCGTTGGGGTCTCGAGAATAATGTTCTGGCGCGCTTCAGGCTCTTCAAACGGTTGTCTTCCAACGAGGCAGCTCCCTCAGTGTAAATGAACCGTTGTAAGGCCTATGAAGAGGAAGCCTGGAAGGAGTGATTATTCCAACATCGTTCATGACTCCTTGGGTTTACACTCGTCTTCCTCCTCCTCCCCCTCCTCCTCCCCCTCCTCATCCTTCTCCTTCTCTTCCTCCTCCTCCATCCCTCTTATAGATAACTTCTTCCTGTCGCACCCCGAGGCCAGTCGGTGGGGCGGGCTATGTGTGTTCGCTTAAGATTTCTCACCACTCATGACTCTGAAGCTTTCAATTCACGACAGTTTCACAGATAGAGGGCGGGTCGCTTGCAAAATGTTGCTCTCGCCGTAGAGCTGCGCACACGTGTCTTCCAGCATTGCAAGACTTTCACGGGTTGAGGGCGAATCGTTTTCAACATGTGGCTCTCGCTGTAGCGCCGCGCGCATTCGTCTCAAACCATTGCAGCAGTTTCGTGAATGGAGAGCGGACCGTTTTCAACATTAGGCTCTCGCCTTAGCGCCGCGCACATTCGCTTTAAGCTTGACCAAGAGCTTCACGGTTGGAGGGCGGGCCGCTTTCAAAATGTGGCTCTCGCTTTAGCGCCGCGCGCATTCGTTTTTGTCAAGATAGAGGGCGTTTTTTTTGCACGATGTAGGATTGTCTCTTCTTCCTCCTCTGCCTCCTCCTCTGTCTCCTCCTCCTCCTCCTCATCTTCCTGCTCCTCCTCCTCCTCCTCCTTCTCCTCCAGGGCGCAGCAGTTAGTTACGTTGATTCGCGGTGTTGAAGTCCCCTGAACGGTGCCCTGGCACACGATTCAGGATCGCCAGGACGCAACAGTGACGCAGTTTTGCTGCGTTGACGTCCCAGGAGGAGCGGTGTTCTGGCACGGTGCAGGATCTTCAAGCAGATGTCTTCCAACGGAGCCCTCCCTCAGTGAGTGGATCTTTCTAGGGCCCTTCAACGGTGCACTTCCCTCCGTGAAAATAAATCCTTGCAGGGGCCTATGAGGAGGGAGCCTGGAGGGATGGGTTGACGGCAACATTTTTCATGAGTCTTGGGCTTGCACTCGTCCTCCCCCTCCTCCTCCTCCTCCTCCTCCTCCTCCTCCTCCTCCTCCTCCTCCTCCTCCTCCTCCTCCTCCTCCTCCTCCTCCTCCTCCTCCTCCGCCTCCTCCTCCTCCTCCTCCTCCTCCTCCCCCTGAGGTGATGGAGACCCGGTCGTTTGTGCAGGCGCGAGACAGGTGACGTCGCCCTTCTCGCGTCCGAAGCGCCCCCCCCCAGCGAGAGGCGGCCCACGGAGCGCCGCCCGAAGAGGTGGGCGGTGCCCGGCGAGGCCAAGTCGAGGCGAGGCAGGCCGCCTGGCTCTATATATCTATATATATATATATAAACATAGGGATTTATTACTAAAAAAACAGCGATGAGATCATGCATACATATAATGTACTAAAAGTCACATGTGTATACCAATCTTATGTATTCAAAACTGCCCTGTAGGCCTCCTAGATAGGGTCGGAGTAGATGAGGTCCCAGGATCGCGCCGCGTCGCCGATGCATCGCCCATGCGGCTCGATGTGGAACCCGATTTGCTTTACTTCGGCGTCGCCGATGCATCGCCCACGTCGACGATGCATCGCTGGTGCATCGCCGATGCATCGCCGATGCATCGCCGATACATCGCTGATGCATCGCCGATGTATCGGCGATGCGGCGCGATCCTCCGACCCCATCTACTCGGGCCCCATCTAGGAGGCCTCTACTGGCCAATACTCGTTAAGGCAGGCGACCTGGGGTTATCGGGGCAACGAACGCTATCGGACGTGCTCGTCGAGGTTTTCGGACGATTCGTTGGTGCCTGGCGGCTTTCCAGCCTCGGGGTGCTGGCCAGCAGCGGCGCCGCGCCGAGAGCGCTCCCGAGGGGTGCCCGGAGCGTCCCGGCCGGCCGCCGGAGCGCCGAGTTGTCACCCGAACGCCAGGGGCAACGTTCGTCAGGAGGGGAAAAAACACACAGACACAATTAATGGTCGATCCCCAAGAAAATGTTGGGAAATCTGGTAAGTGGGGGGGGATACGAAAATCTAAAAAATATGAACAACTATGGGGAATGCTTTTATTTGTGTGTTTTTTTTTCTCCATGTGTGTCCCAGGGCCCCTTCAGTTAGGGGGGATGTCGCAGGCCTAGAGGTTGACACCAGCACCAATTTTGGCGATGTGCCTCCACCGAGGGAAGAAGATCCCGATCTCGGTGATGGTGGTAACATTCGGGCTTCCAGGGTGGCCGAAGTATTACCACCAGCACCGGAATTTGGGATGATCTTCCCCCTGCGGAGGCCCCCCCCTGTGTTGGTGTTGGTGCCCATTTCCAGGCCTCCAAGGATGGCCTCAGCAGGTGGGCTGCCTCGACCCCCAGTCGCCCGTTCATCGCGCCAATGGGGGGCCTGGGTGTCTCCAGCCCGCTCGGGAGCGCGCGGTCTCGCTGTCGCGAGCCCACCGCCGATCTCTTGGCGATGTGTCGCCGACTCCCGGTCCACTGTTCCCTTCCCCCCCCCCGCCGAGCCAGTCATCCCCTCCCCCCAATATGAAGTCGGGCCTGTCCCTCTACAGGAGGAATGTTCAAGAATGGTCAAAAAATAGTCTGGGTCCATGTTCCCTCCCCCCCTGCCGAGCCAGCCATCCCCTTCAGCTTCCCCTAATAGCCTTCAGTCGGGCCTGTCCCTCAACAGGAGGAATGTTCAAAACAGGAAACAAAGAGTCTGGGGACGATTTTCTGAGCATTTTTGAGCCTTTTTAAGAAAGTATGTTTTGACAATTTCTTATTTTTCCTACAACAAATCCGCCTGTAGGGGGACATGCCTGACCTCACCCTGATAGCCAGGCCCGCCGAACGGACCCTGTCTCGGGCGGGCCGTGGCTCGGACAGCTCGAGCCGGGCCAGGGCTGCTGCTCGTGGGGCGGTCGCAGGCCCCACGAGCAGCCGGTAGCCTGCGCACTGGCAGTCAGCTCAGCAGTGGGGGGCCCCGCCATACAGCTCGAGCAGCATGGACGTCGGTATCGTTTAACCGATCCCCATCCCCATCCCCATCCCCTTCGAGACCCCACCAAATTAGCACCCCAGTTGGGGGTTCTTCGTTCAATCGGGTCCCTGGTTTTCCCCCTCGGCCGTGCGCGTGGCCTCGAGCCATGGTTTTGCGACCCCCCCCTCCCTGGACGCCCTCCTCGTGGGCGCTGCCGGTGTCGGCGTGGGCGGCGGGCGAGGCCCGTGCCTCGAGGCCTGCGCAGGCGGGCTCGTGCTGGCATTAAGTCGGGCCTGTCCCCCTACAGGGGGATTTTCGACGAGAAACAAAACATACCCCCAAAATAATCAAAAAATAGTAAAAAAAATAGTCTGGGGACTATTTTTTGAGTATTTTTTGACCTTTTTGGGGTATGTTTGGGGTATTTTTTATTTTTCGTCCAAAATCCCCCTGTAGGGGGACAGGCCCGACCTAATGCTGGCAGGCCGCGCCAGGGAAGAGATTGCACGGATCAGCGCCGTGCGCTCAAGGTCGGGGGGAGGGCCAGGGGATGTTTCGGGTTCGGGTCCGCTTTCGCTTCGGCACGGCGCTGAAATGCCCGCGGGGCAGTGATCTGTCCAGAGAGAGGTACACACACAAGTTGCCATAGAGCGACACACATGTGTATATGTATATAGGTGTAGATATTGATACATGCACCTATATGCATACAAAGATGGAGACGAATCAACACATTGAAAACAGATGGGGGATAGAGAGGATATGCTAAAGCAAAAGCAGGGGAGTGCAGAGCATGGGGTGACCGCGGACAGCTCGGAGGGAGGAGGTTGGGACGAGCCTGGAGATGAATGGGGAAACGGAAAATAGACGACGATGACGATGAGGACGATGACAATGAGGACGAGGACGACGAGGACGACGAGGACGACGAGGACGACGAGGACGACGAGGACGACGGGTACGACGAAGACGACGACGGCGGCGACGGCGACGGCGACGGCGACGTCGACGGCGGTGGCGACGGCTTGCCCTGCCCAGGCCCAAGTTCCCGAAGCTGGGGGTTGTGGTCTGGCAGGCGTCCCCCGCGCGTCGAGCCCCCTCCTCGCCTCGCTCACCCTTCGCCTCGAACCCCCTGTCTGTGACCGTTTTCTTATTCATTGTTGTGCCGATCGGCGCGGGCCCTCGCACCCCCCATGCCCCCCCCCATGGAGTAGATCTTGGCTGTTTCTGGCGCCTCTTTCGAGCAGGTGGGGCCTCCCCTCGTAGGACGCACTGTCGCAAGCAGCCGCGCCGAGCAGAGGTCCAGAGCCAGCACCCCCTCTCTGCCCCCCCCTCTTCGCTCAATGTCGAAACGTCGAAGAAGAAAACGCCCTCTTTGCCCCTCTGCCGCGCGTCGAGCCTCCTCTCTGCCTCGCTCGCACCTTGGCCTCGAGCCCCCTCTTTGGCCCCTCTGCCGCGCGTCGAGCCTCCTCTCCGCCTCGATCGCCCGCGCCATCCTTCCGGTGCTGACGCCCGGCGGCGCGCCGAAGGGGGACGGCAGCTCCGCATCGGGACGACGACGGGGCGGCGACCCCGCCCTGGGCGTTCCGAGGCTACAGCGCCGCGGCACCGTCGCGGTATGCCGTCCTGGGCGAGCCTGCGGAAGAGTCAGGAAAGCAGACCTGGGCCTGGCGAAGGCCTTTTTCCCAGGGGTAAGCCTCGGGCAGGCCCAGGGGAGGCCCAGAAGGCCCAGCTGAGAACGACCTGAGTCGGCCAGTAGTGGAACGACCTGGCGATCGGAAAGCCGCCGAGCGTTCAAGCTTGAGAGCGATGCGCGCGGTGTCCGACACCAGTGCCAGGGTCGCGACGACTTTTCCAAGTCGGCGGCGCAGGGGGTCCTCCGGCGCGGTCGGCAGGCGGAGGCGCCAATTCTGCGAGCGAACTCCGTCCAGCGCGCCGTGCTGAAGAAGCCCAGGCTGAGGAGGAGGAGGAGGAGGAGGAGGAGGAGGAGGAGGAGGAGGAGGAGGAGGAGGAGTGCAGCTTGGTGGTGCACAGGGCACGGGGCGCCCTAAGGCCAAAGTGCAGCGGGCAGCGGGAGAGGGTCGTTACGACACGAGCCCGCCGTACACACCAGCCGCGCTTGGAGCAGATGGGTGGTGCACAGGGCACGGGGCGCCGTAAGGCCAAAGTGCAGCGGGCAACGGAAGAGGGTCGTTACGACACGAAGCCCAGGAGGGGAACAAAAACACACACAGACACAATGAACCGCCGATTCCCCAGAACATATGGACAACTATGGGAAGTGGGGGGGCAGACAAAGACCCAGAAAATATGGGAAAGTACACCCTAGGCGATGCTTAAGAAAACTTACGTTTTCGGCCAGAGTCTCGATTATTCTTAATGTTTCAATGTAAGTTCTAAGGTTTTAATAGAAGTTCTGGTTTTTATTCAAAATCTGAGACTATGAATTTCTCAACCCATGATTTCTTAAGCATTTCGCAGGGTCTATGGGGAATTATTTTACTTGTGTATTTATCTGTGTGTCCCAGGGCCCCTTCCACGACGCCGCCGCCCGGCGTGGGCCCCCGTCGTGGGCCGCCGCGGGGCCGTGCCTGCGAGCGGCTCGGGGGGGGGGTTCTGCAGGTTGCCTCCCGGGGGCCTCCGTCAGGGGCAGCCAGCCGCGCACGCCCTCGGGCTGCCGCCTCGGGCCGGGTGCGCGCGGGCCGCCGCCTCGGGGCACGTGCGGGCGCGTGCTTCGGGGGTGGACAGAACCCCCAACAGTGACACGTCGATTAGTGAATTGTCCGTTTTCGGTTTTCGAGAGGGCGCCGTGGCCGTTATTTTCCAGGCTTGCGCCCGCCAGGTTTGGGCCCAAAGTCGTTTTCACTAAACCACGTTTTACTAAAGGGAGGTCTGTCCATCCCCGAATGCTGCACGGCGTGTCGCGTGTGCAGACGCTGGTTCGATGCTCGTTTCGGGGACCTTCCCGGAGCCCACCTAGCGGATCTGTTCGACCCCAGTCTGACTCCACTTCGGCTCAACTTCGACTCAGGTTCGACTCAGGTTCGACTCGAGTTTGACTCAGGTTCGACGCGGGTCGACGGACGTTCGACGCAGCTTCGACGACCGAGTGGAGCGAGTGGCTCCAAGAAGGTCCCCAAAACGAGCGTCTAACGCTGGTAACTCAGGAGGGGAAAAAACACAGACACAATTCATCGTCCACTCCCAGGAAAGTATGGGGAAATATGGGAAGTGGGGGGGAAGACACAAACCCAGAAAATATGGGAAGATATGGGGGATCCTTTTGTCTGTGTGCAGACGCAGGGGCAGAAAAAGGACGTATACGTACATGAATCCACGCTGGTTTCGAGAGTACGCATTGCCCAAATGCTCGTACAACGCGGCCAGTCTCGCGGATCGAGGGGCCGTGTTCATGTACATAGCTTGGCGCGTACGTCCTTTGTGGGCTCCCTGCAGACGCTGGTAACAGCGATGCAGCTGGCATGAGATATTTAAGAGCAGTGATATTCAAGAGCAGCCCTGTATGTGGTGCAGGGGTGCCCTCATGTTCTTCGTGTTGTGTTCTGGCAGACGCCGGTAAACGCGATACATCTGGCATCAGGTTTAGCAATAGTCGTACGGTAGGTTTATGTGGCGATGGCGCGCCAGCGACTCCGGCGAAGGCGTTCAAGGTTGAACTCCGCATGATAAACCAACGCGGAAGCACCGAGAGGCAGTGTCACGCAACAGGACCCGACGGAGTTCAACCTTGAACGATCGGGGCCACCATCGTTTCAGGGTCGAAAGATCGACACGCTGTCACAAACCTTTGCGCGCGCCGACGCCGCACTAACCTACAGTGCCGTTTTTAATACATGCTCCGCGTGCGGATCATGTATTAAACATGCAGGGATTTAGTATAACAAACAACGATGAGTTCATGCATACACTTATCCATACAGTAATCATGTATTAGCAATCCTATATTGTTAAACACCCTGTGTATTCAAAACGATGAGTTCATGCATACATTCTTTCATGTATTAACAGTCATATGTTTAAATCCTATGCATTAGAACTGCCCTGTACTGTACCCCTGCAGCAGCACCCTTCTGCTCTTCGTGCTCGGGCTCTCCGCCTTGGGAGTGCTCCTCGCCTCCAGTGCACCGCCGTGTGGCCCTACGCCCTCGGCGAGGGGGCTCCTGCTCCTGACCCACCTGATTGGAGGAGGAGGAGGAGGAGGAGGAGGAGGAGGAGGAGGAGGAGGAGGAGGAGGAGAAGGAAAACGAGGAGGGGGAAGAGAGGAGGAAGAGGAGGAGGAGGAAGGAGGAGGAGGAGGAAGAGGAAGACGAGGAGGGAGGCGGAGGAGGAGGAGGAGGAGGAGGAGGAGGAGGAGGAGGAGGAGGGGAGGAGGAGGAGGAGGGAGGAGGAGGAGGAGGAGGGAGGAGGAGGAGGAGGCGTTGTAATCCCCAGCCGTCCGGCTGTTTCCGATGCGCGGGCCCCAGAGGCCCTGGGGCCGCTTCCCTGCCGAGCCCGCCGGGCTCGCCGCCGCGAACCGCGTGTTTTGACGCGTCCCGGGGCGGGCGAGGGCCCCGAGAGCAGCCTCCGCGCCGCCCGCCCCCGGATTTCTGGGCTCCTCCTCCTCCTCCTCCTCCTCCTCCTCCTCCTCCTCTCCTCCTCCTCTCCTCACCTCCTCCTCCCTCCTCCCTCCTCCTCCTCCTCCTCGTCTTCCTCTTCCTCCTCCTCCTCCTCCTCCTCCTCTCCTCCCCCTCCTCTGGGCTCCGCCCGGGGCTGGGCCTGAACGTACGTCGGGCACGCCGCTCCACGGGAGAAATATCCCCCAGTAGTCACACCAGAAATGGTCTGGGGACGATTCTTCTAGTATTTTTTGAGAGCATTTGTTTTTTTTGTTTTTTGTTGTTGTTGTTGTTGTTGTTATCGTCGTCGTCGTCGTCGTCGTCGTCGTCGTCGTCGTCGTCGTCGTCGTCGTCGTCGTCGTTGTCGTTGTCGTTGTCGTTGTCGTTGTCGTTGTCGTTGTTGTTGTTGTTGTTGTTGTTGTTGTTGTTGTTGTTGTTGTTGTTGTTGTTGTTGTTGTTGTTGTTGTTGTATTTTTATATTTCGTCCAAAATCCCCCTGTAGGAGGGCATGCTCGAACTAAACCTAAACGCTGTTTTGCTGGACTTCGGCTGTGTTTTGTTTCTCCGCTCTGGCAGGGAGGTGCAGGAAAACAGGCAGAGGGAGCAGAGCGAACAACGAAACGAAGCCAAAACGAAAAACAGCGTCTAGGCCCAGCCCTGGCCACCGCCCATCGTGCAAGACAGCGGCGGGCCCCTCTGCCGCCCGGCTCGCAGTTCGACCGCATCGTCGAGGGCTTCCTGCCGAAGGCGCCCCGCGGCCGCTCCCCCTCGCGCGCGTGCGCTCCCGCACAGCCCTGCGAGCTTCGATTTTTGCCTGGCGGCGGCCGCCGCGCCGCGACGGGGGCGCCCCGGGCAGCTTTGTGTCGAGCACTGCTTTGGCAGTGTCAGGCGAGGTTACTAGTACTTCTACTACTACTACTACTACGACTATTTCTACGAGTGCCACCAACGCGACTACTTTTTGGCCTGGACACCACACCCACGTTGGATCCCAACGTGGGGTTGTATGTTTACAAGATGGGTCATGGAACAAACGTTGACAACACACACACACACATTGTGCGGCTCGGGATGAGGACCTCGTCGAGGTCACTCGCCGTGTTCGGCCCCTCGGGGCCCTCCACGGGCCCCAGAGAATCAGGCGATCGCCGACATGGATTGATGGGGGCGTGGATTAGCGACGGGTCCCGTTTCCACGGGGAATCGCGGGTTGCCGCCGCCGATCGGGGCGGCACCGGCCGCATTTGGGGGAGGGCGCCTCGCCCGATCCGTGGACTTGGCGACCGCGCGCCGAAGCCATGGATCGCTAGTCCCTGTTTGCGCGCCCCCGACAACGTCCAGCTGCCTGCTGCAAGTCCGGCCACCGGACCGGCCAAGCATTCTCGGCGGCTCCCGTTCCCTGGGGGCACGTCGATGCCGCGACGTGTGGTGTCTCGTGCGCAGAGGCTTGGGAGAGTCGTAACAGGCGGTGGGTTCTTTGGCGTCGTGTTGGCTACGGCGATGCTGATGAGCGACGACGACGATGATAACGATAAAGGATAGCGATTAATATGCTCATGATGACGACACTTCTGGTATACCTGTTGGCGATGGTGAATACGTTGTTGCTGTTGCTGTTGCTGTTGTTGTTGCTGCTGCCGTGGTTGTGTTTGTTGTGGTTGTGGTTGTTGTTGTTGTTGTTGTTGTTGTTGTTGTTGTTGTTGTTGCTGTCGTTGTTGCTGCAGCTGCAGCTGCTGCTGCTGTAGTTGCTGTTGCTGTTGTTGTTAGCTGCTGCTCCTGTTGTTGCTGCTGTTGCTGTTGCTGTTGCTGTTTTTTGTTGTTGTGGTGGTGGTTGTTGTTGTTGTTGCTGTTGTTGTTGTTGTTGTTGTTGTGGTTGTTGTTGCTTCTGGGGTGGTTGCTGTTGAACTCTCATTCTTGAAGAATAATTATTGTTGATCCCCCCCCACCGGTGCACATTGTTTTTTTCAATTGAAGTGCCCCCCCCTGGGGCTCGCACCTTGTTTTTTGTCAAGGAAAGTCTTCCTGCTCAAACTGGCCCCCTGGCCCCCGGGTTACAACAACAACGGCTCCCGCCTGAGACTTCCTCACAATTTAGCCAGGACCCCCGCTCCCGCCCGAGACTTCCTCGCATTTTATTCAAGAATCGCGCTCTCGCTTTGGACTTCCGTACGATGTATTCAGGAATCGCTCCTCCTGCGCTCTGGAGTCGCGCTCTCGCTTGAGACTTGCTTGCAATTTACTGAAGAATAGCGCCCTTGCTTTGGAATTTCTTGCAATTTACTCCAGCGCCGCGCTCCCGACACCCAGGCACCCAGGAGTCGCGCTCACGCTTAGGACTCCTTCGCAGGTTACCTAGGAATCGGGATCTCGCTGCCTTTCGTGGCCCCGTTGCAGCCCTTCGTGGCCCCTTCGCTGTGTTTCGTGGCCCCGTTGCAGCCCTTCGTTGCCCCCTCGCTTTGTTTCGTGGCCCCGTTGCAGCCCTTCGTGGCCCCTTCGCTGCCCTTCGTGGCTCCGTTGCAGCCCTTTGTGGCCCCGTTGCAGCCCTTCGTGGCCCCCTCGCTGCCCTTCGTGGCCCCGTTACAGCCCTTCGTGGCCCCCTCGCTTTCTTTCGTGGCCCCATATATGTATGCCCTTCGTGGCCCCCGCTCGTTCGCGCCCGTGGTGGCCCCATATGCATGCCCTTCGTGGCCCCGCTGTCGCCCTTCGTGGCCCCCTCGCTGTCCTTCGTGTCCCCGTTGCTGCCCTCAGTGGCCCTCCGCGCCCAACATGCGATTGCCCTTCGTGGCCCCCGCTCGTTCGCGCCCGTTGTGGCCCCATGTGCATGCCCTTCGTGGCCCCGCTGTCGCCGTTTGTGGCCCCCTCACTGTCCTACGTGCCCCAGGTGCTACCCTCAGTGGCCTCATCGTTGCCTTCTGTGGCCCCGCATTATCTGCACTTCGTGGCCCACGCTCGTTCGCGCTCTTCGTGGCCCCAGACGCATTCCCTTCGTGTCCCCGC
>CAUYUJ010004456.1:17500-57500 GCA_963575745.1 Prorocentrum cordatum
GATGATGATGATGATGATGATGATGAGGATGATGATGATGATGATGCTGATGCTGATGCTGATGCTGATGCTGATGCTGATGCTGCTGATGATGCTGATGCTGATGCTGATGCTGCTGCTGAAGGTGATGATGATGGTGGTGATGACGATGATGACGATGCTGGTGGTGGTGCTGGTGGTGGTGAGGAGGAGGAGGAGGAGGAGAAGGATGATGAATAATGGAGGCAGATGAAGAGGTGGTGCAGGAGGAAAAAGAGGAAGCATGATAAGAAGAAACATTGAATACTCACAATAACAATAATGATAGCAGGAGGAGGCGGAGGAGGAAAAGGATTGTAGCATTTTGGCTTAGACCACGTCGGCTCAGGATTGTGAGCCGAGGTGTCCGCCGATGTGCCTCAAACCAT
Organism: Prorocentrum cordatum; assembly: GCA_963575745.1. Taxonomy (NCBI): domain Eukaryota; class Dinophyceae; order Prorocentrales; family Prorocentraceae; genus Prorocentrum; species Prorocentrum cordatum. Next base: position 17,908 of record CAUYUJ010004456.1, read on the forward strand.
CGAGGGGATGCCCGTTGTTCGCTCATTTCTCCCATCCTCACAGGAGCCGCCTGACGCTGTGAGTTCGTTTCTGCATCCTACTTGCCCGTGCTGGCAAGGCCTGAGGCAGGTTCTCTCTGTTGCGATGGCTCGGAGGCAAAGCCAAGCACGGTGATATGGGCCTGAGGGCGAGGAGGGCAAGGGAATCGTCCAGCGGTATTCCCAGCAGCAGTCGCTCTGACAAACGACTGCTCACCAGGCTCCTTAGCAGTGGAAGTGCAACGGTTGCGGGGCAATGACCGACTCATGCAAGGTCGTCCACATCAGCCATTTGAGCTACTTTATTGAGGTTCCGGAAACCCGTGCAACATATATTTTTACCGATTGAATTTCATTCGGCTGCACGTTATCCAGACATCACAGATGTTGATATCCGATAGCAGGGGAGTTCTCGGAACACACCGTTATAACTAAACAAATGGTTGGGTCGTGTAGTTCGCCTGAGCCTTTCCGTTGCTCGAGCTCCATTCCTAATGGGGATGCAGCGAGCTCGTTCTTGGTGTTCGACAGTAGTTTTTGGGCACATACAGATAAAGCCCCCCTCTTACGACCCTCCACCTTTTTATCATATCTTATCCTGTGCGGATGTAAGCTTGAATGGTTTGCGGTGGCCACTGTTAGAGGTCGTAGTTCATTGTCGCTACCCGAGAATACCATTTACGAAAACTATGGCAACCACCAATCTTTCCAATTCTCGTCGCCGAACCCTCGCTGATGCGGCAGAGGGAATACTGTAACATTAGATTCTCCCAATTTTTCCAATTCGCTGGCGCCGAACTCTCGTTGATACGGCAAAGGGAAGATCATGTAACATTTTCCAGCTTTTCCACTTCTCTGTCGCCGAACCCTCGTTGATGCAGCAGTGGGAAAGTGCCGTCATATCTTGTTTCTCAATTTTTTCCAAGTCTCGTGCGCCAAACCGCCTGCAGCATCGACGAGGCTTCGACGCCAAATGATTGGAAACATTGGAACATTTGATTTTACAGCACTTCCCGCTTGCCGCATCAACGAGCGTTCAGTACCACATATCCCTTCTGCCCCCTTCCTCCCCGTCCCGCCTACTCACAACTCCTCCTCCAGCTCCTCACTCCCTCCTTTCCCTCCGCTCTCCCTACTCATACTGCCTACTCCTACGCCCTACGCTGGATTCTACGCCCTTCTCCCTGGGATCTTCTTGTAGGTCTCTTGGAGCATGGGGGGCTCCTTTCGCCGAATGGAGTGCTTTTGGGGGCTCTCCTATCACTCCTCCTCCCCCTCCTCGTTCTCCCCATTCTCCTCCTCCTCCTCCTCCACCGCCTCCTCCTCCGCTTCGGCCTAGATCGGGAGGAAGATGGCGATGATGATGATTCTGATGATGATGATGATGATGATGATGATGCTGATGCTGATGCTGATGCTGATGCTGATGCTGATGCTGATTCTGATGCTGATGCTGATGCTGATGCTGACGACGACGACGATGATGATGAAAATGATGATGATGGTGATGATGCTGATGATGATGCTGATGATAATGCTAATGATGATGCTGCTGCTGATGATGATGATGCTGATGCTGCTGCTGCTGCTGCTGCTGCTGATGATGATGATGATGATGATGATGATGATGATGATGATGATGATGATGATGATGATAATGATGAGGGGTGAGGAGGAGAAGGAGGAGGAGGAGGAGGAGGGGGAGGAGGAGGAGGAGGAGGAGGAGGAGCAGAAGGAGGAGGACGATAGGAGGAGGAAGAGGAGGAGGAGGAGGAATGCTTTGGTGAGGTGGAGGAGGATAATCGGGCAGGAGGAGGAGGGATATCGAGTCACTGCTCCTCCTCACCTCCTTATTCTCACCCTCCTCATCCTCCTTCTGATTTTCCTCCCATCATTCTTTTTCGTGATCAACATTGTATGAGTCCTCCTCGGGGTCATATCTCTTCTGTGGGATGAAACATGTAGGGGCATCGAGAGAGGGAGTGATAGGAGAAGGAAGAAGATCACAATCATGGCAAGGGCGAGATGTATGATTCTAATGATGATGATGAGGAGGAAGAGGGGGAAGATGCAGAGCAGGAGGATGAGGATGACCAGGAGGAGGAGGATCAGGAGGAGGAAGAGGAGGATGATGAGCAGGAGGAGGAGGAGTAGCAGGAGGTTGAGGAGTCATGAATGTTGTATTTAGAGGAAGAGGGAGAGCGAGAGAGAGTGAGAGATACAACGATGCATAGCGAGGCACGTTTGCATATACATTCATATATACATATATGAATAATTCATGATGAACTCTCTTGTGTATGTACAAATGTGTGTAATTATATAGGTATATAGGTTGTTTCATTATGTCTTCGTTTACATGACAACGATTCATATATACATACATGCATAGAGGGAGGGATACACACATGTAGGCATACGGAGAAAGACACTGATACATGTAGAGAGAGAGAGAGAGATACATGAAAGGACAAAGAGCGAGTGACCGAGAAAGTGTGTGGCGATCACATGAGTAGGCTTGGGCCGCTCGGTTATGTGAATGCCTGCTGAGTTGGAGACCAACGTCGCAACGTGATTCTGCGCTCGGCCACACCGTTGCGTCTAGTGCTGCGTAATGACGAAGCCAGAGCCCGCGCCAGATCCTGTCACCGTGCCAGTGCTGCCTCGTTGTGCATTGGGCTCGCCGTGGTAGCGCCGCTGTTCCACCATGGCCCAACTCAGGTTCCCCGAGGGGCCCCTGCGGGCTGCGGGTGGTCTCGGCGCTCTTGGGCCGTCCTGGGTGCAGCGGCTCCACCGAGCTCCGCGTCAGAGGGGCTTGGACGAAGCAGCGCTCCGCGCCTCCCCCCCTCGCAGAGCTCCCCGCGGGCACCCGTGCCGCAGCAGTTTCCCAGAGCTTCTTTTGAAGGAGGCTCGGCACTGCCACTCTGTCCTCGGATCGCCCGGCCACTCCCGCTCTCGTCGGGGGCTGCCTCGGGGCCGCCTCGGAGCCGCCGACGGCCGTCGGACTCCTCGCCGGAGCGCTTCGGGCACCGCTGTGCTCTGAAGGATCCCTGCCTGCGGCCATCCCGGCCCGCCCGCCCCCCCCCCCTTTCCTCCTCCTCCTCCTCCTCCTCCTCCTCCTCCTCCTCCTCCCTCCTCCCCCTCCTCCTCCTCCTCCTCCTCCTCCTCCTCCCTCCTCCTCCTCCCTCCTCCTCCTCCCTCCCCCCCCTTCGCCCCCCCCCCCGTGAGGTTCACAGCGCGCTCGTGAGTCACGGCGTCAACTCGGAGTACTATGCGATACAGGATGGCCCTCCGCTGGGGGCCGCGGCGTCGCGCGCTCGGAGTCCACCGCCCCGCGCTCGGGCGAGGGACGGGCCAGCTCTCGGACCCTGCGTGGCGTCTTGCGTTCAGGGTCCGGAGAGCCGTTCGAGGTCCAGACTACCCTGAACGTGTGCTGGCCATTTTTTTGGGTGTTGCTAGAAGTGCCCCTGGCCCAAGGTACCCCAGGATTTCCAAGGAGGCCTCCACGGTCTCCAGAGCACCCCTCACGAGGCCCTGGCGGCCCAGGGGCTCCAAAATGGAGCGAAAAGCTGGGGGCACCTTGGGCCAGGGCACCTTCAGTAACTTCCGACTTTGCGTGACCATTCGCCAGCTCCCGACATGTCTAGGCTGCACCTGGACTTGGGACTTTGCCCCCCTCTCGAAGCTGCGGAAGGGGGCGCCGTTTCCTCAGCATCGATCCCCCTGCGCCCTTTCTGCCAGCAGTGCTTGACCCTGTGGCCAATCCGTATCTCTCCTGGCAGTCTCTTGGATTCGTTCCTTCTCCTCTTTTTTTGACGTAAAACAGGCATAGATCAGAGATCGTTGCGTTCGGGGTGTGCAGAAAAAGAATACGCCGACTTAGGCAAAGAGCCAACGAATAAAGCCTGGCGGGCGCAGCAGAAAAAGGACAGGCTAAGAGCTGCGAAAGGGGTATAAGAGGCCACGAGGCCACAGAGCATGCGCCCGCCAGGCCGCATAGCGGAGTGGGGAAGGACGACACACCAGTACCTAAAACAACTCCTCGTCCTCCTCCTCCTCCTCCTCCTCCTCCTACTCCTACAACTCCTCCTCCTCCTCCCCCTCCTCCTCCCCTTCCTCCCTCTCCTCCTCCTCCTCCTCCTCCTCCCCCTCCTCCTCCTCTTCCTTCTCCCCCTCCTCCTCCTCTTCCTCCTCCTCCTCGTCCTCCTCCTCCGCCTCCTCCTCCTCGTCCTCCTCCTCCTCCTCCTCCTTGCCCATCGCAGCCTGCCTCCATCGGCCTATGCGTCACACTTCTGCGGCCACGGCCTCTGCGCCCTGGCCTGGTTGTCCTGGGCGGGCTCCCAGGAGGAGCGCGCACGACTCTGGCGTTCTCTTCGCTTCGCCTTCCCCATCGAAGAATCAACAGTTGCATACACGTTCGTTAAGGGGGGGGGCGTTCGTTAAGGAATGTGTCGAGGAGGCTGCAGACCCTGGAGGATTCCTTATCTGATGAGGGCCGCGGTGATATCCATGGCCGATCCACGATTGGAGTTCCACCGGCTTCCAGACCACCCTGGGTTCCTGGGTTCCTTATGTATAGGGGCTCCTTGTCCAATGCCCCCACCGTGCACGTAAGCTTTTTAAGACCCGCGCGGATCTCGGATCGGCGCTGGATCCTTTTTCCCTGGCGCGCGGAGAGCGCGCCGGGGGCGGCGCTGGAGGCGCCGCCAAGGGGAGGCCAGCGCCGGTCCGAGAGATCCGCGCGGAGCTCCCGAAGTTCAAATATGCTTAGACATGCCGTTTTTTTTTGTTTTTTTTTTTTTTTGGGGGGGGGTACAAGACAATTAACAACCCATATACATATGTGGACATCTGATTATTTATTTATTTATTTATTTATTTATTTATTTATTTATCTATTTATTTATTTATTTATTTATTTATTTATTTATTTATTTATTTATTTATTATTTTTTTATATATATATTTTTATATATATGTAAATATATGTAAATATACATATATAATCAGTTCCTGTTTTTTTGTGTTCGTGTTTGTGTATTCGTGCATTTTGTTCTCCTGGGGCCCCACGTCTCGCGGCCCCCATCCTTGACGCCGATGCTCCTGCCGCTTCTGCCGAGCTGACCCCCGGCCCCCCTGCCGGCGCACTGGCGGCGCGCGCGTGCGGGCCTGCACGGCCCGCGCGCGGCCCTCTTCCCCCCCCCCCCGCGCCGGGGGCCCCCCTCTCGGCGCCCTCTCCGCGCCCCGCGCGCGCCTCCCCCGGCCCTCTCGTCGTGTTGCGTCGGGCCTGCCCCTCGACCGGAGGAGTACCCAAACGTAGTCAGCAAAATAGTCTGGGGACGATTTCGGGATCCTCTTTGGAGTATTTTTGGTACTTCTGTGTGAGTATTTTTTGCGGACGAAAAATAGTCAGCACAATAGTCTGGGGACGATTTCGGGATCCTCTTTGGATTTTTTGTTTGGCATTTCTGTGTGAGTATTTTTGTGGGGGTACGTTTCGTTTTTCGTCCAGAGTCCGCCTGCAGGGGGACACGGCCGACCTAACTCTCGTGCCACAATCTGCTACCTGGCGTGCCCAGCCAAGCCGAGTCGTTCCCTGAACCGATCCGTTTAGTGAAGCAGCGGTAGGAGCTTATGCTCACACAGGTCGCAGTAGTAGTAGTAGTAGTAGTAGTAGTAGTAGTAGTAGTAGTAGTAGTAGTAGTAGTAGTAGTGGTAGTGGTAGTGGTGGTATTATTATTATTATTAGTAGTAGTAGTAGTAGTAGTAGTAGTAGTAGTAGTAGTAGTAGTAGTAGTAGTAGTAGTAGTAGTAGTAGTAGTAGTAGTGGTAGTAGTAGTAGTAGTAGTAGTAGTAGTAGTAGTAGTCGTAGTAGTAGTAATAGTAGTAAACATAGTCACATCTGCAGTGTGCACGGTACTGTTCAGTTCCCTTGTTGTGCGCACAGTGCGCTCTTGCTTTGTCAGTTATGTTCTACACGCCACGTTGTGTGGCCTCCCTGCCTTGTGCATGTGATGCTTTCGCCATGTCACACTTGTGATGCTCTTGATCTCTGTCTTGGGCTGCTCCCGCAACCCACTTGGGCTGAGCCTCCATGCCACCAATAGCACCTGTTCGAGGCCACTGGCTAAAGAGGCGTCAAGAGGCGTTAAAGATCGGGGCCGCCCCGCGGGTCCTGGGGCCGTCGGCGGCCCGCCGTCCGCTTTGTCGCCCGCCCGCGACGTGGTTTCCTCGCCCCCCTCTCCCATCTCCTGCCCGTCCAGGTCCCGAACGGGGGTCAGGCCGTTTTCCGCCTGCACAAGGATCGGTTCCCACGCACCTGGAGCCGTTGGTTTCAGCCTTTAGTCTTCTTGTTTTACCTTTGTCCCGCCTTGGCAGTCGGCCGCGCCATTTTGGTTCGGTGTACAGCCTCTCCCCCTCCCCTCTCGTCCTCGGCAGCTGTTTGGCTCGTGAGGCCTTCTCGCACATTCTCTCGAGCTGTACCTCCCGTGCCATCCACCCGACCAAGTGATGGCGCCCAAGTTCTCGAAGCCTGCGCCGATGCCTTGGCCTGCCAAGACGTACGCCGCAGGAGACGCGCCAACTTCCAAAACAAGGCCGACGCAGCGCCCTGCCCAGCAGGCAAGCGCGTCGGAGAGCGAAGACGAGGAGTTCGACGTGATGTCCGAGGCGGCGACCTTTCGGACGGCGCCGACAGTGCCCACGGGGTCAGCGACCCCCGCCGAGGACGCCGACGGAGGCGGCGGTGCGGGGGCCGCCCCCAGTGCCGCCACCTCTGATGGCGCCTCGGCGATGCCCACATCGGCGGTGGTGCCAGTGACGGCGGCCGCCCTGGCAGCGGCAGCCACGTATGCCAACTTCGCCACAGAGCAGCGCCGTGGGCTGGACGCGATCGCCCTCGCGCTCCACAACCTCCAGCTGAGGGGGCAGGCTGTGGGCGGCCGCGGCGGCCGAGGCGCGCGCAGCGCCGCCGACGGCGGTCGCGCCGAGGACGACGGGGCCGCCAGTGAGGCCCCGAGTGCTGCGACCACGGGTGCCCTCAGCGGTCATGGGGGCAAGCGCCACCGCCGACGCAGCGACGAAGCCGTCTACGGCCAGGCCCCCCAGTCGAGCGACGGCATACCTGCTGCGCTCGAAGACGCAGAGATGATGGCGGAGGAGGACTACGCTGCGGCGGGCTACGTCCACTGCATGGGTGCGTGCTGGGTCCCGCCGCGTCGCCTGGGCTGGTGTCGGAGGTGCACGGAGCTGGACGACTGGAAGATCATGGCGGTGGAGTACGTGGACGAGCTCAGTTGTGGGGAGATGCGCCGCTATGCGGAGGCCAAAGAGTACAATCGGCAATGCCCCGAGCTGAGGGCGGGCAAAGAGGGACAGTGCAAGCTGTACATGTGCTCGCGCTGCGTGGCGGCGACGCAGAACATCTCCGAGCACGAGGCTGTGACGCGCGCAGCGCGCGCGAACAAGGGCCCAGGCTCCATCGACCACGCTGCTAAGCGAGTGGCGAAGTTCCGTGCGAGCTTCGGCTACATCAAGGAGGGCATGGACGTGCTGGTAGGATTCGCGCTCTCAGAGGAAGGCTTGCCTGCCCCGCGGAGGTCAGCGGAGGGCGTGGGGGTGGGCGTCGACCCCGAGAGCACGGGCGCCCCCCCCAGCCACGGAAGCAGTGGCGATGGAGGTGGGCCGCCCGATGGCGAGGGAGGTGGGGTGGTGCCAGGGCCGCCCCGTGCGCCACCCCCGCCCCTGGCGTCTTCAAATTCGAGACCATTCGCGCCCGCATGCTGGGCGGCCTGGGGCCCATCCTGGAGAAGAATGATGATATGGTGAGGGGCGCAGCGGCGCAGGACGGAGTCCAGAAGTGGCTCGACGCGCTGAGTAAGGAGGCGGAGGAGGATGTGGGAAGGCTGGAGAAGGGCGCCCTGGAAGCCGCGGGGATCGCAGACGCCCACCTGGGACACAAACGTGCCTGGAGGGAGGAGTGCCAGGGCAACGCCGCGGCGCAGGAGGCCTACCGCCGCATGGGCGACTACACGGACCAGTTCTACCGTGGCAAGGGCTTCACGTTCAACATGTACTACAAGTGCTCGGCCAACAAGACCTGGGACAATCCCAGGGGATGCTGCTTGGTGATCCGATCGGATCGCTGGTCACAGCTGCTCTCATGCGCACCGGAGGCGGCGGGGGAGACGGGCCAGCGCTGGTACTGCCACTGCGGTGCGCGCTACTCGACCTCCTACGGAGTCTGCATCGAGTTCATAGAGGAAGAGTCGAACCCGCCATGCGCGTACTACATGCACGCGGAACACCCAGAGGAGGACATCCGTGACTTGAAGGCCCTGCTGCGCTACGACAAGCTCAAGAAGGAGGGGATTTCAGTGGTCAACGCGGTGGACCTCCTGAGGTACCTGCCCAAGGTCGAGCCGCTGGCGGTGGGCGCCGTCTTCAAGCGCTACGCTCCACACCAGCCACAGTGGGGGGGCCACTATGTGCTGATGGAGGGGCTCACCTGGGAGAGCCTGACCAAGTTCGAGTGGGCCGACCTCTACGCGCAAGTCGCCTGGGGACTGACCCAGAGTGGGCGGGCTACAGTCAGAAGGCGCGGAACAAGGCCAAGAGGGAGCGCCTGGAGATGGCGCGCAGGGAGCTGGCGCTCTACGAGCGCCGCCACAACCTGCGGGAGGGCAGCTTCTCGGGCGACGGGGGTGGTACAGGGGTCGCCCCGCGTGCCACCCCCGTCCGCGCCGCCGGCGCCCCCCCCGCGGGTGGGGCCCGCGACAGCCAGGACCCGCCACCACCGCCTGTCGGAGTCCCGCCAGAGGCCGCGGCCATCATGGCCCCTCCGCCGCCGCCGCCGACGGACCCGCCACCGCAGACGGACCCGCTCCCGCAGCAGATCCCAAATGCTGCAGCCCTGAACGTGGCCCTCGGTGAGGACCTCGAGCGCCAGATCTTTGGGCCCTCAGGGCAGGCGGGTGGCAGTGGCGACCTCGGTGAGGAAGTGCAGGCGCTGCCGTCGCAGGTCTTCGCGGCCATTGCGCAGGGGGCAGGCCAGCCTGCCTGAACGATGAAGCCCAGCAGGTACCAGGCCCTCGACAGGCCGCGTGAGTCCATGCCAAGATGTCTTGCTTGCCACTCTCAGTAGTGCGGCGTGCCCACAGTGGCACCCCCCTCGCATGGCTGCACCTGTGGCTTTAGCCTCTGCTCGGCGCATGGTCACCTGTGCGCCTAGCCACTCTGGCCCGCCAACTGGCTTGCCATCTCGGCCTCTTCTCACGCGCAGGCCTCGCTGGCGGTGCTGGGGCAGCCCCGTGTGCTGCCGCGTCGCCGTCGGGCGCCTGGCCATTTTGGCTTGCCATCCTGGCCTCCTCCCGCGCCATCTTGCGCTAGTGGGCCTTGATGGCGGTACTGGGGTCGCCCCTGTGTGCTGCTATGCCGCTGCCAGCGCCTCACTTTTGGCTGTGGGGGCCAACTGCCCTTGGCCAGGCGCCTGCGGCTGCGTGCACGTCAGACCCGCCTTTGTCTTGCCATCCTGGCCTCGTCTCGCGTCTTCTCGTGCTAGTTGGCCTGGGTGGCGGTACTGGGGTCGCCCCGTGTGCTGCTGTACCGTTGCTGGCGCTTCACTTTGGGCCGTTGGGACCAGCTGCCCACAGGACAAGCGCCTGACGCTGCAAGCATGTCAGACCCGCCCTTTCACCCAGAAGAGGTGCCCGCTACATACTGGCAATGAGGCAGCCACAAGGACGCTCTTCCCTAGGTGGTTGAGCCGTGGTGATGTGGTGCACGAGACCGCCAGTAGTAGTAGTAGTAGTAGTAGTAGTAGTAGTAGTAGTAGTAGTAGTCGTAGTCGTAGTCGTAGTCGTAGTAGTCGTAGTAGTCGTAGTAGTAGTAGTAGTAGTAGTAGTAGTAGTAGTAGTAGTAGTAGTAGTAGTAGTAGTAGTAGTAGTAGTAGTAGTAGTAGTAGTAGTAGTAGTAGTAGTAGTAGTAGTAGTAGTAGTAGTAGTAGTAGTAGGTAGTAGTAGTGTAGGTAGGTAGGTAGTAGTAGTAGTAGTAGTAGTGGTAGTGGTAGTAGGTAGTAGTAGTAGTAGTGGTAGTAGGTAGTAGGTAAGTGGTAGTAGTAGTAGTAGTAGTAGTAGTAGTAGTAGTAGTAGTAGTAGTAGTAGTAGTAGTAGTAGTAGTAGTAGTAGTAGTAGTAGTAGTAGTAGTAGTAGTAGTAGTAGTAGTAGTGCCCAGCCCGAGCCCGAGCGCCGCTGGGTGCCCCTGCGGCCGCCGGCCGAGCATGTTTATGCCGTGCTCTCTCCCTCCGCCTCGGCCGCCGCGGCCTGCTCTCCTCGGCCCTCGGCTCCCCCGTCTGCCGTGCGCCGCCCCGCCCGCGGCGCAGTGGTTCCTGACCCTGTTCGCGAGCGACCTCCAGCAGCACGTGGTGAGGCGGGTGTGGGACAGGACCGCCCCTCCGGTTCGGGCGGGCGGGGGGGGGGGTCGACAGCCGCCAGCCCCAGAACCCGCACAGCGGGGCAGCAGAGCCTTTGCGAGAAGCCTGCGAGAGGCCCGCGAAAGGCCTGCGACGGAGCTCTAGAAGCTTTGGGAAGGAGCTTTTAGAAACCCGTGCAGCACACGTATTGGGAAAAACACTTCGAGAAACGCTTCCGGGACACTCTGCAAGGCCGGACAGAAGGCGCCGTGACGCTGGAGAACTGAAGCCGGAACGATCTCCGAGGCCACTTTTGCCAGCTGGCTTCTAATCTGAAGCCCTTTGAGCTCTCCAATCGGTGGCTGCCAGAAGGGTTCGTTGGACAAGGTTGGTTTCGCTGGACTCGAGGTCCCCCCAGCCCGACCTTGCTGTGTCGTCGACGTCGCCGATGCATCGCCGACGCATCGGGGATGCAGTGGCATTGGCGAGGCGGCGCGATCCTCGGACCTCATCTACTCGGACCCCGTGCGGAAGGATAGCGTGCAATGTGCTGCCGCCGGCCGGCCCGCTAACTACACGCCATCCCCCCCTTTGGGATAGCGTGCGCCGAAGGCGCCCTGGCAGAGGGATAGCTCGCACAGAGGGGGCCCTCGTCCCTAAGGGCTCGACGACTTTTCGCCAATCGACTCTTGGGGGATCGAGCCGGGTAGATGCGGGCAGATGCGGATAAACCGAGGTAGTTCGGAAATCCGAGTAAACCCAGGTAATTCCAGGTCAACCTCCTCCTCCTCCCTCCTCTTCCTCCTCCTCCTCAGCCTCCTCCTCTTCCTCCACCTCCTCCTCCTCCTCCTCCTCTCCTTTTTATCCAGAGCTCTCCAGGTCTCCAGGGAAGGCTGCAGCAAGTCTTGGCCGCTCCAGCGCGAATCGAGGGGCGGCAGACGTCGTTAAGCCCCTACAGCGACCTCCCGGGGGGGATCGCCTCACAGGGTCAGGGTCAAGTCGGGCGTGTCCCTCTACAGGGGGAATATTTCCCAAATAGTCAAACAATAGTCTGGGGATGATTTTTTGAGAATTTTCGACTACGTCTGAATCTTTCTTGACCATTTTTTATTTCTCGTCCAAAATCCGCCTGTAGGGGGACACGCCCGACGTAAGGTCAGCGTGCTTTCCGGAGATCGATGCTGCGCGCTGCTTTTCCAGCGCCAGCCGTGCACGTTCCCTCCCTCGGCGGCGGGCCGAGGGAGGGGGGAGTGAGGAGGACAAGGCTCAGGAGGGGAGGAAACACACAGACACAATTAAGCGTCGACTCCCAGGAAAATATGGGAAAATATGGGAAGTGGGGGGGAAGACAAAAACCCAGAGAATATGGGAAAATATGGGGAATCCTGTTATTTGTGTGTATTTATTTGTGTTTGTGGGCCCCTTCAAAGGCCTTCTCAGAAGGCAGCGGGACTTCACAGAAGCCCTCGCGCCTTCCGAGAAGCTCTCCGTGTCTTCGGGGAAGGCCGAGAACAAATGCTTTCGGAAGGCTGGGGGACGTCCGAGCCTTCCGAGGCAGGATGGACCCGAAATAGATATGAACCTGGGATATGAATAGGATAAACCGGGGAATATTATCTGGGGCTCGTAATCTCCCCCCCAGGAACAGTGTAAACCTGGGCTTATCATGCCACCGTAAGCTCGTAAGCTCCAGACCCCCAAGACAATGAATTGGGTTTATTATGTTGGAATGATACTAATCATTATTTTTCCCCCCATCCCTCTGTCACCAGGGGGAGAATTATTATGTTCGAATATGGACCCTAGCTTCTTATGCTCAGGACAGTGTAAAATTGGGTTGATTATTTCGGGATGATAATAGTTGAGCCGGGGGGGGTCGACTTGGTTTACTATTTCTTACCGGGACATTATAAGCTGGGGTTTATTATTCCGGAGTGGTAATTCTCGAGCCAGGGGGGCGCCGATTTGGTGTATTGTTTCTTCTTTTCCTTCGAATTTCCCCCCAAACCCAGGCGCCTCGCAGGGAGAACATCAGCCACGGATTATCTTTCTGGAGTAGTGAACCTGGTTTTCATGTTGGAAAGATACTAGTGCAGCTGGGGGGAGGATGCTCGACAACTCCGCCATAAGATAATGAAGCGAGGTTCATCATCTCAACCTCATGAACCTTGGTTTATTTTTCCTAGATAGTCAACCACGGTCGACGAGGATTTCGCACTCACCCTCCAGGCGAGGAGGGCCGCCCCTTCCCCTTTCCCGCCCGTACTCGTCGCCGATTCTGGCCTCCCCGCGTCTCGGAGGCGACGATGAGGCGAATAGCCCAGGGGAGAGCAATAGTCGAGGAGGGGATCGACTACAGAATTGATGTACCCCAAATTGATTTTTCGTTGAATATTTTAACGAATGCGTTGAAGGATCTACGGAGCATCCTATATTTTTTTCGTCGACTCGGCGAAGACATCAATTTTGCGGTAAAGGGGAGCCGACGATCTGTGCCTTCGACAAGGCTCCTGGGCGAGCGCGAATCATGCCCGCCCCCGGGCTGCTCGCCCTTGTATCGTTCGGGGGTGGACAGACCTCCTACCCTGACACGTCGATTAGTGAATTGTCCGTTTTCGGTTCTCGAGAGGGCGCCGCGGTCGTCATTTTCCAGGTTTGCACCCGCCAGGTTGGGGCCCGAGGTCGTTTTCACTAAACCACGTTTTACTAAAGGGAGGTCTGTCCATCCCCGAGTATCGTCGCCGGCCGAGCGTCTGCCCGCGCCAGGTTCCTCGTCGCCGGCTGGAGGATCGTCGTCCAGGCGGGCGCCGCGCTCTCTCTGCGGGTCTTCCTGCCGCCGTGGCCGCCCCGACCGAGGGGCCTGCCATGCCATCACGAGCGCCAGAGGCAGGGCGAGAGAGGGGGGAGGAGGAGGAGGAGGAGGAGGGGAGGAGGAGGAGGAGGAGGAGGGAGGAGGAGGAGGAGGAGGAGGAGGGGAGGAGGAGGAGGAGGAGGAGGAGGAGGAGGAGGAGGAGGAGGAGGAGGAGGAGGAGAGGAGGAGGAGGAGGAGGAGGAGGAGGGAGGAGGGGAGGGAGGGGGGGGGGGGGGGGGGGGGGGAGGGGAGGGGGGGAGGGGAGGAGGAGGAGGAGGAGGAGGAGGAGGAGGAGGAGGAGGAGGAGGAGGAGGAGGAGGAGAGGAGGAGGAGGAGCAGGAGGATGAGAGGCAGGAGGAGGAGGAGCAGGAGGAGGAGGAGGAGGAGGAGGCCCAGTGGAAACCCAGGAGTCCTCAACGATGTTGGAATACTCTCTCCCTCCAAGCTCCCTCTCCACAGGCCCCTACAACGGTTCATTTCCACTGAGGGAACTGCCTCCTTGGAAGACAACCGTTTGAAGAGCCTGAAGCGTGCCAAAACATTATTCTCGGGACTCCAACGCCAGGTATCAACTTGACTGTTGCGTCTTGGCGATCCTGAATCGTGCCAGAGGGCCATTCCTGGGACTTCAACACCGCGAAACAACGTAACTGTCGCACCCTGATAATCCGGAGTCCTTCCAAAACGCCATTTCTGGTACGTTGACCATGCGAATCCGTGAATCTTACAATTTTTGTAGAAAGTAAAGTGCGCGGCGCTAAGGCGGGAGCTACATTTTGAAAAGGAGCCGCCCTCAATATTTGAACACATGTTTTAAACAAAATTGTTGTTTCCTATCTTTTTTATATACATACATGTGTATACATACATGTTTATTTTATATCTATATATGCGTGTATCAAAACATATTTTCTTTAAGCTAACAAGAACCAGCAATTAGACAACGAATGTGCGCGGCATTAAGGCGAGAGCCACACTTTGATCAGGAGCCACCCTCAATCCGTGGAAGTCTTGCAAACAACGACTGTGCGCGGCATTCAGGCGAGAGTCACACTTTGAAAAGGAGCCACCCTCAATCCTTGAAGCTCTAGCAACTTTCTGAAAACGAGTGTGCGCGGCGCTAAGGCGAGAGCCACATTTTGTAAACGACCCGCCCTCAATCCGTGAAGCTCTAGCAAATTTTTAAAACGAGTGTGCGCGGCGCTAAGGCGAGAGCCACATGTTGAAACCGACCCGCCCTCACTCCGTGAAGCTCTAGCACATTTTACAGACGAGTGTGCGTGGCGCTAAGGCGAGAGCTACATTTTGGAACCGACCCGCCCTCCATCTGTGAAGATGTTGCCAATTTTATAGTTTCAGGATCATAAGTGGTGAGGAAGTCTCATGGGAAACGCTTGGCCCGCCCTTTCGACCGGCCTCGGGGTGCGACAGGGAAGGGAGAAGCTGTTTATAAGGAGAAGGAGAGGAGGCGGAGGAGGAGGAGGAGGAGGACCTTCCCGTCCTCCCCTCTCCCCGTCCTATCTGTGGTGAAATGGTGGTGGTGGTGGTGGTGGTGGTGGTGGTGGTGGTGGTGGAAAGATTGCCCATGACCGACAGAAGACCCCGGGGCGGCGCGCGGGGATGCTCCCGTTTTGGAGCTGGCCGGGGGGCCTGAGGTGGCCCAGCGGTGGCTCTGGCGAGCGGGAAGGCGCCGGGGGCGAGGTTCGAGGCTCTGGGTACGAGGAGGTTTTCTGCCTTGCTCGGTCTTTGGGTCCGCTTTCGGGCCCCGGGGGCCGTCAACGGCCCAACCTTACGCCCTGCACTCGCCCACCCAGCCACCCCGCACATACTTTTTGGGAGTCAGCGGCGCAGAGGGTCCTCAGGCGCGGACAGCACATGAGTGCCGATTGCGATCGAGCATTGTCGAAGGCACAGTGCGCAAACCGTGCACACTGTCAAATGCAGCGATGGGTGGTGTGGAGGAAAAGCCGTAAATCCAAGCGAATCGTGCAGCGGCCAGAAAACCGAGGAGGCGACTAAACTCATGGTGAACTGAAGCGCGAGCAGTCTGGTACGAATTGGTGGTCACTGAATCACCATGGAGGGTGTTAGACAACGAAGCGCGAGAAATAATTAAAAGAGCCTTACCGGCTGCCAGGCCAGCAGGACAGAGTGCAGCAAAGACTCACCACGGAAAGCCAGCCCTAAATGCTGCCATTGAGACACCAGAAGGTGTAAACCAAGACCCGCGAAGAAGTGCGCTGCTGAGCAGATTGGTTGTGTTCGCAGTCGTGCGAGCAGATGGTAAGGTGTGGACCCACGATCCCGAATCGACCGTGATGCGGGCGAAACGGGGCGACGACGCGGCCACGCCAACCGCAGGGGAATCAAGGGACGCTGCACCACAGACGCGTCCACTGCAAAACGCACCGCAGAAGAGGGGCGTGAGAGGCAAGCGCTGTACGCACAGCCTGCCAGCAACATAGCCGCTGTCACATCATAAAGACGGTAAGGACGGACAGAGATCCAGAGTGCAGCTGCACAGGCACGCGAGCGCGGCGAAGAACCGCCTGGCCACGACCCGCCGCCACAACAAGCCTGGGAAGGGAGGACAAAGGCGCGACGAGTCGCGCGGCTGCGTGACCACAGCAAGGTCGTGGGGCGAGCTATCCGCCCACGGCATGCGCACGGCGATTACCCGCCAGGATGCACCACCCACCAAACCACCCCAACCCAACCCGAAGGCTCAGATTTACCCTCGATTTCCAGTGGGGGGGGGGGCGGGGAACATCAAAAAATACATGTGGAACCCTTACCCCCCCAACCCGAAATTCGGGTCTTCGGGTTGGGTTGGGGTGGTCTGGTAGGTAGTCAAGGATAGCCAGGCAGCCCGACCAGCCACCAGGATGGCACGCTCGCAGCAGCGCCGCGACGCACGCCCAGCGACGATCCACGAGGCAGCCGGCCAGCCAGACGCTAGCAAGGGCTGCTGCGCGAGCGGCAGCCGCAGCCCACCACAGCGCGAGCCCGCGGGAGGCGCAGCGCCCCCGCGCCCCGCGCGCGCCAGCCCCATGCCCAGGGCCCCCCGCATCGCGGCCAGCCAGACGGCCCCCAAAAAGAACTCGGCCCATCACTCGGCTCCCAGGTGGCTGCTCGGGGCGCTCCGGGCACCCCCGGGGACGCCCTTGGCGAGGCGCAGCTGCCGAGGGGCACCCCGAGGCCGCAGAACCGCCGAGAGCTGACGGCGGCGCCCGAAAACCTCGAACCTCGAACTTGTGCCTTCCCCCCCTCGCCCGCCGCCGATCAACGGCGACACACCGATGAAGTCCTCCGACCGG
Organism: Prorocentrum cordatum; assembly: GCA_963575745.1. Taxonomy (NCBI): domain Eukaryota; class Dinophyceae; order Prorocentrales; family Prorocentraceae; genus Prorocentrum; species Prorocentrum cordatum. The sequence goes on from CAUYUJ010004456.1 coordinate 34,502, forward strand.
TGCTGCCCCTGCTCTCCGACCAGCCCTGGGGGGGCCCAACGCGCGGTGCGGTGACAGACCGTGCGGTGACCTCAAGGCCCCGAGGGTCTCTCGAGACCTTGAGGTCCCGAGAGACCTCGAGACTTAAGTCGGGCCTGTCCCCCTACAGGGGGATTTTCGACGAAAACTAAAAAGTGCCCCCCAAATAGTCACTATTTTTTGACCCTTTGGGTTTTTTTTTTGGTACTTTTAGTTCTTCGTCGTAAATCCCCCAGTAGGGGGACGGCCCGACTTGGCTCGAGACCTCTAGGTCCCGACGAGACCAGCCGGTGCGCAGGTGGGCCTGGCCCTGGGGGGGCCCAACACGCGGCGCGGTGACAGACCGTGCGGTGACCTCAGGGCCCCGAGAGTCTCTCGAACTTCCCCCCCCGGGCTCGCCGCCGACGAGACCCGCCGGTGCGCAGGTGGGCCTGGCCCTGCTGTACACGGTGCAGGCCGCTGCCGCCGCGCGTGCGCGGCCGGCCGTGCCTTGGGCCGGCCTGGTGGGGCGCCGCCGAGCGCAGGGCCGCCGCGAGGCCCGAGGCTGCAGGCGGGTGTCGCTCGCCCTCGAGGTCCTCCCAGAGCCAGAGGAGGTTCTCCCAGGGAGGTTCTCCTCGAGGTTTCCCCTCCTCCGCCTCCTCCTCCTCCCCCTCCCCCTCCTCCTCCTCCTCCTCCTCCTCTTCCTCCTCCTCCTCCTCCTCCTACTCCTCCTCCTCCTCCTCCTCCTCCTCTTTCTCCTCCTACTCAGTCTCCTACTCAGTCTCCTACTCAGTCTCCTCCTGCTTCTCCCCCGAGGTGTCCCCAAACGGGGGTCTCGTTTTTGCCAGTGGTATCCATCCCCCTGCAGGGCCCCAAACATTATCGGGTCCCTTAAGCGGTTCTCGAACACCTGATCCGTTCTTGTTCTCCTGAGGGCCCTCTGGGTGCGCTCTTCCGAGGCTCTGGCACTGCATCGGATCATTGGTGCTGCTCTGCTCTGCTATGCTCTGCTCCGCCTCCTCCTCCTCCTCCTCCTCCTCCTCCTCCTCCTCCTCCTCCTCCCCTGGGACCAGTTTTCCATCCCGAGTCGTTTGTTGACGGTCCCGAGGCCCAGCAAGGGCCCCGAGAGGCCGAAGACGACGAAACACGTCTGTCTCGATGTTCTCGAGACGCCAGGATCTCAGGGAACAAAATGGTCAGCCAGAGGGCTTCTTAAAAGTACCCCTGCTTCATAGAAGGCGCGGGCCTTACTGTCAACCCGCATAGTAAGGATGAGCGACTTTCCAAGGTTACCCTTGCATCCTTCGCCCTCGGCCCATCCTTGGCCGATTTCGCTGGCCGCGCCCCGCCCGCAAAGTGTCGGCATGGCCTTCAAGGCCCTTGCATCCTCATCGTGCGTCCTTAACTATTCTACGGGCCAGCGTCGTCTAAGGGGCAGCGTCCCCCGTCACTCCGCCCCGTTGTGCGCGCCGCCAGGCTTTCTTCCAATGCCAGAGGCAGGGTGACGAGAGGTGCTCACGCTTGGGAGCCGGCGTTTTTTTTTTTTTGTGCGGGTGCCGTCGCTGGTCTGCGCACGCCCGAGTTATCCATGCCAGACTTCGTAGCAGAAGGGGGGGTGTCACAGCCCTCCCAGAGTCCGAGAGTGTTCAAGACCTCACCATTTGAGGCGGATTTAAATCACGATTTGAAGTCATGCTTTATTTCATTACAGTTCCAGCCTTGCTGGTGCGAGTCCTTGTTGATGTCAACAAAAAAAACAGCCCTCCCAGACGAGCAGTTTTAGACCCCCCCAGACCAGCACCCCCCGTTTTAGGGTGTCATCTGGACTGTTTGCTTCTGTTCCTGGTCTTCCCCGCCCCTCTTCCTCCCGGCCTCGCCTGTGTTCGTCGACTGGCTCCCCTCTGTTAATTAAAGCTGTGCGCGGCCCGCTTCGCTTCGACCGGAAGAGGTGCGCTCTCGACCCGTGGATCAACAAAAATGTATTCGTCGACTGTGCATCTCGGCGGCCGTCATGCCGTCCTCTGCCTCACGCTGTGGCGCAGCTCCGCTGTGGTGTCGTGCAGTGGTGGAGCTAGAATTGGTCTGTTGCTTTGTGGAGGGGGAACGCAAATCACACTTGGGAGCCGGCTTGGGGGGCTGAGGTGGCCCAGCACCGGTTGCGGCCGGCAGAGAAGGGGTGAACGGGGCTCCGCCGTCGCCACGGCTGGGCGCCGCTCGAAGATTTTGCCTGGGTCGACTCTGGGAAGGGTTCGGGGACGGATTTTGAGCGGATTTGCCGTCGTCCCCCCCTCCTGACCGATTGTCTCGGCCTGATGGTGTCTGACCCTCGAGGCTTTCCCAGGGGCAGGGAGATGTGCTCACGATGTCTTCGGTAGCAAGTCGCGGGAGCATCGTACGTCCTCGTACTCCAATGGCCTTCGGCCCATTCCGCCGCCGTGCCTGGGTTGTGGATGCGAAGCCCAGTGGATGTTCGTTGGGATCTCGTGGGAGGCCTCTCGGGGGCCTCGTGGAGGCAGTTTGGAGGTCTTTTGGGGGCCGTTTCGGGGCCTCTTGGGTTCTCTTTTTGGCCTCTTTGAGGTCTCTTGGGGCCTTCTGGGGTCGACTACACATAAGAGTGACCCTTCGCCCGAGTGACCTTTGGTGCGGGCTCATCGGGGTCCCCCCGATCGCTGAGCGCGATGCGATAGCGGCTGATTGCGCGCTTGGATTTGGCCACTTTGCGCCACTTGAGTCCGCGTGCCAAAGGTCACTCTTGCATGGAGCCGATGGGGTCCTCTTGGGGGCCTCTTGGGGCCTCCTGGGTGCTTTTTGGGGCCTCCGGGGGGCCTCTTATGGCCGAAGGCTCGGATTTTCGGTTCGTGCTCCCTCTCTTGAGCCCTTTTTGGGGCCGTCTTGGGGCCCTCTTGGGCTGTCTTGGGCGCCATTGGGGCCGTCTTGGTGCCTTCTTTGAATGGGGGCCATCTTGGGGGTGTCTTGGGCCGTCTTCGGGAGGTCTTGGGGGCCTCTTGGACCGTCTTCGAGCGTCGGAAAGCCGAAAAGGCGAGAACGCCGAAGTCCTTGGAGCACCCACGACAAAGTTAATGATTTTGGCTTCTTGGGGCCCTCTTGGCAGGCCCCTTTGAGGCCTCTTGGGTCGTCTTGGAGGCCTCTTGGGCCGTTAGGGGGCCATCTTGGGCGTCTTGGGCCGATCTTTCGGCGACTCGGGGCCCTCTTGGGCCGTCTTCGGGGCCTCTTGGGGCCCTCTTGGCCCGTCTTGGGGCCCTCCTGGGCCCGACAAATTCATGCGTCACCACACGGCAAAGCCCAGGGGGCTCGCGACAAGCCCCAAGAGATTTCGGAATTTAGGGTCCAGTTCCTTTAAACATTCCTCAGGACTGAGGATTGAAGTCCCAGGGAGTAGGCAAAGGACATGGGGACACGACCACTCCGTGCCCAGAGGCACGGTGGCGGATGATGGGAAGCGTCTCTGGCGTGGACCGCTTATTCTCCAACAACATATCATGTACTTTTCTACCTAAAGGACACGGGATCCACTTGGGACCTCGCCGGCGGATGACGGGAAGCGACTTCGAGGTACGAGAAGCGAGCTGGACGTACTGGCTGGATATTTGCAAGATATTATCGAAGATTCGCGCGCGCCGCGAAAAATAGGGTGGCGGGCTGCACTTGGCTATTCGTTGGCGGATTTCCAGCATGAGTGTGTCGTTTGAGGCATCCTCACAAAACGGAGATATTCGCAACCTCGTCTTTCACCAAAACAAGCGTTCCGCCTCAGACATCCTCCAAATTATGAGGGCGAGGATTTTCGATGTGCATAAAACATGAGCGTTTCGTCTGATGCATTCTCGAAGCAGTAAGATGTCGACAGAGGTGTTTTAGTGCCTCTTATGTTTAAACAGCGTTTTGGCTAGGGACATCTTCAGATAATTAGCAGGAGCACCGCAGACCAACACGACCAGCACGGCAGACTCGGCCCCGTTTCGCTGGGGACACCTTCAACAAGACGATATGGTCTCAACATCGTCTTGCTATCGTGTGAATTGCTCCAATATGAAGAAACGAGAGCCCCCAAAGGACCCCACGACCCCAAGATGTTTCTAAGAGCGCCCTGCAGACTGCCGAATATGGCGATTTCGCTAGTGATATCCTCACCAACAATGACAAACACGATGCCATCGTTTTGAATCATGCTGGTCTAACATCGTCTTGGAATCGCTCTTGAAAAGGCTTCAAGACAGCCCAAATCGGGTTTCTCTAAAAATGACGATTTCGCTAGGGACATCCCCCAAAAAGAGGTGTGTCCAGCATGAGGGAAGGGGGGGGGCTTCTGGGGGCCAGAACGTGGCGTTCCTCGTGGCAGTGGCTTGACCGTATGGGGTGGGACCCTGGACGCCGCTCTCCCCAGCACAAAGTACAGCGGAGGCCCATGCCAAGAGACACCCTGCTTTCCACCAGGGTGCCCTGGATTTCTTGGGTTTCGATGGTTCTGCGATGTATAGCATGACGTTCCCACAACAAAATCAACGGACGCCCTGGTTTCTCAGGGTTGGGCCTCGTGGAAGGTTTCTTGTGGACTGGCCCCTGGTGTACCGCACCGCGGGCATCAAACCACAGAGCGCTACCCCGACGCAAGTCGCCGAGGTCCTCGCATCCAGCCGGTGGCACTGCGAAGTCCAACACATTTTTGGCGGGGACAGAGCGACCAGGGGTGCTTTCGGCCTGGCACTCCCTCCCGCCAGTGTGTCGCCCGCAGGACTCTCGCCAGCCGCCCGGCGTCGCTGGCGTTTTCGGCTCCGGGCCGCACTCACACGGCAGGGCCTCGGGGGCTTCAGGCTCTCGGTAGCGCGTGGCTTCGGGCTTCCGGCAGCTCGTTCTCATGCTGAGCTACCGGCGCCAGGCTTACACGCGTTGAGCACACGTCGTCGTCTTTCTGGCTGGTGCTGGTAATGGAGTGGGCCTGGAATGTGCCACACCAGAGGCAGCGAATAGCGAGGAGTCTCAGAGGCAGCGAATAGCGAGGAGTCTCTTTCTTGTTCGAGCGGCTTCTCTGCTGCTGTCATGCATGTGCTGACGCGATCATGCCTCCCACCGCCCTGCAGCTCGGAGAGAGCCAGGATATCCTGCCCACCTTGGACACCTGCCGCGCGTTGACGTTCTTGAAGAGATTCACGCACGAGAGAAGTTACGACGCACGCCCCGCCATGAGTAAGGAGGATGATGAGGAGAAGGAGGGACTGAAGGGGGAGCTGGACTGAAGGAGGAGAAGGAAGAGGTGGAAGAAGGGGAGGGGTAAGGGTATTTGGTTGATGGTGGTTGTGATGGTGGTGATTATGATGGTGATGGTGATGGTGATGGTGATGGTGATGGTGATAGTGATGACGACGATGATGATGATGCTGATGATGACGACGATGATGATGATGCTGGTGACGATGCCGATGTCGATGCCGATGCCGATGCCGACGACGATGACGACGATGACGATGACGCTGATGATCATGGTGATGATGATGCTGCTGGTGATGGTGGTGATTATGATGGTGATGATGATGGTGATGGTGATGGTGATGGTGGTGATAATGATGATGATGATGATGCTGATGGTGATGGTGATGGTGATGCTGATGCTGATGATGATGCTGACGATGCTGATGATGATGCTGATGATGATGCTGATGATGCTGATGATGATGACGATTATGCTGATGATGGTGAGACTGCTGATAATGAACATGATGAATGATTATCATACTGATGATGCTGCTGATGCTGATGATGATAACAAGGATGGTGCTGATGATGCTGCTGATGCTGATGCTGATGCTAATGATGCTGATGATGATTCTGATGCTGATGATGATGCTGATGATGATGCTGCTGATTATGATGCTGCTGCTGCTGATGATACTGATGCTGAAGATTCTGATGATGCTGATGATGATGATGCTGATGATGGTAATGATGATGATGATGATGATGATGATGATGATGATGATGATGATGATGATGAGGATGATGATGATGATGCTGATGATCATGATGATGATGATGATGATGATGATGATGATGACGATGATGATGATGACGATGATGTTGCTGCTGATGATGATGATGCCGATGATGATGATGCTGCTGACGCTGCTGCTGATGATGCTGATGCTGAAGATTCTGATGATGCTGCTGATGATGATGATGATGATGCTGATGCTAATGATGGTGATGATGCTGATGCTGACGACGATGATGATGATGATGATGATGATGATGATGACGATGACGATGCTGCTGCTGATGATGATGATGCCGATGATTATGCTAATGATGATGCTGATGCTGATGATGCTGATGCTGATGGTGATGATGATGCTGATGACGCTGCTGGTGATGATGACACTGATGATGATGACGATGCTGCTGATGCCGGTGATGATGATGATGCTGATGATGCTGCTGATGATGATGATGATGATGATGATGCTGCTGCTGCTGCTGCTGCTGATGATGATGATGATGGTGGTGGTGGTGGTGGTGGTGATGATGATGATGATGATGATGGTGGTGGTGGTGGTGATGATGATGATGATGATGATTTGGAGCAGTAGTTGCACTTTACTTACCGTGTGGAACTCATTACAATAATCAGATAATCAGGCTTGCAAGGAGGGTGTTGGCCAGGAGGGTTGGCCGGGTTATTGGGGTTGGCCGGGGGGGGTGGCCTGGCTTGTTGTTGCAGGGGAAGTGCTAATCGTCGCGAAGGGTATACGAGCTTCCCCATTGGAAGCGATAGGATAGTGCCTTCTGTCTTGAATTTCCCGCGAAGTTCTAGGCACTATCATCCTCCTTCTCTTCGTCCTCCTCCTGCGTCTTCCTATTTGATCGTCGTCCTCCTCTTGTTTACCTTGTCGTCCCTCTTTCCTCCTTCACTCTCTGTGCGTCTGTGGGGGTACGGGGCTTGGACGTGGCAGTTTCAGGCTCTCGCGGTGCGCGGATCTGTTCACGACGACGCCCCAGCTGCTGGGTCAGAGCTTGGGGCACATTTTTCACATTAGTTACACCATGCAGTGGGGTCCAATTGTTGACATCATGTCTTGTCTGAGTCACGCTGGCGTCAACTTGGCCCGCCTCCAGCATCAAGGGCCCGAGCCTCCACGCAGCGGCTGAGACACAGCTGCCTTCCTCTGGGTCCCTCCCCCTCCCAATCCTCCCCTTCCTCCCTGCTGGCCCCCGGACTCGTCATCTTCGAAAGGTGCCCTGGGCGCCATCCCTGGGAAATCCAGGGGGGGCTGGCCGGGGGGTTGTTGAAGGGGGCTGGTTAGGGTTCAGTTAGGGGTTGGTTAGGGGTTGGCCGAGCTCAACTTCCACACTTTCCCCTTTCCTTTTCCTCTCCTCCCCGCACCTGTCCGTCCCCGCGGAGGCAAGTGGATGCGGCGAGGGAGGACGAGGCGGAGGAGGAGGTGGAGGAGGAAGAGGAGGAGGAGAAGGATGAGAGGAAAGGAGAGGACAGGATATGACATGAGACACATTGAGAGCAAATTGTGATGGGGATGCCAATGAGAAGAGTCACATGATGATGGTGATGATGATGCTGATGGTGATGGTGATGATGATGCTGATGCTGCTGCTGCTGATGATGATGATGATGATGATGATGTTGACGATGATGGTGGTGCTGCTGCTGCTGCTGATGATGATGATGATGGTGATGCGGGTGATGATGATGATGCTCCTGCTGATGATCGTGATGGTGATACGGATACTGCTGATGATGATGATGCTGCTGGTGATGATCATGCGGATGACGATAGGAGAAGGAGGAGAAGGAGGATGTGTGGGATGATGGGGAGGAGGAGGAGGAGGAGTAGGAGGAGGAGGATCATGAGGAAGGTGATCATGAGGAGGACCGTGATGCTGATGATGCTGATGATGCGGATGATGATGATGATGATGATGATGATGATGATGATGATGATGATGATGATGATGATGATGATGATGATGATGAAAAGGAGGAGGAGGATGAGGAGGAGGTGGAGTAGGAAAAGTAAGGCGACGACGATGATGCTGATGCTGATGCTGATGATGATGATGATGATGATGATGATGCTGATTTGCTGATGCTGATGCTGATGCTGATGCTGATGATGGTGATGGTGATGGTGATGGTGATGCTGCTGATGCTGCTGCTGCTGATGATGATGATGAGGAGGAGGAGGAGGAGGAGGAGAAGGAGGAGGATCACACGGAGGAGTTGTAGGACGACGAGGACGGAGGCGAATGACGCGGCCTACGAGGAGGGAGAGCGTAGGTATGAAGGATATGGGTTGTTTGAACGTGCCGGCTCGCGCACGGTGCCTTTCGATGCTCCAGCACTGTTTGCAAGGATTTTGCCGAAAGGATCATTCGAAGTGTGCCGGACTGCGTTCTGCGATCATCCTACTGTCAGCGGTGCTGCCAGGATGCCAGGAAGCCTCCTTCGAGGGTGCGGGCTCGCTTCCAGCGCACAGAATGCAGTGCAAACGTCTTTCTTTTGATGGGCCACCTGCTACAGGTTCCAGTGCCTTCCCACCCGTGTCATTCCAGTGCCATTCCCGTGAGGTTCGTGGACGTGCTTGTTTGTTCCCACTGCGCTTCGCAGTGACAGCATTGCTGCCAGAACGCGCACGCCAAGCGTGCTGGCTCGCAGGAGCCGCGCGTCGAATTACCACCGTTGCCAGCCGGAAGCTCACTCCGAGCGCGCCGTCTTGGTTATGGTGCATTTCGTATGGCCCGATCAGCTCACTGCAGGAGTGCCCGCTCGCACTCGATGTGCGTCACGCTGCCAGCGCGGATGCCAGGATGCGCGCTCCGATCGCGCGGGTTCGCGGGCACCGCGCATCGCATGGCCAGCGCTGTTGGCAGGAAGCCTTTTCCGAGCGAGCCGGCGCTCGCTTACGGCGCACATCGCTTGACCAGCATGTATGCCAAGAGGTTCACTCCATGCGTGCCCGCTCGCACGCGATGGTCGTCGCGCTGCCCGCCTTGCTGCCAGGAACCTCGGTCCGAGCGTGCCCAGTCGCTTCCAGCCTGCCTTAGGTTGCTTGGAAGGGTACGCCGGGTTTTGCCAGGGGGTTGGCGAGGGTAATTGTTACATAATTCTTTACGCTTCGCGTATCCCCACCAGCCCATCTCACAGCAGCAACTCTCGCGAAGCATGCCGACAGTCGTGTTTTTCAGGCGTGTGTCCGCTGGGCCCCGCATATCTCCCCTGTTCCTCCTTCCTCCCGCCTCCTTGTACATCCTCCTTGTGGGGGGAGCGGGAGAAGGACGAGGCGAAGGAGGAGGGAGAGAAAGCGCTCCTCGTGGTTTGAGTCGTTTGGGGTTTCTCGTCCTGGTCTGAGTCGTTCGGGCCCTTCTTCCTGGTGTGAGTCGTTCGGGCTCTTCGTGGTGTGAGTCGTTCGGGCTCTTCGTCCTGGTGTGAGTCGTTCGGGCTTCTCGTGGTGTGAGTTGTTCGGGCCCGTCGTCCTGGTGTGAGTCGTTCGGGCCCCTCCTCCTGGTGTGACTCGTTCGGGCTCCTCGTGGTGTGAGTCGTTCGGGGCCCGCGTCGTGGTGTGAGTCGTTCGGGCTCCTCGTGGTGTGAGTCGTTCGGGCGCCTCGTCCTGGTGTGAGTCGTTCGGGCCCCTCCTTGTGGTGTGAGTCGTTCGGCCTCTTCGTGGTGTGAGTCGTTCGGGCCCCTCGTCCTGATGTGAGTCGTTCGGGCTCCTCGTGGGGCCCCTTGGGGGCCTCTTGGAGCCTCGTGTGGCCTCTTGGGGGCCTCTTGGGGGCCTCTTGGGGGCCTCTTGGGGGCCTCTTGGGGCGTCGTGGGCCTCTTGGGGACCTCTTGGGGGCCTCTTGGGGGCCTCTTGGGGCCTCGTGGGGCCTCTTGGGGGCCTCTTGGGGTCCTCTTGGGAGCCTCTTCGGGCCGCTTGGGGGCCTCTGGGGGGCCTCTTGGAGGCCTCTTGGGAGCCTCCTGGGGGCCTCTTGGGGCCTCTTGGGGGCTTCTTGCGACTTCCTCAGAAGCGCAAATGAGCGCTACCCCCTGAGAAGGACAAAATGAGCCCAAAACCTTCGTAACATCAATGATTTTGAGAACACGGAAGAGGAGCGCTGCCCCCTCAGAAGGCCAAAATGGGGCCAAAACTGTAGTAAAACCAATGATTTTGGCTTCACAGAAGAGGAGAGGGTTTTTTCTCTACCCCCCCGACGGGGCCAGCATCCTCGTGAGGGTCGTCGTTTTTTGGCCCTCCCAGGAGTCGAAAAAAGACCCCCCTGACCACCCGCGGGGCTCCCTCTCCACCCTCTCCAGGCCCAGGGGGAGGGGGTAGGGGGAGGGGTAAACCCCTCCCCGAAGGGGAAGAAGGGGGGTTGAGGACAGAGAGAGCTCCCTAAACCACTCACGCCCAAAGGGCTGGTGGGAGTAGTGCCAGTAGGATCAGTTGTAGTACTGGTAGTGGTAGTAGCAGTAGTAGTAGTAGTAGTAGTAGTAGTAGTAGTAGTAGTAGTAGTAGTAGTAGTAGTAGTAGTACTGGTGCGACTCGTTCGGGCTCCTCGTGGTGTGAGTCGTTCGAGGCGCGCGTCGTGGTGTGAGTCGTTCGGGGTCCTCCTTCTGGCGTGAGACGTTCGGGTTCTTCGTGGTATGAGTCGTTCGGGCCCCTCGACCTGGTGTGAGTCGTTCGGGCTCCTCGTGGAGCCTCTTGGCGGCCTCTTGGAGCCTCTTGGGGCCTCTTGGGGGCCTCTTGGGGGCCTCTTGGGGGCCCCTTCGGGGCCTCCTGGGGCCTCTGGGGGCCTCTTGAGGGCCTCTGGGGGGTCTCTTGGGGGCCTCTTTGGGGCCTCTTGGGGGCCTCTTGGAGGCCTCTTGGGAGGCTCCTGGGAGCCTCTTGGGGCCATCTTGGCGCCTCTTGCGACATCCTCAGAAGCGCAAAGAAGCGCTGCCCCCTGAAAAGGACAAAATGAGCCCAAAACCCTCGTAAAATCAATGATTTTGCTATGAAGGAAGATGCGCGCGGCCCCCTCGGGAGGCCAAAATGGGGCCAAAACCTTCGTAAAAGCAAGGATTTTGGCTTAACAGAAGAGGAGGGTACTACAAGAGGGTCCCCCCCGTCGGAGCCAGAATCCTCGTGAGGGTCGTCGTTTTTTGGCCCTCCCAGGCGTCGAAAAAGACCACCCTGACGACCCGCGGGCTCCGCTCTCCAGGTCCAGGGGGAGGGGGTAGGGGGAGGGGTAAACCCCTCCCCGAAGGGGAAGAAGGGGGGTTGGGGGGTTGAGAACAGAGAAAGCTCGCTAAACCACTCACGCCCAAAGGGCTGGTGGGATTCAGCAGTTGTTTCCATAAGGTATAGTAGTGGTGGTGGTGGTGGTGGTGGTGGTGGTGGTGGTAATAGTAGTACTAGTCGTAATAGTAGGGAGGGGGGAGGGAGGAGGTGGATGTGGAGCTGGCCTCTGAGGGGGGCATGTTCGGACATCAAGGGCCACGTTTGCAGTCCACTGCTCTGTGTCGAAGCATCTTGGGCCAGTTTGGCACCCTGCTGGGGCGTCTGATAATATGTGGACCGTCTTATGGCCTGGCGTCGATTGGCCCTCGTTCTCTCTTGGAGCTCTTTTGAGGGCCCCTTGTGGAGTCTTGGGGCCCTCTTGGGCACGCCGCGGGGCGGAGAAATCCAGCGGATCCCGCAGAGGCAATAATGTCGGGACAAACGAAAGCGGAGATTTCTGTCCTGGCCATCCTGTGTCCGCAGCGCCCCGCGTCACTCACCTCACCTCCCTCCCCCCGTCCCATCCCTGCCTCTGCCCTCCGCATGTCCATTTCGGCACCCCCCTCACGCGTTTTGTGGCCCCACGGGGAGCCCCACCGAAGGCCCCAGTGGGAAAGACCGCATGGCGGCTCCGCGCCACACACCCCTCAAACGTGTCGTGGCCCCATAGGGGTCCCCACCGAAGACCCCCGTGGGAAAGGCCGCGGGGGGCACCGCACCCCTTCCGGCACACCTCTCGCACGCTTCGTGGCCCCATGGGGGGTCCCATGGTGGGAGAGTCCGCGTGGCGGCATCGCGCCCGGCTCGCTGCCACAGGGCGCCCCGAGTCATTGTCACAGAGCGCCCCGCGTCGCTGATCACAGATGCCCGCCATCACTTCCACAGCCCCCCGCGGTCACTGTCGCAGCTCCCCCGCCGTCACTCTCACAGGCCCTCAGCGTCGCTGTCGCAGACACAGCCCCCCGCGATCACCGTCACAGGTCCCCCGCCATCACTGTCACAGACCCCTGGCGTTGCTGTCACAGACACCCGCCGTCGCTGTCACAGCCCCCCGCGGTCACTGTCACAGGCCCCGCCGTCACCTGTCACACTGTCACAGGCACCCGCCGTGTCTGTCACAGCCTTGATTCTGGCACCCCCAGGACGCAGTTCGGAGCGGCCAAAATCAAGCGGCGCTCGAGATATTCCCAGGATTGTTACGATAGCTGGGGGGCTGTCACAGACTCATTTTCGGGGGTCCGTTACGGTGACGCGGGGGGTCTGTGACAGCGACGGCGGGGGTCTGTGACAGTGACGGCGTGGGGTCTGTGACAGTGACGGCGGGGGGCCTGTGACAGTGAACGCGGGGGGCTGTGACAGCGACGCCGGGCGGCTGTGACAGCAACGCCGAGGTGTTGTGACAGTCACCGAGGGGCGCTGTGACAATGGCCTCGGGGGGCTGTCACAGGCCAAAAAAACCAAGGCTGTGACAGTGACGCGGGGTGCCCTGTGACAGTGACTCGGGGCGCCTGGGACAGTGACTCGGAACGCCCTGTGACAGTGACTCGGGGCGCCTGTGACAGTGACTCGGGGCGCCCTTGACAGTTACTCGAGGTGCCGCTGACAGTTGCCCGTGGTGCCGCTGACAGCTTCTCGGGGCGGCCGCTGACAGGTTCTCAGAGTGGCCGCTGACAGCTTCGCGGGGGGCCTCTGACAGCTCCTCGCGGGGCCGCTGACAGCTTTTCGGGGGCCTCTTTTCGGGGACCTCTGACACTCACTCGGGGCGCCGCTGACGGTTCCAATGGCAGCTTCACAGGGGGCATTTGGCAGCTGCTGGGGGGGAGGCCTCTGACATTTGCGCGGGGGGCTCTGACATTGTCTCGGAGCGCACTGACTCCTTCCCGGGGGGCTCTGAGGACTTCGCGGGGGGCATCTGACCACTTCTTGGAGACATCCACCCGTTCACAGGCTGTCGGGGGCATCTTAGGGGACTCCTGAAGGGGCGTCTGGGGACCTTCTGCGGGCTCCTTGGGCGCCTCTCAGGTGCTTCGTAGCGCCTCTTGGGGGCCTGTAGGGGGCTTTTTGGGAGCAAGCGGAGGCCATCTTGGGGCCATCTTTGGGCCATCTCGGCCATCAAAGACCATATTTGAAGTCCATTGGGCTGTCTCGGACCACCTTGGGGCAGCGTGGCAATATCTTGGGGCGTCTTGGAGCCCCGTTGGGGCCGTCTTATGGCCTGGCGCCGATTGGCCCCCGGTATCGATTCCACTATTGGCCCATTTGAGTCTCTCATGGAACCCTGTCGGGGGCCCTCCCGTTGAGCTTCGGGGTCTTTTCAGGGCCGAGTTTGGACCCTCTCGGGCACGCCTCGATGCCCAGGAAGCGCATTGGATCCCGCAGGGGCATGAACGCGAAACACAGCGAACAACGCATGCTGTTTCGATGATTCTGGCCGTCTTTCGGAACTCCGAGGGGGCATGCTCGGCCATCAAGGGCCGCGTTTGCGATTCATTGCGCTGTCTCGGACCATCTTGGGCAAGCTTGGCACCATCCTAGGGCATTTTCGGGTCACGTTGTGGCCGTCTTATGGCCTGGCACCGATTGGCCCACTCTTGGGTAGTGCATGTGCTTTCTGCGCTGGAAATTGTTCTGGCTTGTTGCGACGCTTGCTTGACTGCTTCTGCTTACGCTTCGGTTCCTGATGTATGACGGTATCGGTTCGTCGACTTTCCGGGAGGATTGAGAGGAGGATTCGGCAGCCAGACCGACAGAAACGACGAAATTGGCATGTCGTTCTTTGTTTCAGTTTTCAAGCTTCAACTCAACACAGTTTTTAACTCGATTGCTGAATCTTTGTCTTAGGCTCCCGCGTGTGACAGGAGCGCTGTCAAAAGGGTTCAGAAGGGTTGGCCAGGGCAATGGTTTCGAGCAACTGTGTGTGTGTGTGTTGCATTGCAGGTTTCCGGCACCCTGGGGTGTCTTGACTCACCTTGCAGGCTGCTTCGACTACCTTGGGGCCCTCCTGGTGACTTCTCGGGCCGTCCGAATAGGAAGTTTCGGGCGCCCAGGCGGTGTATGTGCTTCAGGGAGAGTGAATACGGGAAGAGCTTTCGGCATTTTCGTTTTTTCACAAACGACATAAATATAAAGACAAAAAGCTAGGGCGGACCTCCAGCTTGCCGTTGCCCATCTCCTCCTCCTCGCCATGGTGTTCACTTTTGGGCCTCTGCTCCGGTCTGGCTATTCTGGCCAGTTCTGGCTGGAGATACAGAAGGGAAGGAAGATAGGGAGGCAGGGAGGAGAAGCAGGGATGGTAGGAGTGAAGGAAGTCAGAGGGGGGACGGGAGGGCAGTGGAGGATGAATGAAACATGTGGGAGGCGAGGAACGGGGAGTGAAGGAAGGAGAGAGATAGAAAGGGGAGGATGGAGGGAATAGACAGGATTGGAACGTGAGAGCGATAGGTGGGCAGATGTCAAACACACAATAAAGGAAGGACATGGAGGAGCAACAGAGGAAAAACGAGGAGACCGAGTCAGGATCAGGAAATGGAAACGGATCCAGAGCAGGAATACACGGAGGAGGAGGAGGAGGGGCAGGAGCAGCAGGAAGAGGAGCATGACAAGATGATATGATGACAGTAGTCCCTCAAGACGGTGAGGGGAGGATGTGGAAGAGGAGTAGGATGCCAACGGAACTCAACAGCTGTAGCGCCGCCAGCGTGGGCAGATTTAGGAGCAGCAGGAGGATGAAAATGATTTTGAGGAGGAAGATAAGAAAGGAGGATTGAGGGATGCGCACTAACAGAACGATCAGATGTGATTCTCCCAAGCAGAATCGGTGCTGGGCCATGGAGGTTTTCCGTTTTGCAGGGTCTAGGATAGAGGGTCTTGCTTTGCCTTGTCCTTCGTAGTTAGGAGATCGGCGGAATCTATGCCCAAGAATCGCAGATTCTCCAGTGACCCGCAATATGGAACCCCTTTTTGGCAAGAGTTCGCTTGGCATCCACAGTGTGCACTGGGATTCGGAGGATTGTTGAGGCTCGATTCGTGCGAACCCGTGGTCCTGGGAGAGTTGTTTGTTTCTCGCATCTTTTCTGAACGCCCATGCGTGCACCTCCTCGCTGTTCCATGAGCATCGCCGATTTCCCCTGGGTCCACTATGGAAGTTGCGTGTAGAGGATAGCCCCCCCGAGAAGCTGTCACAGGCAGCTCCCGCGTACCGCAAGGTATTATCACAGCTCCCTCGAGAAGTTGTCACAGCCCCCTTTGAGAAGCTGCCATGGCAACCCCGCGCGCCGCTAAACCTCAGCTTCTCGGCGGCGCTGCGAAGTTCTCAGTGACAGCTTCTAGGGGGGACCTGTGGCAGCTTCTCGGCGCGCGTTGACGCTGTCTATGACAGCACTCGGGGGGGCGGCACCGACCCAGCTTTTGTGATGGACCCGAGGGGAACTCGAAAATGATCAAACTTGGAGTCGATATTGCTTCTTCTAGTCGTCAAGGATTTGTTGCATCCCCTTCGTAGGCTGTTTTTGGATGAAGGGGGTCATCCCAGCCACTGCACTCGAAACTTTCACAATTGACGTCGACGTTGCCCCAAATGTGCTCTATTCTTGACCCCCTCCCCGTTCCCTCCTCCTCGCACTCCTACCCACTCCCTTTTTCACCCTCCATTACCTCCTCCTCCTCCTCCTCCTTCTCCGCCTCCTCCTCCTCCTCTTGCTTATGCTGTTATTTGGGCTTGTCGTACCCATCTGCGCACACGTGCGATTCCGAGTTTACGGTGGAGCACCAGGGCTCGATTCGTGAGGACCCGCGGTATGGGAGGTACGCACTGATTGCAGTTCTGCGCGAACACACACTAACAAACGTTTTCATTTTTAAGCAAACTCGCGTCTCCCCGGGGCCACCTTTGAAACATGGGTTTAAAGGGTCGTCCCCCCCCCCCCCCGTCGCCGTCTCGGGCAGCTCCTGGATACCGAGTCGTCGCTGCCACCGCACCTCTCCCGGCAGTGCGGGTGGCTGTCGCCGCCGCCGCCGCCCCCGTCACCACCAACGACCTGAAACCATTAGTGTGAAAACCAGCAAAGAGGCACAGCCAGCCTTTCTGGTGGTGGGGGGAGGAGGGGGAGGAGGAGGAGGAGGAGGAGGAGTCAGGAGGAGGAGGAGGAGGAGAAGGAGGAGGAGGAGGAGGAGGAGGAGGAGGAGGAGGAGGAGGAGGAGGAGGAGGAGTCGGTGGGTCGGAGGCCCGCGCCCTCATCGCCGATGCCACGGCGATGCGGCTCGATGCGGGCGTGCCCCCCCGGCGCCCCATGGGGTCGGGGACGTCCCCGCTGGCCCCCGCGGCGCCGCGTCCTCCGCCTCTCCTCCTCCTCCTCCTCCCTCCTCCTCCCTCCTCCTCCTCCTCCTCCTCCTCCTCCTCCTCCTCCTCCTCCCTCCTCCTCCTCCTCCTCCTCCTCCTCCTCCTCCTCCTCCTCCTCCTCCTCCTCCTCTTCCTCCCTCCTCCTCCTCCCCCCCCCCCGAGGCGACGCTTCCCGTGAGAGGCGATTTGAGGTGCACGCCCTGGGATTGGAGGCATACAGACAGCGAGACATGCTTTGCGTTTGGGGGGGTGGGGGGGGCAAAAAAAAACCCGAGGCGACGCGCGGGCCCGGAAGTCTTGCAGTGCTGGCTCGGTGGCGGGCGCTTGCTTGCCGCCTGGGTGCTCCGGGATCCTTGACGAGCGCGGGGGGATACCCCCCCCCCCCGACGGGGGCCAGCCTCGCGTCGTCGTCGCGCCGCGACGGGGGTCGTGGCGCCTGCGGCGCGCGGCGGCTGCCCGCGGCGAGGGTCGATGAGGGGCTGTCGGCGGGGGTGACGCCCCCCCGACGCTTCTCGATAAACTCGGGCCAGGGCCGGCACCTTCCAGGAAGCAGCCTCCTTCGGAGAAGCCTTCCCCCCTCCCCCTGCCCCCTCCTCGTGCGCGCCGTCCAGCGGAGGCGGGCGTCCCGGGCTGCTCGTGCTCCCGCGCGCGGCGGGGTTTTCGCCCGCGCGGCCGCCGCGGAGAGCAGCGACGTGCGCTCGGCGCGGGCGCTCGCCTCCGAGGGGGCGCGCGCGCAGAGTGCTCGCGTGCCCCTCGGCGTGTCCCCCGGGCGCCGCTGCGGCAGCGCGGCCGGGTCGCTCCGGGGCGGACGGGTCCCCCCCGCGGCGTGCCGCGCGAGCCGGCGCCGAGGTCGGCGCGGCACGAGCCTGCCGCGGGAGGCCTCCGGCCTCCCCCCTGGGGTTACACGTCGGGCCTGTCCTTCTGCAGGGGGAGTATTCAAAAAAAAATGAAGTAACAAAAATCGTCTGGGGACGATTTGTGACCACTTCGGAGCATTTTTTTGACGATGCTTCCTTTCTCCGCCAGAATCCGCCTGTAGGGGGACCTGCCCGACCTAGCTGACCCTTGGGCTCGCCGTCAAACTGGTGCGTCCGCCTGCGTCCCCAGGGGTCGGAGACAGCCCCGCTGCCCCCACGGGCGCCGCGAGGCTGAGGAGCTGCTGGCCCTGGCGGCGTCGTTCAAGGCCCGCGCGCGCCCGCCTGGTCGTCGCCGGCAGTGCAGCCCGGGGTTCTCTCGCGCGATCCTCAATATCCCCCCCCTCCCTGAGAGGATGGGCCCATTCTCCACCACCACTACCATAGGTGGGAAAGGGAGGATGGGGATGATGATGATGATGATGATGATGATGATGATGATGATGATGATGATGATGATGATGATGATGATGATGATGATGATGATGATGATGATGATGATGATGATGATGATGATGATGATGATGATGATGATGATGATGATGATGATGATGATGATGATGATGATGATGATGATGATGATGATGATGATGATGATGATGATGATGATGATGAGATGATGATGATGATGATGATGATGATGATGATGATGATGATGATGATGATGATGATGATGATGATGATGATGATGATGATGATGATGATGATGATGATGATGATGATGATGATGATGATGATGATGATGATGATGATGATGATGATGATGATGATGATGATGATGATGATGATGATGATGATGATGATGATGAATGATGATGATGATGATGATGATGATGATGATGATGATGATGATGATGATGATGATGATGATGATGATGATGATGATGATGATGATGATGATGATGATGATGATGATGATGATGATGATGATGATGATGATGATGATATGATGATGATGATGATGATGATGATGATGATGATGATGATGATGATGATGATGATGATGATGATGATGATGATGATGATGATGATGATGATGATGAGATGATGATGATGATAGGAGGAGGAGGAGGAGGAGGAGGACCACCTCATCCTCCCTTCTCCCCCGTCCTACATGTGGTAGTGCTGGTGGAAAACTTGCCCATCACGAGATCCTGGCGTTGCGATTTTTTTCCGAAGGCGCTCTTTCGCCCAGCTTCGGACCCCGTGGAGGAGCTTCACGACTCGATCCGGCCCGACATTTGCAGCAGGGAGAGGGCGTCCCGAGCTCCGTCGGTGGTTTTTTGCGATGCTGCATTTTCCTGCAACGCCAGATCTGAGAGTTATTTGTTCCCAACCATCCTGTGGTGTTGGGTCCTCGTTTTGAAGAGACGTCGCCCCGCGTTCCTTCCTCCTCCTCCTTCCTCCTCCTCCCCTTCCTCCCCCCTCCTCCCCCTCCCACACCCATTCTGGCACACCCCTCACACGTTTCGTGGCCCCATAGGGAGCTCCACCGAAGGCCCCAGTGGCTGCGCCCGCATGCAGTTCCACCCCCCATTCTGGCACACCCCTCACACGTTTCGTGGCCCCATAGGGAGCTCCACCGAAGGCCCCAGTGGCTGCGCCCGCATGCGGTTCCACCCCCCATTCTGGCACACCCCTCACACGTTTCGTGGCCCCATAGGGAGCTCCACCGAAGGCCCCAGTGGCTGCGCCCGCATGCGGTTCCACCCCCCATTCTGGCACACCCCTCACACGTTTCGTGGCCCCATAGGGAGCTCCACCGAAGGCCCCAGTGGCTGCGCCCGCATGCGGTTCCACCCCCCATTCTGGCACACCCCTCACACGTTTCGTGGCCCCATAGGGAGCTCCACCGAAGGCCCCAGTGGCTGCGCCCGCATGCGGTTCCACCCCCCATTCTGGCACACCCCTCACACGTTTCGTGGCCCCATAGGGAGCTCCACCGAAGGCCC
This sequence comes from Prorocentrum cordatum, assembly GCA_963575745.1. Taxonomy (NCBI): domain Eukaryota; class Dinophyceae; order Prorocentrales; family Prorocentraceae; genus Prorocentrum; species Prorocentrum cordatum. The sequence continues at coordinate 53,970 of CAUYUJ010004456.1, forward strand.
CAGTGGCTGCGCCCGCATGCGGTTCCACCCCCCATTTCGGCACACCCCTCACACGCTTCGTGGGTGGCTCCATGGGGAGCTCCACCGAACGCCCCAGTGGCTGCGCTCGCATGTGGTTCCCCCCCCCATTTCGGCACACCCCTCACACGGTTCGTGGCCCCATAGAGAGCTCCACCGAAGGCCCCAGTGGCTGCGCTCGCATGCGGTTCCACCCCCTTTTTTCGGCACGCCCTTCACACGTCTCGTGGCCCCATAGGGAGCTCCACCGAACGCCGCAGTGGCTGCGCTCGCATGCGGTTCCACCCCCCATTTCGGCACACCCCTCACACGTTTCGTGGCTCCATAGGGAGCTCCACCGAAGGCCCCAGTGGCTGCGCTGGCATGCGGTTCCACACCCCATTCTGGCACACCCCTCGCACGTTTCGTGGCCCCATAGGGGGCTCCACCAAAGGTCCCAGTGGCACTGCCCGCTTGCGTCCGCCACCACCCAGCACAGCCCTTGTTCCCTGCGCTTCACCCACCCAGAACAGCGCTTCGTAGCCCTATAGGGAGCTCCACCAAAGGTCCCAGCGGCACCGCCCGCATGCGTCCGCCACCACCCTGCGCAGCCCTTGCTCCCTGCCTGCGTTTCACCCACCCAGTACAGCGTTTCGTGGCCCCATAGGGAGCTCCACCGAAGGTCCCAGTGGCACCGCTCGCATGCGTCCGCCACCACGCAGCACAGCCCTTGCTGACCGCGTCTCGCCCACCCAGTACAGCGTTTCGTGGCCCCATAGGGAGCTCCACCGAAGGTCCCAGTGGCACCGCCCGCATGCGTCCGCCACCACCCAGCACAATTGCGGCATTCACAACTGCATATGGTTGGGTCCTTCGCCAGGCTAATGTATTCATTCATTCATTTTTGCTTTTCCTCACATGTTTCGTGGGGTTCTGGTTTTCTTCTCTGCCGCGTCGCGCCCGCGTCTTCTCCTCCTCCTCCTCCTCCTCCTCCTCCTCCTCCTCCCCTCCTCCCTCCTCCCTCTTCCCCTCACCCACATGCAACACCTGCACGGCACGTACATGAGACACGCGTAGTTATACATACAGCCGCACGCATGCACATACTCGCACACACACACATCATACAATGATAGTGCACACCTAGCGTGTTCACTGCATGCATCATGCAGTCAAGACGCGCGCACCACATGCTGGGCATCCACACGAGAGACACACGCCCAACTACAACCGCACACGCATGATACACATGACACGCACACCAAATAACACAGAAGCGCCATACGCGCAATATTCACACGGCGTGGCAGGCGTGGCAGGTGTGCTGCATCATACACCCAATATGGCAGGAGGCTCTATGCGGGCCATGGCACAGGGCACGGCAGGCGTGGCACTTTCTCCACACCAGAGGGGGTGCGCAGGGGGTGGTCTCCGAGCGCGGTCTCTATCCGTCCCAGGGTCGCGTGGCGTGGCAGGCGTGGCATTTTCTCCAGACCACAGGGTGTGCGCAAGGGGTGGTCTCTGAGCGCGGTCTCTATCCGTCCCAGGGTCGCGTGGCGTGGCAGGCGTGGCATTTTCTCCAGACCACATGGTGTGCGCAAGGGGTGGTCTCTGAGCGCGGTCTCTATCCGTCCCAGGGTCGCGTGGCGTGGCAGGCGTGGCATTTTCTCCAGACCACAGGGTGTGCGCAAGGGGTGGTCTCTGAACGCTGTCTCTATCCGTCCCAGGGTCGCGGGGCGTGGGAGGCGCGGCATTTTCTCCACACCACAGAGAGTGCGCATGGGGTGGTCTCTGAGCGCGGTCTCTATCCGTCCCAGGGTCGCGGGGCGTGGCAGGCGCGGCATTTTCTCCAGACCACAGGGTGTGCGCAAGGGGTGGTCTCTGAGCGCGGTCTCTATCCGTCCCAGGGTCGCGTGGCGTGGCAGGCGTGGCATTTTCTCCAGACCGCAGGGTGTGCGCAAGGGGTGGTCCCTCACCGCGGTCTCTATCCGTCCCAAGGTCGCGGGGCGTGGGAGGCGCGGCATTTTCTCCACACCACAGGGGGTGCGCAGGGGGTGGTCTCTGAACGCGGTCTCTATCCGTCCCAGGGTCGCGGGGCGTGGGAGGTGCGGCATTTGCTCTACGCCACAGGGGGTGCACAGGGGGTGGTCTCTGAGCGCGGTCTCTATCCGTTCCAGGGTCGCGGGGCGTGGCATGCGTGGCATTTTCTCCAGGCCGCGCGGGGTGCGCATTGGGGCAGGCTTCGCCGTTGCATTCCATTAGTCGCGCTAGCAGGGGCTTGCGCAGCATCCAGATCTGTAAACACTTTGGCTGAAGCGGGCTCGGAGCGCCTGGGTACCCAATCGAAGGCCGCATTTGCTTGTTGCGCAGGCGCGCCAGCCATGCCGCCCAAAATTGCCGTGGGCGAGCTGCTGCCTCCGTGTTCGACGCTGAAAAAAGAAATTGTTCAGATGGGCGGCGAGGTGAGCTTGGCAGGCTTGCGCTGTTGTGCGTAGCAGGCGTGGCACATTCTCGACACCATAGGGGGTGCGCAGGGAACGGCCACCAACATCATTCTCACATGCGTCACTTCAGCTATCATCACTCCAGCCATAATATTAGTATGTGGGATTCCTCGGTAGCGTAATTTGTTTTGTTTGTTGGTTTGGTTTGTATACAGCTTTAATATTGATACTTATATACAAGTCCCTGGTGATAACGGGCGTGAGCAGTGGAGGGGGAGGGGGCCGGTCACGTCACGATTCGCGCCTGCACCGTCTGGTCACGAGCGTTATCGCGAACAATTGAAGCATGGGCTCCAACTCTTCCCGGCGCGACCAGAATCACAGCGGCCCTTGGGCCAGCCTGGGTTCGAGGTCAGAGGTTCGAGATTACAGGTTCGAGATTAGTTCGGGGTTGTAGGGCGTCTTCGTTTGAGGTTCGAGGTTAGAGGTTCGAGGTTAGAGGTTCCTTGGCGTTTCCGTATGTTTTTGGCGGCTTCCCGGCCCTGGGGTGCTTTCGAGCAGCCGTGCCTCGCCGAGGGCGTCCACGGGGCGCCGGGGTCGTGCCGAACGGCCGCCGGAGAGTCGAGGTATGACCCGAAAATCGAGCCGCCTCTCGTCGCGACAAAATCACGACGGGAGTTTTGTTGTTGTTGTTGTTGTTGTTGTTGTTGTTGTTGTTGTCATTGTTGTTGTGGTTGTGGTTGTGGTTGTGGTTGTGGTTGTGGTTGTGGTTGTCGTTGCTGTTGTTGTTGTCGTTGTCGTTGCTGTTGCTGTTGCTGTTGCTGTTGTTGTTGTTGTTGTTGTTGTTGTTGTCGTGGTTGTTGTTGTGGTTACTGTTGTTGTGGTTGTTGTTGTTGTTGTTGTTGCTGCCCTTGTTGTTGCTGTTGTTGCTCTTGTTGTTGCTGTTGCTGTTGCACCTGTTGTTGTGGTTGTTGTTGTTGTCGTTGTCATTGTCGTTGTCATTGCTGTTGTTGTTGTGGTTATTGTTGTCGTTTTTGTTGCTCTTGTTGTGGTTGTTGTTGTGGTTGTTGTTGCTGTTGCTCTTGCATTT
>CAUYUJ010004456.1:62500-69683 GCA_963575745.1 Prorocentrum cordatum
ATGATGATGGTTGTGAGGTCGATGATGCTGATGTGGTTGTGCCTCATGAGGTTGATGATGTTGGTGATGCGTTTTTTGATTGACGCTTGCGACGATGATGCCTAGCTTGTGCATGAAGACGATTAGGATGATGAGGCTGAGGGTGTTGGCGCCGCTATTGCGCCCATTCCGCCTTTTCGATTGGAGTGCCCTTCCCCCCCGTGGGGGGGTCTCGGACTCTGTTCTTGCCAGGGAAGCTCTTCCTGCTGTAACTGTGGTTGCCCCCCCCATCCCGGCTGCAATCACACGGCTCCCGCTTGATATCCCCTCGCAATTCAAGCAGGGGCCCCCTCGACCCGCCCTCTAGGGTCCATCCGCCCGCTGCGCCCGCTGGGGTCCGCCCGCCAGGCCCGCCCTGTCGGGGTCCGCCCGCCCGACGCGCACGCCCGCATGGTTCCGCCCCATCGCTTGCTCGGAGCCCCGCCTGCTCGCTCTGGTTGGCGTCCTGCCCGCCCGACCTCCCCCGCCCGGTGGGGTCCGCCCGCCCGACCCGCCCGTCGAGTCCGCCCGCCCGATCCGCCAGTCCGGGTTCGCCTGCCAGCCCTCCCGTTTCTGATCCTTCCCCTCCTGCTAAGTCTCTTCCATGTCGTAGCTTCCAGTGGGATCCGTTCCCCCAAGGCTCACGGCTCATTCGGCGGGCGCTCGGCGACGCGCGCCAGGGTTCCAAACCCTATTCCCTGGTGGCCGTAGGCAGCCTGGGGACCTTCCACCCCGAAAGGAAGAGTAACGTCTTGGAGTCCCTGCCCCCTCCCCTCGCGCTTCCGCCTCCCTGCCTCGTTCTCTCCTTGTGCCGGTTCCCCTTCTGCCTCGCCAACTACACGTGGCAGGCGAATCAGATCTACGCCCACAGGGATACGATCGAAGACGAAGAGGGCGGGTATCGAGGGTGTGGAGGAAAACATGTTGAGTGATACGCAAGCAGCGAAGAGCGATCAGTCATATCGTAACTGTTGTTCGTGGCTGGTTTTTGTGATGGGCATGATGATGTGGACATTGCTGCTCGTGCTGCTTCGGATGATGATGATGATGATGATGCTTATGATGGTGATGCTGATGATGCTGATGCTGATGCTGATGCTGATGCTGATGCTGCTGCTGATGATGATCATGATGATGCTGAGGATGATGATGCTGATTATGATTATGATTGTGATGATGATGCTGTTGGTCATGATGCTGCTGCTGCTGATGCTGCTGCTGCTGCTGCTGATGATGATGATGATGATGATGATGATGATGCGTTGGTGATCATGGTATCAATCAGTGCGGACTCCAAATAGATCAGAAGACTGAAGTTAAGTGTGCTGACGTGAATTGAAAAGTTGCTCAGAGTGGTGTAGACTGGAGTGGACTGGGGTGAACTCTCCTCCAGTCTTCCTAGTCTACCGTTACTCTCCTGTGCTGTGGCAGTAGAACCCATTGCGCCCAGAAGAAGCCATAGTAATGTCAGGGAAGCCATTGCAAGCGGAGGAAGCCTTGGGACTCGTTTGGGCTCAATTGGGGGGTTGGGGGGGGGGGCAGTGGATGAGTTCTCTGTGGGTTGAGCTGGGACTCCTACAGGCAAGCTTCTCTGGAGCACGGCGGGGCCGAAGCGTACAATGATTCGTCTGTCGACCGCGCACAGGGGAGGCCGGAGCGTGGAGCGCGCGGGGGGCAGGGCGGGGAGGGGGCGGGGGAGGGGTCGGTCGAGGGAGGGAGGAGGACTCGGGAGACGTGGGTTTAAGTTGGGCCTGTCCCTCTACAGGGGGAAAATTCAAAAATAGTCAAATTATCCTGGCGAAGGGCCCAACCATACGCAATTCCGAATGCCGCCGTTGTAAGTATCGTCGTTGGTGGAACACCCGATGGGGCCACGAAGCGTGTGAGAGGTGCGCCAAATGGAGGTGGAACTGCATGCGGACCCTGCCACTGGGGCCTTCGGTGGAGCACCCTGTGGGGCCGCGAAACGTGTGAGGGGTGCGCCGAAATGGAGGTGGAACTGCATGCGGACCCTGCCATTGGCGCCCTCGGTGGAGCTCCCTATGGGGCCGCGAAACGTGTGAGGGGTGCGCCGAAATGGAGGTGGAACTGCATGCGGACCCTGCCACTTGGGCCTTAGGCGGAGCTCTCTATGGGGCCACGAAACGTGTGAGGGGTGTGCCGAAATGGAGGTGGAACTGCATGCGGACCGTGCCACTTGGGCCTTAGGCGGGGCTCCCTATGACGCCACGAAACGTGTGAGGGGTGCGCCGAAATGGAAGTGGAACTGCATGCGGACCCTGCCACTTAGGCCTTAGGCGGAGCTCCCTATGGGGCCACGAAACGTGTGAGGGGTGCGCCGAAATGGAGGTTGGAACTGCATGCGGACCCTGCCACTGGGGCCTCAGGTGGAGCTCCCTATGGGGCCACGAAGCGTGTGAGGGGTGCGCCGAAATGGAGGTGGAACCGCATGCGGACCCTGACACTTGGGCCTTCGGTGGAGCTCCCTATGGGGCCACGAAACGTGTGAGGGGTGCGCCGAAATGGAGGTGGAACCGCATGCGGACCCTGACACTTGGGCCTTCGGTGGAGCTCCCTATGGGGCCACGAAACGTGTGAGGGGTGCGCCGAAATGGAGGTGGAACCGCATGCGGACCCTGACACTGGGGCCTTCGGTGGAGCTCCCTATGGGGCCACGAAACGTGTGAGGGGTGCGCCGAAATGGAGGTGGAACCGCATGCGGACCCTGAACTGGGGCCTTACTCCCTATGCCTGGGGGCCTTCGTGGAGCTCCCTATGGGGCCACGAAACGTGTGAGGGGTGCGCCGAAATGGAGGTGGAACCGCATGCGACCTGACACTTGGAAGCTCCCTATGGGGCCACGAAGCGTGTGAGGGGTGCGCCGAAATGGAGGTGGAACCGCATGCGGACCCTGACACTTGGGCCTTCGGTGGAGCTCCCTATGGGGCCACGAAACGTGTGAGGGGTGTGCCGAAATGGAGGTGGAACCGCATGCGGACCCTGACACTTGGGCCTTCGGTGGAGCTCCCTATGGGGCCACGAAACGTGTGAGGGGTGCGCCGAAATGGAGGTGGAACCGCATGCGGACCCTGACACTTGGGCCTTCGGTGGAGCTCCCTATGGGGCCACGGAACGTGTGAGGGGTGCGCCGAAATGGAGGTGGAACCGCATGCGGACCTTGCCACTGGGGCCTTCGGTGGAGCTCACTATGGGTCCACGAAACGTGTGGCCATGATGGAGACGGCGATGATGATGACGACGATGGTGATAAGAACGATGATGATGCTGATGATGACGGTGACGATGACGATGATGATGATGCTGATGATGAGAGGAGGAGGAGGAGGAGGAGGGGGAGGAGGAGGAGAGGAGGAGAGACGCGGGGCACCGTCTCTTCAAAACGAGGACCCAACACCACAGGATGGTTGGGAAAAATAGTCTGGGGACGATGTTCAGGCATCATCATCATCATCATCATCATATATATATATATGTTCAGCCTGCGGCGACAAACAAACGTCACCGTCTCACCTTCCCCTCTTCCCAGTGCCCCCTCCCTCCCGCTCCTTTTCTGCGTTCTGCGTCTTTTCCTCTCACTTCCACTCGCCTCTTGCCGCTTTCCTTGCAGGCTCAGATTGGGAGGAGTATCCAAGGCCATGCGGGGAACCTGCTGGAAGTAACGATGCTGAGCAAATGCTATTCCATTCCTATGGTTATCGTCCCACTTCCTTGGGCGAGCTACCCTCGGATATTCAGCTGGCGAAGCCTTCTCTTGCCCAGGCTCCCTTCAGCTTCTCACCCAGAGGAGGAGTTGAGAACCCTCGTCTAGGGCACGGGCAGTGAGCTGGCCGAGGCTTGTTCCCGACCAGCCCGGGCAAAGCGCACTCAGCACATCGGCAGTGGCAGGACGTAGTGCCGTCTTCGCACTGCGTGCCTTCGGCCGGGCTGCCTGAGCCTGCCACATCAGAGGGTCGTCTTGCCCGCCCAACGTTTCGCATGCCCCCTAGCCATGGGTCACCCCGCTTTTTATGCGAACTTAGCCCAGACCATTCTGGCTTGTACTAGAGGCACTTTTGTGAAGTTGTCCCAGCAAAGGTGTGTAGTATCATGATGTGCCAACCTACTCTAGCCTTGATCACCAGAAAGAAAGTTTGAGCATCAAGAGAGCACCGAAGATGAAGAATTTTCACATGTCGGGCCCTCGGAGGCGGTACTCATTCGACACTGTTTCGATAGTTTTCTGGGTTCTCGAAATTATTTCTGGGATGTGGTCCTTAAGTACGATGGGGACAACAGAAGTGTCGTATCGTATGCTTCAGAGTGGGTTGTCTTGGGCAGTGCTGACACCTCGCCCCCCCCGCGCGCCCATCCGATCTCTTGGCTCGCGGCTCTCGCCGCCTTGCTCTCTTGGTCAAGTTGTGTGCCTTGGCTCCGCTCTCTTCTCCAAGGGGTGTCCCTTGCCTGCATCATCACCCGAATTAGGTTCACGTGCGGTCCTGGTGATCTGGTGGAACGTGCATCCATACGGTAGGTTCATGCGGCGTTGGCGCGCCGGCGACGCCAGCGAAGGCGTTCAAGGCTGAATTCTGCGACGCGGAAGCACCGAGGGATACGGCGACGCCACTGGACCCGACGTAACTCAACCTTGAACGATCGGGTCCGCGATCGGTTTGAGGCTGAACGATCGACGCGGTGTCAAAAAGCTCTGCGCGCGCCGACGCCGCACGAACCTATCGTACAGCCCCTGATCCGACCAGCTCATCTCCAGGGGGCCTCTGGCTCTTGGTGCCCACCTCTGGGGCCGCTGCCGGGCCACGCCCGGCTGCGGCCGCCCCGGGATCCAGCGAGCGCAGGCCGCGTACAACTGGGAGGACGACGTGCAGCTGCTCGTGATCAAGGACCGCGCCCGCCAAGGCCCCCCTTCCTTCCTCCTCCTCCCCTCCTCCTCCTCCTCCTCCTCTCCTCCTCCTCCTCCGCCTCCCGCCGCCTCCGCCTCCGCCGCCGCCGCCCCCTCCCCATCCCCCATCCCCCTCCCCCTCCCCCCTCCCCCCCCTCCCCCTCCCCCTCCCCCTCCCCCTCCCCCTCCCCCATCCTCCTCCTCTCCTCCTCCATCCTCCTCCTCCTCCTCCTCCTCCTCTCCTCCTCCTCCTCCTACCTCCCTCCTCCTCCCTCCTCCTCCTCCTCCTCCTCCTCCTCCTCCCCTCCCCTCCTCCTCCCTCCTCCTCCTCCTCCTCCCCTCCTCCCTCCTCCTATCCTCCTCCTCCTCCTCCTCTCCTCCTCCTCCTCCTCCTCACTCCTCCTCCTCCTCCCTCCTTCCTCCTCTCTCTTCCTCCTCCTTCTTCCCTCCTCCTCCTCTTCCTCCTCCTCCTCCTCCTCCTCCTCCGCCTCCCCGTCCACCGGGATTTCCAACGCCACCGGCTTGGGAGTATCGGTTCTGGCTTTTTGAGTGGCTGCCCACTCGCTCGCTTCGCTTGCCTTTCCATCCTGCTGCCTAGTCGCGGCCCGAATAGTGTTCGGACGGCTTTCGACCCGCCTCGCGAGCCTGTTGACCAAAAGTGTCCCCACCAGCCCAGTCAGAAACGTTGCCCATGAAAGGTGTTTGGGAACGGACGGTACACACATTCTTATTTTTCTTCTTATTCTTATTCTAATTCTTGTTATGACTCTTATTTCTTATCCCGATACTAATAGTAATAGTATTATTAGTATTGCTACAAGTCTTATCATCATCATTATTCTTAATATTACTAGCATCATTATTATTATAGTTACTATTGCTGTGCTAATGGTTCTGATTACCATTATGATTACGATTGTGATTATGATTGTGAGTATGCTTATGATCCTGATTCTGATTATGATTATGATTCTGAGTATTACTATTCTTGTTACCGTTAGCATTATCATTATTATTAGTATTGCTATTATTATTGCTATTATTATCATTAATATTATTACTACTATTATCATGATCATATCTATATACACATGGTAAAACGAGGTGTGCAAGTGGGAGGAGGTGGATGAAGCGTTGAACCCTTTTGGATGTTGTTTTGAAACATCGGATGCAGGATGATGATGACAATGTTGACAAGAACTCTTTGAGCCATCTTGGGGTCTCCTTGGGGCACCTTGGGGTCCTCCTAGGGTTGGCTTTTGGGTCCTTTGGGGTCCCCGTTGGGGCTCATTTGGAAGGCCCTTGGGTGTTCATAGGGCTCTGTCGAGGTGTCTTGGGGTCGAATTCTTGGGGCCATCTTGTAGGGCGTCGATCAAAAGAGGGGGTCTTCGATTTGCCTCACCACCTTCCAGTGCCACCAACATCGCCTTTTCGAGCGCTCTTGGGCCGATCTTGTTCGCTCTTGGGACTGTTTTGGGGGCCCCATGGGCTCCTCTCGGGGCTCTCTTGGGCCAATGTTGGAGCCTTCGTGAGGCTTCAGAAGCCGATCGGAAGCCAAAAGGAGAAAAGGCACTCGTCATCATCGATTGCCTGTAGGCTTTTGAAATGTTTTGGCTTTCGGGGGGTTCCGAGGGGGTTCCGACAGCTCTTGGGACCGTCTTCTGGCCCTCGTCGGGCCTTTGGGAGGTGTGTTGGAAAATATCTTGGACCATGTTCGGCTATCTTCAGCCATCTTGGAGGCCAGCTTGGAGCATCAGACGCCGTCTTGCAGCCATTTTTGAGCGAACAGCAAACCGCCTAACACCTCGTGCCCCCCCCTCCCACCTCCCAAGAAACAACCTCAGAGAGGGGAGGGGCAGGGTACCCCTGCCTGAGGGGAGGAGTGTTTTGAAAGAACTCGTGAGACCACTTACGCCCAAGAAGGGCTGGTGGGATTCATCGCGCGAGTCGGGGCTCGGTGGCTGAGACGTCGCTTCCGTGCTTTGTGTTAAGTCGGGCCTGTCCCTCTACAGGGGGGATGTTCAACAGTAGTCGCAACACACCCCGGGACATTTTTTTGACCATTTTGAACATTATTTTTGATGTTTTTTTTGTTCCCCCGAATTTTCGTCCAAAATCCGCCTGCAGGGGGACACGCCCGAGCTAAGCTTTGAGCTTTGCTCTGCCCTCCCCCAGGACCTCAACAGCGGCGTCGTGCACTGGGCGGTGCAGGCCGCGAGAGTCCCGGGGGAGGAGGAGGGGAGGAGGAGGAGGACGGGGAGAATGAGG
>CAUYUJ010004457.1:0-25000 GCA_963575745.1 Prorocentrum cordatum
CTCCTCCTCCTCCTCCTCCTCCTCCTCCTCCTCCTCCTCCTCCTCCTCCTCCTCCCTCCTCCTCTTCCTCCTGACACTGCCCAACAAAGTCTGTTCAACACACGCACTACCCTACCCCCTGAACTTCGGCGGCAGCGCGACCATGAAGTAGGCGAAGGCGAGGCCAGCGGGCGCGCCCTCGGCGCAGCTAGGCCGCCGCAGCAGCCCGCAGTTCAGCTGCCCGCCTGGCGCCGTCCACGCCCATCGCGGAGCGCAGCTGTCGGGCTGTGGCCTGGTGGAGAGCTACGCTGAGCTCCCGCCCCCACCTGGCCACCAGCTGTCCGGCCAGGGCCTCCGCCTCGGCCTCGTCCCCCGCCGCCAGCAGCGTCGCCTGCTCCCTGGCGAGGCCGCGGAGGTGCTGGAGAGCCGCCTGCCCGTGCCGGCCAGCTGTCTCCAGTTCCAGAGGCACCATCCGCCAGGGCGCCTGCCTCGCCGGGTAGCCGCGGTGTTTGTCTGCCCTCCTCCTCCTCCTCCTCCTCCTCCTCCTCCTCCTCCTCCTCCTCCTCCTCCTCCTCCTCCTCCTCCTCCTCCTCCTCCTCCTCCTCCTCTCCTCCTACTCCTCCCTCCTCTCCTCATCCTCTCCTCCTCCTCCTCCTCCTCCTCCTCCTCATCACCATCATCATCATCATCATCATCATCATCATCAGCAGCATCATCATCATCATCATCATCATCATCATCATCATCATCATCATCATCATCATCATCATCATCATCATCATCATCATCATCATCATCATCATCATCATCATCATCATCATCCCCCTCCTTGTTCTGGCGAGCCAATTTTCCAGAGTCGGAGCGGCCGCGCCGCCCAGGCCGCCGGGCCGCCCAGCCTTTCGCACCCGCTTCCTGCGATGGCGCGCCTGCCCGCGGCCCTCCGCATCCTCGCCGTCGCGGCCGCGGCGGCCGGCCTGCCGCCCGAGGCGCCGCCGCCGCCGCGGGCGTGCTGCGCCGCGGAGACGGCGGCCTGCCTGGCCTGCCGGCAGGGCGTGTCGGTCGCGAGTCGGGGGCCTTCGGAGTCTCAAGGGAGGAAAAGCCACCCGGACCGGACAAATGGCGTGTACTATAAACGGTCCTGGGCGCTTTCTAGACAGCCCGGCCCTGCTTGAGTCCTTCTTTGGGCGCGTTTGCTGAACGGCTTCGCGTGTCGGGGCGGTCCTTATCGGGGTGGATTTTCTGCCCTCTGTGAGTCGGGAGCCTCGAGACGGGGGGTCAGTGCAAACGGAGGTCAGCCAGAGCGCCGGAGCTTGCAGGGTCCTGCAGAGCTGGGGTCGGGCAGGTGGTAGTGGGGGGCGGCGGGGGCCCAGAAGGGGCCCCCAGGGGCCCCTTAAGGGCCTCTTCTTCGCCCCCCAGTTAGACCACCCCGCATTGCCATCCGCCCGACACGGGTGCATTGGCCCGGGCCGGCGCGCAGGATCCTGCAGGACCCTGCAGGACCCTGCAGGATCCTGCAGAGCCCGACTGGCCCGGGTTTGCACTGGCCCGGGCCCGTGGGTCCCCGAGCGGGGAGGAGCTGGGTGTTGCCAGAAGTGCCCCTGGCCCAAGGTGCCCCCCAAGGAGTTCCAAGGAGGCACCCAGGGCCTCCCGAGCACCACCCACGATGCTCAGAGGGCCCCCCAGGGGCTCCGAGGGGGAGGGGGAGGAGGAGTCGGTCGCGCGCAGCAGAAGTCCCCGGCCTTGTCTGTAAGTGTAAGGCTGGCGCCTTCTAAGAAGCGGCCTCTTTCTAAGAAGCCTTCCCCCCTCCCCCTACCCCCTTGTGCGCGCCGACAGAGGAGGAGAGGAGGAGGAGGAGGAGGAGGAGGAGGAGGAGGAGGAGGAGGAGGAGGAGGAGGAGGGAAGCCGACTGGCATGGCGTGTCGGCCGCCAGGGGCAACGATAGCACGTCGATAACGACGATTGCGACGGTACGTTCGACTACACGTGGGGGTGACCGCTTGCCACAGTGACCTTTGGTGCGGGCTCCCCGATCGCTGAATGATCTGCGGCAGCAGCGGCTTCCGCGCTTGGGTTTGGCCCCTTTGCGCCCCCCAAAGCCGCGCACCAGAGGTCATCTGTGCCTCTTGCCCAGGGTCGCTCTTGCGTGCCTCCGATACTCGGCAGTGGGTTAGGCACTGACGCTCGCCTGCGCTCGCTCGCCTGCGCTCGCGTCTTGACCGGTTGGCCGCGAGACGGTGCGGCCTCCAGCCGGGGGGCACCATCTCTGGGCCACGGGGTCACTCCGAGGTCGTCCCGGGGCCGTCCTGGGATCGTCTCGGCATCATGCGGGGGTGATCCTGGACCCATGTTGGGGCCATACTTGGGTCCCCGGTTTGCCATGTGGCCATCCTGGGGGTCGTCTGGGGGGCGCGGACTCGTCGCGAGCTGGCGGGGGGATAGGCTCAGGGTGGGGACGCATCGACCCCGCATGGCCCACTCGTCGCCGATAGGGGCCCGATAGGCCCTACTCCGCCTAGGAACGTGCGAATTTGCCGTCGGGGCCTATCGCCGATCCATCGGCGACGTATCGTCGATTCCAGCTCTTTGCCATCGGGGCCTATCGCCGATCCATCGGCGACGTATCGTCGATTCCAGCTCTGGCCCCCTGGTGGCTTTCGGGTTACAGCTCGGGTGTCCAGCGGCCGTTGGGGACGTCCTGGGAGCCCCAGGGACGCTCTTGGCGAGGCGTAGCTGCTGGAGAGCTCCCCGAGGCTGGAAAACCGCCGAGAACCGACGAGACCATGCGAAAGCCTGCCTCGAACCTCTAGCGATAACTTCGAACTTCGAACCTCGGGTCCCCCCCGATCGTTGCGCCTCAGGTCGGCGACCTCTGCGCGGGGCACCCCCACACGGCCGGCTGCTGGCCGGTGCGAGCGTGCTGCTCGGCCCCGACTGCAGGCTGCCTCGCCTGCGAGCGGGGCGTCTCCCCCGAGGATCGGGGAGCAAATGATGGCAAAAGCCAGGGCGGAGTTATGGCCGACTCGAGGTCGATGTTTCCCCGCTGAGGCGGAAGCGGCCCCCCCCTCAATGTTCAGGCTTGAGGGTGGAAGTCACGGGTAACAGGGCAGGGTGGAGATCTCTGAAGTAGTGGCGAAGCGTCCTGGCTTGCCTGTAGACCCACCAAAGAATGTTCTGAGAACCTTTGTCGTTTGCACGACATGTTCTTTAAACATTTCTGGCTGAGATCGTCTTGTTTGAATGCATCGGTCTTACGTTCTGAGAACATTGCTTTTGTTCTTAGAACATGTTCGGGTTCTACGAACAGGGTTCTAAGAACATGTCGTGGTAGGCCTTCTGGAATGCCGGGACGGTCGGTACCTGCTAAACAGGGCAGGGTGCAGATCTCAGGCGGCGGGGCGCGCGGAGGTGCAAAGCGTCGTTAGGGTGCACACGTGCGGGCGGCGGGGCACCACCCACCAAACCACCCCAGCCCATCCCGAAGGCCCCAATTTGCAAAGAAAAAGCGCCATACCCATAAGCTTTTGGCACTCCGCGCGGGTTTCTTGGCTCCGCGTTGAGCCTCCCCGGCAGCGCCTCTGGCGCCGCCCCTGGCGCGCTCCGCGCCCCAGGGAGGGGGGGCCGACGCGGATCCAAGAAATCTGCGCGGAGCGCCAAAAGTTTATGTTTATGGCGTTTATTTTTCTTTTTCTTCCTCTTCTATCCCAGTGGGGGGGGGTCGGGGAACATTGAAAAACACATCTGCAGCCCGTACCCCCCCAACCTGAAATACGGGTCTTCGGGTTGGGTTGGGGTGGCCTGGTAGGTAGTCAGCGGGTGGGCAGTGGGAGGCCTGAGCGGTGTTTGGGGCGACTTCGTGGGCCGTTTTCGCTTGGTTTTCCGTTTTGCAGCAGAGACGGAGGGAAGACAGGACGAATCATAATGACAACAAACGAGAACGAACAACGCGCACTTCTGCGAGACAAACATGGAGAACGACGACAAACGAGAACAACACAGAACGAGAGCATGACGAATGCGAGCGACAACAAAACAAGAACGACAACGAAGCGAGAGCGAGCCGGTACAAACGTAATCTTCTGGAGGTCCGCGCGGAGCCGCCCGGCGCCGCCCCTTGCGCTCCCCGCGCCAGTGAGGGGGGCCCAGCGCCGATCCAAGCAATCCGCTCGGACTTCCTACAGTGGGGGCGCGCATCAAGACACCATTCGTGCTTCGTCAGGGCGCCCTGGGTTTGGCCGATTCTCGCGCTGCGCAGCGACTTCCTGCGGCCGTTCAGAAGCTGCTGCGTTCGAGCTGCTCTGGGTTCCTCAGCTGTACACCTTAGGCGATGCTTAAGAAAACCCAAGTTTTCGGCCAGAGTCTCGATTATTCTTAACGTTTCAATGTAAATCCTAAGATTTCAATAGAAATGTTGGGTTTTTATTCAAGTTCTGAGACTATGAATTTCTTAACCCATGATTTCTTAACCATTTCGCAGGGTGTACTTCGCGCGCTGGTTTTCAGGGTTGGGGTTTTGTGCGAGGCTTTCGTGCGACCGCGCCCGCACCTGTGAGCATATAAGCTGCCGGAGCTCCGCGCGGAGTTCTTGGATCGGCGCGGCCCCCCCCCCCCCCAGGGCAGATGGAGAGGAGGAGGAGGAGAGGAGGAGGAGGAGGGAGGAGGAGGAGGAGGAGAGGAAGGAGGAGGAGGGAGGGGACCCCCCCCCTGACCCTGACGGCGCTCCTGGCGCGCTCCGCGCGCCGGGAGGAGGGTCCGGGGCCGATCCCAGAGATCCGCGCGGAGCTCCTTCACGTGGGCGCCCCTCCTCCCTCCTCATCCTCCTCCTCCTCCTCCTCCTCCTCCTCCTCCTCCTCGATCCAGGAAGTCCGCGCGGGCCTCCGAAAGGTTACGTTCATGCCGCCTTTGGCTCCTCTATGGAGAGGAGTACTGCGCGGAGCACCCAGACACTGCCGGCTGCGGGGCGGCACCTGTGGTCCGGGCCACCCTGGCCCGGGGCAGTCTGCGCGCAGGGTCCTACGAGCCAGAAGGTGTTCCTGCCAGCCCGTTGAGCGACGCCTCGCCTCGCAGGCTGTCCCGAGACGCCTGCGGAGAAGAGCTGTTCGAATACGAGGAAGGCGAGCCGATCCAGATGAACTGGAATCTCGAGCACGTCGGATGGTCTTTCCTGGTCTCCACTATCGGGGCCTACGTCGCTCTCACTTCCGCCATGATCGATGTTAAGTCGGTGCGGGGGAGCCACTGGTACTGGGTACTGCTGGCACAGGCGGGCTGCTCGCTCGGTGTCACCAGCGTCTGGTCCATGCACTTCATCGGCATGTACGCCCTGGAACTGAAGAGTCCAGGTAAGCCGATGGTCGAGATACAGTTTGAGCCCGTTCTCACTATCATATCTGGGCTTGCCGCGTGGCTGATCGTTTGCATCGCTCTCCACCTCATACTCGGCCAGGATCACTTCGGCGACAGGCGCACCCTGGAGAAGCGTCTCCAGGGGCTCTCTAGCTGCAGCAAGGCGGGCTGGTTGCTGCGCCGGCTGCCTCTGAAGCGGCTGACGATGGCATCGGTGCTGGTGTCCGTGGGCGTGGTGGTGATGCACTACATGGGCATGCTGAGCCAGACTGGCCATTTCTGGATGGAGTTCAGCGCCGGGAACATCTTGGGAAGCATGGTGGTGGCTGGGGTGGCCTCCTGGATCGCGCTGCCGATCTTCGTCATCAGCTTCGACAGCATGGTCTTCCGGTTCGGAGCGTCTTTCGGGATCGGGGTGTTTGTGAACAGCATGCACTACACTGGCATGACAGCAGCGACGTATTACTACTCCAGCAATCGGGGCGGCGTTTTCGGCGCTGACACGATGTCCATCTCCTTGAAAAGCACTGACGTCGTCATCTTCACGCTCATCTTGGATTTGGTCTTGATGGGGTTTACAGGGTATTATGTGGAGCTGGCCCGCGAGCTCGTGAAGAAGGAGGAACGCGATGTGGAGAGGAAGCTCGCCTTCGAGAGCCACAAGAACAACGTGAAGAGCCTCATCGCTGAGTCCAGGATCATGAGCTACCCCATGTGCCTAATGCGCTACGACACTTTTTCGAAGCTTGGCAAGCTGGTGCCGCACGAGCAGCTGCGAGATACTCACAAGCTCGTCTACCTGAACACTGTGAGGTCTGTGCTACGACTGAAAAGGCGGAAGTACTACATCATATTCTTCTGGAAGAGCAAAACACGGCATGCGCATAAATCTTCGATGGTCCGCGCAGGTTCCTTGGGTCGGCGCCAGGGGGGTATCAGCGCAGACCCAAGAAATCCGAGCAGACCTCCGAAAGTTTACGTTTGTGTGATTCTTTGTTTTTCTGTTTTCTCTCACCAGTGGCTCTCCCGGATGCTCCCAGACCCCGCGAACGACCACTACATTGACATGATGTCTGCGCTGCAGGGCCTCGCACAGATGTTCAAGGTGAGGCTCGATTCCCTCTACATTTTTGTCGACTACAGCAGCATCCCGCAGCAGGGCCAGAGAGTCCAGAAGTTGGCCATAGACTCGTTGGCCACATACGTATCACTCAGCTCGGCCTTCGTCATCGTCAGTCCCCAGACGGTGCACAGAGACTCATCGGCGCTCTGCAATTTCGACACCTATTCGAAGCGCTTCTGGTGCCGCCTGGAAGTGTTCTGTACGATCCTTGCCAGCCTGCGAGAGAAGGAGCTCAAGGCGGTTGAGGCTGGCCAGATTCTGGAGGAAGACGAGGCGCAGCTCGAGGAGTCCGCCAAGGTTGCGGAGGATGAGACGCAGCAAGTGGCGAGCAAGATGTCGGAGCTCACCCAGCAGCAGCGCGTGTTCGTCGTGGTCAAGAACTCGCTGCACGCCCTGAATTTTTTCACGCCCGCTGGGGAACTCCAGCCACGGTACCACGACCTGCTGCGGCTGTTCGAGGGGCAGACCACGTGCTGCGATCAGGGCCATCAAGAGGGCGATGAGCAACTCTGCGACAAGTGCAGGGTGATAGACAGCCTCACTGGTGCCTATGGAGCCCTGCTGCAGGACCTCCGCAAGGCCAAGCGCAACCAATCGCGGGGAATTGTTAGCCAAGTGCCGTCGGAGACCCTCAGGCTCGTCGAGGAAATCGTTCGCCAGCGTGCGGACATCTTCCCCTCGAAGTATTTCGAGACCCGCATCGACGCCGTGCACGCTCGCCTCGACCGCGGGCTCGTCACTGGTGGCAGTGGCGATGGCGACGAGCGCATGGCCACGGCCAGGGAAGATGACGAGGACAGGCGGTCGGTAGATTACACCGACGACTCCTCTGACACCAGCTCGCATGCCTCCAGTGAGCAGAGCTCGGCTGGTCTGAGCAATGGTCTGCTCAGGCAGGAGTCGGAGTCGGGACGGGAGTCGGTCAATGAAGTCTGATGCGGATGGTCGCACTGGGCGTCCAGGATCATGTATCATATCGCCGAGGAGCTCGCTGGCGCGGTTGGCTGCGAACCGGCTGGGGCGTCGCCACAACGTCCCAGGTGGCAGCGGCGTCGATTGGCCTTTCGTTGCGATGGAGGGCATATGCACGTGGGTGTTGGCCGCAGATTCTCTCGACTCAATTTAAGTTTTCGTTGCGGAGAAGTTCCCCGATGTGGGCCAGATCTGCGGCCGGACCCTGACCGCGGTGTTCCCCACGCTTGGCTCTGCTAGCGCCGCCGACGTGTAATGGCTCAGAAAGCGCACGTGTTGGGTGCTTTCTGGACCCTGTAATTATCGTGATCGCGGCTCTCGCGCCTCAGCCGCTGCAAGGGAGGCTGGTAGGCAGCGCGAGGGGGGCGCCATACCCAGCGCCGGAGCCCTGGCTGTGCCAGGCTGGGCTGCCCCACGCTGCCGCGCAGGCTCGGAACATGGGATCACCTCCCTGGGGCCGCTCGCCCCTGCAATGGGCCCCCCAGTACCTGTCATGCGCTGGCGCCCAGCCCGGCGCATCCACACACACACACACACACACACACACACACGCACACACACACACACACACGCACACACACGCACACGCACACGCACGCACACGCACACGCTCTCTCCGAGGATTACACCAACGATGCCCACTTCCCGCGTGTCGTTCCCTGGGTGTGCCACAGATGCGCCAAGAAGGACCGCGTGGCAGGCGCTGCCCCAGCCCCAGCAACCACCCGCGCTGCGAGGCGGGCCCCACCCCCGAGAGAGAGAGAGGGCGGGAGGGAGGGAAGCACGGAAGACCGGGAGGGAGGGAGGGAGAGGAGGGGGCAGGCCAGACAAGAAGGAGACGCCTTCCACACCGCCTCAAGGCGGGCCAAGTAGGGCCCAGCTGGGCTCCATGACGGCCCCAGGGGCGCCCACGGTCCTAAGATGGGCTCAAGAGGGGGAGCATGAACCGACATTTCGAGTTTTTCGCCCCGAGAGGCTCGAAGGTTCCAGGACGGCCGCAGGCAGGCTTCAGTGGGCGCCCGAGGCCCCAGACGAGTGCCTCGAGAGGCACAAATCTCGAATTTCCCTAGGGCTTTTCCCCATATCCGAAGGATGGGGCTCTTGTTCCCCCTATCCTATGATGGTGTGATTGTTATTACTTAGGCGCCTCGGACCTCAATCCTCCTCCTCCTCCTCCTCCTCCTCCTCCTCCTCCTCCTCCTCCTCCTCCCCTCCTCCCTCTCTTCCCCATCATATTCAGAGTATGATGATGCACTCAGAGTATGCTGATGCCGAATTAAGACGATAAGAGTGCGGTGACGACAATGATAATGCAGATTATGATGATAATGATGATAATGATGATGCTGATGATGCTGATGATGATGATGATGATGATGATGATGATGATGTGTTACGTTACTCTTTGCCATGCTATTCCCATATCCGAAGGATGGGGTTATTGTTATTCCCCATCTTCTAAGATGTGGTTCTTGCTTACTTAGACGCCTCGGACCTCACTCCTCCTCCTCCTCCTCCTCCACCTCCTCCTCCCCCCTCCTTCCTCTCTCTCCCCCATCTGACTTAGAGTATGATGGTGCATTCAGAGTATGCTGATGCCGAATGATGACTATAAGTATGGTATGATATGTTATACAATGGTATGTTATGTTGTGCTATGATATGCTCTGTTACGTTATTCTAGGCTATGGCATGTTTTGTTATGATGCGATGGTGGTGATGATGATTATGATGATGCTGATGATGGTGATGGTGATGGTGATGGTGATGGTGATGGTGATGATGATGATGATGATGATGATGATGATGATGATGATGATGATGATGATGATGATGATGATGATGATGATGGCCGTGTTTGCACATCTCATCTTCAGTGGAACCGAAGGCCGCCGTGGTCACGCATCATCGCCGCGACCGCGTCGGCTCAAGTCTTTTTCTGGAGGTAGAGGCCTCCACCCGGATGCAGCTTAGTTCCGTTTTCGGCCTCCCGTTTGCAGGCGACGCCATTCTCCTGTACCTGGCGCGCTGGCGGCTGCTGCCCGCCGCGCCCGCGGGTCCCGCCGCGCCCGCCGCAGCGGCGGCCCCCCCGCGTGAGGAGGCGAGCCCGCTCCCGGCGCCGGGCGTGACAGCTGGGGTCCAGGCGCCGCTGGCTGACTGCCTGGCGGCCGCCTGGGACGCGAGGGGAGGCAGCGCGCGCGTGCCCCCCTCGCCTTGCCGCCAGTGCCCTGTCTGCGACGAGGGTTGCGGGCCGCGGCTTTCCCCAGCGTGGGAGGCGACGGTGTACGTCGGGGTGTTGCTGGCCTCCGAGCTCCTGCGCAGGGGGCTCTCGCTCGCCGCGGCCGCCGCCAGACCCCCTTGTCGGGGCCGCACTCGGCAGCCCGCGCTGGACGGCGACCTCCACGTGAACGTGCAGCAGCCTGGGTTGGTGGAGTCGCCTGACCGACGCGAGCAGCAGATCTGGCGGGCTGGGCCGCGTCACGTGATCTCGGTCAGCGATGAGATTTGGATTGAGTGCGACGAGCCTGGGGCGCGGCTTGCGCCCATGCGCATCGTCGCGGCGCTGTCATCCCGAGGGCATGAGTGAGCACCACGCAGTGCTCACATCCGACTTCGAGGTCTACGTCGAGAATCGTGACGCGGGGCACACGGTCATCCGCAACTGCTGGAAGGAGAGGGGCCCTGGCGCAGCCCCGCTGGACGCCTTCATACCCCCTGGGCTGCGACGGCATGACTTCGCCGCCATGCCACTGGTCGCCCAGCTGGCCCGAGCCTTCGCGCTCCGAGCCGCGAAGACGGCGGAGCACGGGCGCGGCCTGGGCGAGGGTCTTCCTGCTGCTGCCCCCCCTCCGGGCGCCGCTAGTCGCGGTGGCCTGCCCGCTCCCCCAGCGGCTGGAGGCCGCGCGCCGCTGGGAGGCCGCCCCGCCGCAGGCGTGCCTGCGGCGATCGGCGGCTCCGCTGCAGCCGCCGCGGCCCCCGCCCCAGCAGCCGCTGGCGGCGCGGCGTGCGCCCATGCAGTTGGTGGCGGGCTCGCTGGGATTGTTGCCTTGGTTGCCGCCGCCCCCGCCGTTGGAGACCGCCTCGCCGCTGCAGCCCCCGCGGCGCCCGACGGCGCTGCTGCCTCAGGGCCTGGGGGCCAGCGGGCGCTCACTACGGCTTGCGGCATGCTGGGCCAACGGCATCGGGAATCCAGGGACAGCGGGCCGTTCATGCATCCGACGATTTCCCCCGACTGGCTTTTGCCGGGCACCCCCGCGCACCGCTGGGTCGCGACAGACTGGGTGGAGAACAGGGGCTCACCGACGGTGTACCATCTCGCCTGGAAGGCTGCGTTGGGATCCACATGCCCGTTGACGGTCCCATGGTCTCGATGCATCTCGAGTTTCCCAAGATCATGCGGTTCGCCCAGTCATGCGACCAGCTCGACGAGTCGAACCTGGCGTCCATGGAGCTGGTCGGGCGGCAGCGTCAGCCCTGCGAAGATCGGTACAACAACAAGTTGGTCTCCTCACGGCTGCTCGTCACTGACGGTGATGAGCAGTGTTTCTTCGCGGAGATGCAGTGCGACAGAGAGCTCATGGTCTGCCTTGCCCTGTCCGAGTGGATCCCGAAGCAGCTGGCTGCCGAGTCGGCCATCGCGAAGGAGCGCCGCATGGCGCGCGAGGAGCGGCAGCTGCTCCACCCGCCCGCTGGCGGCCGCGGCGGTGGACAGGGCAGGCGCGCTGGCAGGACAACCCAGTCCTAGCCGGCGCCCAGCGGCGTTTGTGCAGCGGTCGCCAGGACTCCGGCCATCCTGGAGGGTTCCCTCTCGGCCCCATCGCTCCTGATTGCCCATGGCTGTCAGTCGTCAGCGAAACGCTCTTCCCTTTCCTCTTCTACCTCGCGAAGTTCCCCCAGATGCCGGCGGTCGCGGCGGTGCTCTGGCTCGGATCGACTGGGCCAGCGACGGCATCGAGGCGATCAACTGGATTGGTGGGGGCGGGGCGCCGCCTACTCGGAAGCGCCCCTCAGTTTTGCAGCAACGGTCGCTCGACGACATTGCTGCGCAGTATGTCAAGTTCGGCGGCCCGCCAGCTGACGCATCCCGCTCCAACTCGCTCCCCGACTTATGCTCTAGCTGCCCGCTCTACTCTGAGGGGCGTGGCAACGTGGTCTCCTACAGCAAGGACCTTGTGTCCTGGCCTTCTGGCGGCTCGGCGCCTGTCGCGCTGCGCGACGCCCTTCTGGAGGCCGACCGTCTATGGTTGCAGGACTGGAAGGCCCATATGCTTCACCCACCTGATGAAGCAGCGGCCCTTCGACGGCACCTCGGACTTTCTCAACCCTATATCGATCCTAAGCTCCGTCACCCTGCCACCTACGGCGAGTTCATCCGTGAGCTCTTGGGCAGGGGCATGCTGCGCCTTTCTCCCGCTCGCGGCCGTCGGGGGCTCCCAGGGGCTTTCGCGGTCGCCAAGAAGTCGGGCCAGCGGCGGCCCATCTTCGACAACCGCGTCTGCAACGCGCGTTCCATGTCACCTCCCTGCACCGAGCTGCCCAGCGGTAGCGCCTTCGCTCGCATGGAGACGCAGGGCGGCGGCGACGCGTGGTTCAGCGGCGGGGACATCTCCAGCGCCTTCTACGCCATGCAGGTCCCCGAGGGCCTCTGTGAGTACTTCTCGTTGCCACCTGTTCGCGCTGGACTTGCGGGCATCTCTGAGCTCGACGGCGCCGCTGTTCACGAGTCCGAGCGGTTGCTTCCCGAGCTCACCATCCTGCCGATGGGCTGGTCCTGGGCGCTGCACCTCTGCCAGTGCGTCTCGGAGGCCGCGCTCACCCGTGCCCGCATCGGCCCCGCGCAGCAGGTCCGTGACCGCAGCCGTGGCGTGGTTCTTGCACCCCCGCTGCCCGTTGCGGGCGCCGCGTACGACGACGGCTACCTCGTCGCAGGCCCGCAGCGGGTCAAGGTTCAGTCCGCGGGCCGCAAGGTTGAGCGGGGACTCTCCTCGCTCGGCTCTGTCGTCCACGAGCAGGTCGAGGCAACCAGGTCGACCAGCTTTGTCGGGCTCGAGCTCGACGGGCATCACCACTCCGCGCGGGTCTCTGCGCGCCAAGCCTGGCGGCTCCGCTTCGCCATCGAGGAGCTGTTCCGACGGCCGAAGGTTCGCGGGTCCATCGTGGAGATCGTCGTGGGCCATTGTACCTGGGTCATTCTGCTCAAGAGGTGCCCCCTGGCCATCTTCGACTCGGTCTACGCCTTCATTGCCTCCGCGAAGGACAAGGCGATGCCGCTCTGGCCGTCGGTGCGGCGCGAGCTCTGGCATGTCCGCTCGCTGCTGCCGCTCTTCGTCTTCTTCGCCAGCGCGGACTGGCACGACGAGGTCACCGCCAGCGACGCCTCGGGCCGGGGCTGCGGGGTCTGCCGCCGTCGGTGCGACCGCGACGCGGTGGCCGAGATCGGCCGCGCGGCCGAGAGGTGGCGCTATCTTTTCGAGGAGTCAGCTCGCGCGCGCGACCGCGCCCTGGGACCTGGCTCTCCTGGCGCCGTGCTTCGTGACCCTGGCGGTCTGCCGACTGACGAGGCCAAGAACTGGGACATGTCCTTCGGCCAGCGGACGCCTTCGGGAAGAGGATCGCGCGCCTGGTCGATAACATGTCGCTCGCCCTTGCCACCGGGAAAGGCCGAGGGGCCTCGCCGCAGCAGCGCAGCGCCCTTCGGGAGATCTGCGCGCAATCTCTGGCACGCAGGCCCCACGCCTCTGCCGGGTGGGCCCCCGGCGAGCTCAACCCCGCGGACGCGCCGTCGCGCGGGCTCCGCTACATCAAGTCTGTTGACGTCGAAGTGGCCGCTGCTCTTGGCGACCGCCTCCATGATCCTCGAGGCTGCCGCGGGAAGGCGGGGGCGCTCGGCCCGGCCCCCGACGCCGCCAGGACGTGCTCCTCCTTTCCAGCCCGCCCCCCTGGCCGCTGGCGCTGGGATCCTGACTGCCGTCGCCCTGCAGGTTGCAGATGCACGCCAGCGGGAGGGCCCGAACGGGGGGGTCCTGAAGGGGTTCACCTACCTCGAGCCGTCGTCTGTCAGCACGGCCACGCTGAGGGACTACCCGCCGACGGCGGGCGCCCTCGCCGATCGGCGTACCCGGCCCCCCCTGGACTGGAGCAGCTCGGAGCCGCTGGACATGATAGTGGTGACCTACGCCGACTACTTGTACCTTCGCGGCCACAGCGGGGGCGACGCCTCGCGCGAGCTGGCCACCGCCTCGATGCTGGGCTCCACGTGCTACCTCCGGTCCTCGGAGCACGGCCAGTTGACGGTGGCGCAGGGCGCCCCCCTCATCGCAGCGGGCGCCGCGGGCGAGGGTTTCGCCGCGCTGCTGCTGTATCCCAGCGAGTTGGGGCGGCCCACGCGGGCGGGTCCTTGGGACTTCACAGTGGTGATCGACGCCGTCGCCCTCCTGGCCCCAGCACTCCTCGGCATGGGGCGCCGAGCGCCCTCGGCGACATCTCGGATCTGGTCCTTCCCGCCATCCCCGCTCGGCACGCGCATGAAGGAGGCCGCCCTTGCGCTGGTGCTGAACGACGCCCCATTCCCAGCCTACAAGCTACGTCACGGGGGCGCCTCGGACGACCTCCTGGCAGGGGGGCGGGCGGCCCTCAACTTTCGGCCGCGCGGCGGCGGGGCCTCCGGCCACGACTTCCAGCGGCGCGCCACGCAGGCGCGCGCCCTGACCGAGCTGCTGCGCATCGGCTTCCAGCAGGCGGCCCCCATCGGCCAGGTGGTGGACGCCGCCCTGCCGCCGACTTTCCTGCAGGGCGCGCCGCTGCCCGAGCTCTGCCTGACCTGTCGCGGGCAGCAGAGCTTACAGGCCCGACCAAAGAGGGCCCCTCAACAGAGTCGATCCATCGTCACCTCCTCAGAGAGCTTCACGCCAGTTTCAAGCGCCACCAGGGCCCCCCCCCGAACTGCAGTGCTGCAGCGAGCTGTTCGCCGGCGCGGGTCGCCTGTCCGCTGCGCTTCGTCGTCGCGGAGTCGCCGCACTGCCGATGGACTTTGCCTCGAAACCTTGGTTCGATCTCGACCATCCTGTTGTCCGCCAGGTCGTTCGTGGGTGGGTACGTGGTGGAGTCGCCGGCGCTCTCTGAATTGCGCTGCCATGCTCATATTGGAGCCGGGCCAGACACGGTCCGCCTGGGTCGTCTTGGTGTACCATCCGCTCGAGGGATCACGTCTGGGGGTTGCCTAACCTCTCTGCCAGGCCGCAGGCGGCCGTCGACTTTGGGAACAAGCAGCTTCGGTTCGCCCTGGGTCAGGTCGCGCTGGCCCGCTCCATGGGGGTCCCCGTCTACCTCGAGAACCCCGGAAATTCCTGGGTTTGGAGCACGCCCGCCCTGATGGCCCTGCTCGGGGCCCACGATGCCGCGTCTTTCGACCTCGACATGTGTGCTTTTGGGGCCCGCTGGAGAAAGTGCACGCGGATCGATTGCTGGGCCCGACATCATCCAGACGCTCTCCTGAGGCCGCGTTGTAGTGGCAGACAGGGTATTTGTTATTTTTCTGACAAGCCCCACATCGTCCTTTCTGGCCTCGACCCCGTCTCTGGGATCCTGTGGACCCGCCTCGCCGAGCCTTACCCTGTTAAGTTTTGCAATATTCCTCCGATTTCATTGCTAGGCAAACAGGTTTTCAAGGACTCAAGCGTTTGGTTTCCCTTGCCTGTCCTGTCTCTGATCAGTACTCTTGCTCATGTTCTGCTTATGCCTACTTCTGTTTATTCAATCGCTTCGCTCATTCCGCCGGCCCATATTGCAGCATCACTGGCGCTTGCCTGCGTGCCCGGGGGGTATTTGGGGGGCCTCCTGGGGCCGGTTGGGGGGCTTCTTGGGAGCTTCCTGAGAGCCTCTGGGGGGTCTCTTGGGGCCTCTTAGGGGCCTCTTGGGACCTCCTGGGGGCTTCTTGGGGCCGAGGGCTGGAAATGTTGTTTCGTGTTCCCCCTCTTGGGGCGTTCTTGGGGCCCTCTTGGGCCGTCTTGGAGACCTCTTGGGCCGTCTTGGAGCCCTCTTGGGCCGTCTTGGGGCTCTCTTGGGGGCCTCTTAAGCCCTCTTGGGGCGATCTTGGAGTCGTCTTGGGCTGTCTTGGGGCTTCGGGAAGCGGAAAAGGTGGAAAAGCCAAAATATGTCCAAAACCTAAGGAAAAGCAATGAATTTTGCCTCTTGGGGCCCTCTTGGGAGTACGCTTGGAGACCTCTTGGAGCGTCTGGGGGCCATCTTGGGCGTCTTGGAGCGATCTTGTGGCATCTCGGACGCCTCGTGTACCATCTTGGGGACCTCTTGCGGGCCTCTTGGTTTTGTTTGGGTCCTCGGGGACGTTTTCGGAGCCCTGTTGGTGCGCTTGTGGAGCGCTCGGGGGGACCCGGCCGGGACCTGGTCGGGGTACTTTTCGTCTGGGGACCCCCAGGGGCCGCCCCGCGCGCGCGAAGTAGAAACATTGTAGAGCAGTTACCGGAGATCTTAGCACGCCTCTGGCCCGTTGGGCCGGCGAATTTTCATCGGCGCCGCTCTGCCGTCGCCACTTGTCCTCTCGGGCTCGGGTCTCCTCCTCGGTGTGGTGTGGGTGCGTTGGGTCCTCCTCCTCCTCCTCTCTCTCCCCTGTGTGTCTCGTTCGCCTGCTGCTGCGCCTTCGGTGGAATCGCCCGGGACGCCCTCCACGCAGAAATGTTTGAGGTGGCCTGGGGTGTAGCAGGAGATGGCCGCGTTTGCACATCTCATCTTCCGTGGTCACGCATCATCGCCGCGACCGCGTCGGCTCAAGTCTTTTTCTGGCCCGCCCTCCTCTCCCTCTTCCTTCTCTCCTCCTCGGTGTGGTGTGAGTGCGTTGGGTCCTCCTCCTCCTCCTCTCTCCCCTGTGTGTCTCGTTCGCCTGCTCCTGCGCCTTCGGTGGAATCGCCTGGGGCGCCCTCCACGCAGAAATGTTTGAGGTGGCCTGAGGTGTAGCAGGAGATGATGATGATGATGATGATGATGATGATGATGATGATGATGATGAGGATGAGGATGAGGATGATGATGATGATGATGATGATGATGATGATGGTGGTGGTGGTGGTGGTGGTGGTGGTGGTGGTGGTGGTGGTGATGATGATGATGATGATGATGATGATGATGATGGTGATGGTGATGGTGATGGTGATGGTGATGGTGATGGTGATGATGGTGATGGTGATGGTGATGGTGATGGTGATGGTGATGATGATGATGATGATGATGATGATGATGATGATGATGATGATGATGATGACGATGATGATGCCACTGGAAAGTTCAAGTGGCCACAGGAAAATCTAGATGCCACAGGATGTCCAAGAGGCTCCAGGACTCCAGGAGGCCCCAGGAAGCTCCAGGATACCCGAGGAGGCTGCAGGATGCTCCAGGAGGCTTCAGGAGGCCACAGGAGGCCCCAGGACGCCACAGGAAGCGCCAGGAGGCACCAGGATTGCCCGGAAGGCAACAGGAGGAGGAGGCCCCGAGAGGCCCCAGGAGCAGGAGGCTTCAGAAGGCCACAGGAGTGGCTCCAATCTCACGTGTTGTACGTATGCTCGAATAGGTTGGGCCTCACCTGGAGCACGAATCCTTGATGTTATACATATGTTTATATAGATTGTCCTTATCCTGTATACCCAATCATGCGTGTTTTACGTATGTTCCTATAGATTGGGCCTTCTCTGGGGAACGAGTCCTTGGTGTTTTACGTGTGTTCCTATAGATTGCCCTTCTCCTGTGGCTCCAATCCCTCCGTAGCCATTTTGGCTCAAGACCCAATGCTTGGGGGGCTGCAAGCCTCCTGGCAAACACGGGATAGCTCTGTTTCCCGAGCTCGACCTTCAGCGGCGCGCGCGGCTCCCCTCGTTTTGGCACTTATAACACTGAGTGTGTCTCGGCCATGGCACCCCAGTGGCAGTGCGTTTGTGGTGAGTACCACGCCGCCGACCGCACTCGGTGCTCGAAGGCGGGGTGCGGAGGAATGCGACCTCGCTTCCCTCGCGGAGCAGGGCAGCCCTGGCACCAGCCGTGGCAGCTCCGTCAGCCTCCGTTTCGGGGCAAGTGGGCCGACGCACCGCCGAGCAACCAGTGGGGGCACAACGGCAAGCTCTTCAAGGGTAAGAGTGCTGGCGGAGACAAGAGTTCCTCTGGCACCACCCTCAGTGCGGAGGAGGTCAAGGTCTGGGCCACCTTCACGCAGGAGACGTGGGACGCGACAAAGCACACCCTCACGCAGTCCTCGCGGGGCAAGGTGGATGCTGCTCGCCGTGCCCATGCTCTCGGCCTGGTGGGGAAGTCGGCGCCCCAGAAGGTGGACGGGCTGGCTCGACAGCTTGCAGACGCTCAGGATCGGCTTAAGCGTGAAACTGAGGTGGCTCGCAAGGCGCTGGAGCAGGTGCACGCCTCCAAGGAGACCATCGCGCAGCTGCAGCAAGAGCTCGCGGAGGCCAAGCGTGAGGCAGCCGCGCTCTACGGCGGAGGCATCAGCCCTGATGCAATCAAGGAGAAGCTCGGCTCGCTCAACACCGACGGAGTCTCAGGCCAGGACCTCCTCGAGCAGCTGTCCAAGATGGTCAACGAGCTCGCTGAGGAGGCGAAGGCAGCTCGCCCGCAGGGAGGCGCGCCCGCAGCTGCAGGTGGAGCAGCGCCTGGCCCCGAGCCAGCTCCATCCCAGCCTGGCGGAGCAGGGGCCGCAGGGGCGCCAGCAGCGGGGGCCACGCCTGCCGAGAGCGGCGTCGACTTCGACGACTTCCTGGGCGAAGAAGATCCTGGGGGGCTTCTTGGCGGCTGCGGCGACGACGACGAGCAGCGCAAGAGGATCCGCGATGCCCTGGAGGTCCTGCGCTCTGTCAAGAAGCCGCGGACCTCAGGGTAGCTACCCTAGCGGGCGATGGTGGACAGCTCTCTCCATCAACGCCAACGCTTATAGCAGGTTCGAGAGCATCCTCGGCTACGAGAGTCTCAGGAGCTGCGGCCTCATCGCAGTCCAGGAGACGCACCTGTCCCAGGAGAGGTGCTACGAGGTCACCGACAAGCTGCAGAGGCTGGGGTGGCATGCGGTGGCCACCCCTGCTACCGACGTCTTTGCGGGGCACGCAGGGCACGGTGGTCTCCTGCAGTTGGCTCCGAGGTCTTCGGGCCTTGGCGAGTTCGAGGCGGGGCAGCCGACAGTGCTCGCGCCAGGCCGCGCGGCAGTCGCGCATGTGGCGGGTCCCTTTCCTGGGGGCCTGGCATGGATCAACGTCTACTTGAAGGTTGGCGAAGGCCTCTCGGCCTACAACCTCGGCATCCTCGACGGCATCGCGATGGCGATTCAGGCCATCGGCAAGCCCTTCGTGATCGCGGGGGACTTCAATATGGAGCCTCACGAGCTGCAGTGCTCAGGCTTCCTTGAGCGCGTCGGAGGCAGAGTGGTATCACCAACGGATGGCACCATCAGGCCGTCTGGCAGAGTGATCGACTACTTCGTCATCTCTCACGTGATTTCCGAAGCTCGTGCAGAGATCAAGCTTGGATGGGACATTGCGCCCCACTTCCCTGTTGAGCTCAAGTTCAACGCCAGCTCTGTCAACAGGTACATGCAGGTCATGAAGGTGCCGAAGAAGTTCCCGTACCCTTTACCCAAGGCGTGCTGCACCGAGGACCACTCCCAGAGGTGGGCGGTGGCGCGCGGCCGTATGGCGGTGTCCCCCTCGCTGGACGACACGCGGCAGATCTTCATCCATTGCGCGGAGCGGTACCTGCTGGATGCCATTGGCCTCAAGCACGCGCACTACGACTTCGCTGGACGAGAGCGGCGCCCCTGGCTGGCACTGGTCAAAGTGCTGAAACCTACGGCGCCCAGGCTGCCAAGGGTGGCCATCACCACGTCGTGGTGCAAGAGCGTGGCCATCGCGCTCAAGGATGCCGCTCAGACTGGCCTCGAGCTGAAAAGGCACACGGCGCTGAAGGCGCTCGATCGCTTGTGCAGTGCGCAGTCTGATTTCGAGTCCGACACCAGGCAGGAGACGACGCAGGCCCACATCACTTTGCTGGGCTTCGCGCAGGCGGCGCAGTCCATGGATCTGCCCCAGCTGCAGGTTGCGAGCTTCATCGCCGCCACCATGGCGGACAAGCTGGTGCAGCGGGACGCGGACAAGGCGAAAGCCTGCTTCGCGGACTGGGTCGCCGAGAACCACGCTCGAGGAACGGGGGCCCTCCACTCCTGGACCAAACCTCCGCAGGGCTGGCAAGCCAGGATCACTGGCGGCCCAGGGAGCGAGCCTCGTACGCTTTCCCAGACAGTCCAAGCCCTGGTGAAGGAGTGGTCAGGGTATTGGGGAGTAGGGGCCCCCACGCCGCTGGGGAGTCAGCTTGCACTGGAGCCGCTCGAGTGGCCACACGACCTCGGAGAGCGACCTGCCCGACCAACGGTGAGCGAGATCAGGGAGGTCATCGCCACTTTCAGGGACTCCAGCGGCTCATCATTCGACGCGCTGCGGCCGCACGAGCTGGGTGTGCTCGACGACGCTGGGATCGAGGCGCTCATCGACCTGCTGGTCGCCATCGAGCTGCAGTGCGACTGGCCCGCGTTCATCACCAAGATGGCCTTCATCCCCAAGTCGGACGGGGGGCTCCGCCCAATTGCGCTACTGGGGGCGGTGGTTCGCATACACGGCAGGCTCCGCAGGCGCATCGCGAAGGACTGGGAGGCGGCACACGACAGAGACTACTGGTGGGCCAGCTCAGGCAAGAGCTGCGACAGGGCTGTGTGGCAGCAGCAGGCGCGGGCAGAATGGGTCCAGATGATGGGCGAGCTGAACAGAGGCCAGGACTGGGCCTCGGCGTCAGTCATGATGGACCTGTGGAAGGCGTTCGAGCAGATCCTGCACGGCAACCGGCAGAAGGCGTGCAGGCAGCACGATTTCCCGCTGTGGCTGGCCAAGCTGCAGATCTCCCTCTATCGGCTCCCCAGGGTCATCAGCCTGGAGTCGTGCTGCTCTGACGAGCTTGTGGTAACGCAGACTGTGTTGGCTGGGGATGCATTTGCCACCACGTTCATGAAGGTCATGCTTCTGACGCCGCTCGACGAGATGAAGGCGGCCTGCCCCACGGTGGTACCTGCGGTCGTGGTCGACGACGTGGTGCTGCAGCGCTGGGGTGGTCTGAAGCGAGTGGCCAAGGACCTCACCATGGCCGCGAAGGCAGTGGCGAAGGGGCTGGCGAAGGTGCACCTGTCCATTGCCGCCCAGAAGTCGCGCGTGCTGGCCAGCAGCAGAGGCCTTAGGGCCACTCTCCAGAGGCACCTGGGCTCGACCACTGGGGCCATCGGTGTCAGAGAAGTGCGCAACCTCGGCATCGACTACACTGAGGGCGGCAGGCGGTCCAGCGTCGTCAGGCGGCAACGCATCACGCAGAACAGACTCCGCCTTCCTCGGATCCGACGGCTCCTGGGTCTACGCAGTGGAAGGGCCACAGCGGCTAAGATTGTTTCGACGGGGCTGGCTCCCAGTCTCTTCTACGGGATCAACTGCACGGGGCCCAACAACACGGAGCTGCAGCAGGCACGTAGCATTGTGCGGCACGCCATTGAGCCGAACCCCCATGGGAAGTCGCTCACAGCGTGCTTGCTGGTGGGGGGCTCTCCCACCATCGACCCTCTCTTTGCAGCTACGCTGGCGCCCTGCTTCACGCTGGCGCGCGCTGTGTGGGAGAAGTGGGTGCCGCTGGGGCAGCTCATGCCTGCTTTCGAGTGGGCAGCGAGGTCAACTACTTGCTGGGCAGACGTACGCGGGCCGCTTGGCGCAGTGGTCATGTCCCTGAGGAGGATCGGTTACGACCCCAGGGCGCTCGATTGCATCGTCAGACCGAATGGTACGATCATCAACCTACTGGAGGTCTCCCCGTGGTATGCCAAGCAGTGCATCACGATGGACGTGAAGGCGTGGCAGATGAAGCTCTTGGCAGACGGCACGCACGCTGACGTTCGCAGTGGCATCTTCGTCTCGCAGATGCGGCGGTGGTTTGCCAAGGGTGTTGGGAGCTCCAGCCTGGCCAAACGCTGGGAGCCTCTCAACTGCAGCCAGCGAGGATACGCGCGTTCGGTCTTCGTCCTCGGGCAGTGGCCGAACAGCAGGAGGTACCACGGTGCTCCGCGGCTCTCGCACACGCCGTATTGCCAGCTGCACCCAGAACAGCCTGGCACTCTCTGGCACAGGCACGCCGCCTGCCAGGACAGCTGGCCGAGTTTGACGCTGCCAGCCGAGATCAGCAAGCTCGTCCCCTTCAGCACCAGCGTGACCATCACTACGCTCCTGGAGAGGCTGGTCCTGCCCGAGCCCCTACACGAGTGGCGCCCGCCTGGAGACGACCTCCTCGCGCACGTGCAGTGGCTCAAGGGCGGCGACGGCTTCCCGCTTTCCAACACCACGGTCTACTCCGACGGAGCGGTCTACGACGCTGGGACATCGTTGGCGGTGGGGGCTTGCGGAATGGTGCAGCTGCCCGACGGCGGTGACGACTGGGGCCCTGGACCTGAGGCGGCCGTTAAGGCACTAGGCACTCCCTTGCCTGGGCCTTTGCAGTCCATCGACGGGGCCGAGCTCTTGGGGTGTCTGGTGCTCCTCCGTCACAGCCTGCCCCCGATCACCGCGGCCTTCGACGCCACGTATGTGACAAAAGGCTTGACGGCGAGGGGCGAAGCCAGCACCACCAAGGCGACTTCTGCCTGGGGGTGCATCTGGAGGCGAGTCTGGGCGGCGCTTGACGACTTCGGCGGCATTGGGCCCCAGGGGCTTACGATTCAGAAGGTGAAGGCGCATGCCTCTGAGGCCATGGTTCAGAAAGGAGACATCACGGCCCGCGACAGGCGTGGCAACTGGGAGGCCGACCGTGCTGCAGAGGCAGTCGCTGCCGCAGTGAGGGCACCACTCGAGCTGCGTGAAGCCTGGCAACGGCGGTCTCTCACGCTGGACGGGGTCGTGCACTGGGTCGCGCGCGCTGGGTGCGAGGCGGCTGACCTGAAGCTGGACATTGACCTGAACTGCAAGCCTATTCACAAAGGGCCGCCTCTCAGCGTCACCAGGCACGACGTGGTCAAGGTGGCTGGCGACGGTGTGCACTGCAGGGCCTGCCTCTAGACGGCCTACACCGACCTCAGCATCAAGAGGCTGCTCAAGGACCCATGCGTTGGCAAGCCGTTCGCGCCCGTGGCAGGCGGCGCGAGGCGCAAGCCTGCTGCTTCGGCCCTGGCGTCTGCAGGCGCGGTGGCGGTGGCGCTGGCAGCGGCGCACAGGCTTGAGCAGGAGGCCCAGAGCACGCAGGACGACGAGATTGTGGTGTCCTCCGAGCCAGAGGCCCAGCAGATGGCGCCGAGCCCCGTCGCTGCCGCTCGAGAGCCTCCAGCTGAGGCAGCAGCGGCAGGCGGAGGCAGCAGCAGTAGCAGCGGCCAGGACCTCTCGCCTGGCGCCGCCCTCATGCACGCAGTGGGCGCCGCCCGCGCCGCACGCGAGCAGCCAGCAGAAGCGTCGGCGGCTGGCGGGGGCAGCAGCAGCAGCAGCAGCGGCCAGGACCCCTCGCCTGGAGCTGCTCTCATGCGTGCGGTGGCAGCCGCTCGCGCAGCTCGCGAGGCTCAGGGCGCCCTGCGCGCGGGCCCCGCTGGCGGCCGGGCGGACGCGGGCCCCGCGGTCGCCCAGGACGTCATGGAGGTGGACGAGCCTGGGGGATCAGGCACCCAGGAAGCCGAAGGCGTGGGCCATGCGCTCCTCAGCATCAACGGCTTCAGGATCTGCACGCGCTGCAAGGCGTACGCCAAGGAGATCAATGGCAAGCGCAGGACGCTCGGCAAGACGTGCGTCGCAGCCTCAGGCAATGCGCTGCGCCTGCGCAACCTGAAGGTCGCCAACATCAGGGCGGGCTTGGACCCAAAGACGGGCAAGCGCCTAAGTGATTGAGTTGGGGAGTGCCTTCGGTGGACTGGGCCTGTTCAGGCTCGGCGGGCCTCTTCGCCGCAGTTTGCGGCTCGCCATTCTGGCGGCAGGATCGGTTCGTGCTGCACGGGCTGCCTTGTCATTAAAAAAAAAGTGGCTCCAATCCGTAATGTTTTATGTGCGTCTGTTCCTATAGCTTAGGCCTCTCCTGGGGCACGAATCCTCCCTGGGAGGTCCCAGGAGGCTCCAGGAGGCCCCAGGAGGCCACGCGAGGCCCCAGGAGGCGCCAGGAGGCCACAGGAAGTCCCAATAGGCCCCAGGAAGCCCCAAGAGGCTCTAGGAGGCCCCAGGAAGCCCCAGGAGGTTTCAGGAGGCCCCAGGAGGCCCCACGCTCATGCGCAGGTACGCGCTCGTACTACTGAAACTCATTCACACTCCAATTCATTCGCACTTAGATTCATTCCCTGACCGTCACAACTCAAGCCCGTTTATATTCGAAAACTCTTGCGCCTAGACACTCACGGCGGACGTCCATGCGAATAGATGCACATACGGGGAACTCCACGCAGTGAATACTTTCTGTGACCGCGCGGACCTGCCTTCCACACACTCTCCTTCTTTCTTCTTCTCCCCCTGATGACGACAAGAGCATGATGACGGCGATGATGATGCAAATGGTGATGATGTGTTACGTTACGCTATGCCATGACGTTGATGGTGATTCTGATGATGATGGTAATGGTGATGACAATGATGATGACGATGATGACGACGATGATGGCGATGATGATAATTATGATGATGCTGATGATGATGCTGATGGTGATGCTGATGACGATGATGATGATGATGATGATGATGATGATGATGGTGGTGGAGCAGATTTTGAGGATGTCTCGAGCGGTTTGCTGGTTTCAGCACTCCCAAGGGGGGCCGCCGGGGGTATTGCACGGCCTCCGTTCGCGCCAAGATGGTGGGGATGTCTCGAGCGGTTTGCCTGTTTGCTTGCCCAGCATCCTCCGCTTTCGGAGCAGATTTAGAGAATGTCTTTAGCGAGGCGCTCACTTTCGCCCCCAAGGGGGGCCAGTTTTTGAGGATGGCTCGATCGGTTTGCCTGTTTTGGTGGCCAGACTCGTGGGCACAGATTCTCCCCAGGATAGCGATGGGTCGAGATCACAACCGGCCGGGTGAGACCACAACCGCACGGGTGAGATCCCAACCGTCGAAAGTCCCAGACACCACATCCCAACCGAGGAGGAAACTAATATAGAAAACACATTAAAACATCATCATTGTTGTTTATTGCAATCTGAAGCCGCATTGGGAACTCGAGCGGAGCGAACTCACGCGTGAGTTTTGGCGGTTGGGAACTCGCCCGTCTTGTACTGGATCGTAGTAACAGTATTAGTAGTAATAGTAGTAGCAGCAGTAGTAGCCGAGTAATGGTAATCGTCGTCGTCGTCATCGTAGTAGTAGTACTGCTAGTCATCGTCGTCGTAGGTCGTAGTAGTCGTACTATGAGTAGTATTAGTAGTACTAGTAGTAGTAGTAGTAGTAGTAGTAGTAGTAGTAGTAGTAGTCGTAGTAGTCGTAGTAGTAGTCGTAGTCGTAGTCGTAGTCGTAGTCGTAGTAGTAGTAGTAGTAGTAGTAGTAGTAGTAG
>CAUYUJ010004457.1:30000-47500 GCA_963575745.1 Prorocentrum cordatum
GATTTTTTTTTGATTTTGGTGAATGTTGGGGTTCTCCTCATTTCGGCTTCCCGACGCTCCAAGACGGTGGACTTCTGCGCGTTCGAAGCCGCCTGGGTGGCTCCCAAATCGCCCCACAACCATCCGAAAGGGCTTCCAGGCAGTCCAAGAGAGCCCTCAAACGGCACAACAGGGGTCCAAGATGGCCCTCAAAGAGCCCCATGGCTGCCCAAGATGACCCCAAGACACCCTGCGAAGCATTCCAAATCGTGACCTGGTCGTTCAGGGAAACCGCAGTTGGAGGCAGGGTGGCCCGAGGAAGCCCCCAGAGGCCCGCAGAATACGCCCAGGAGGCCTCAAGAAGGCCTTAAGAAAGCCTGAAACAACTTTTGTGAGGCCCCCAGAGGCTCTCCAAGGAGGAGCCTCCGCAAAAAAGAGCTGAGGAGGATAGGGAGAATGCGCAGGGTATGGCGAAGATAAGGAAAAAGAAGCATGGAGGAAGGATAACGAAAAACATTACTATAGCGGCGATGCCCGAAAAGGCAACAAGGAGTTATCGCTAATTTGTCGGCTTGACCTTCTGCTATTCCGCCTGCATACCAAATTTCAAGGACCAAGGTGCATGGCGCGAAACGCCACTGCAGTCTTGTGTATATGTATGTATGTGTATATATATATGCATATATATCATATATATATACACATATATATACACATATGTGTGTATACTCCCCCCCTGGGCTCGACCCCCACCGCCAGGACGTTTCAGGGTCCAACGTGTTCTTTCTCGCCGGAGGCCTCCAGGGGGGCTGGGGCGAAAGAAGGGGGCCCTCCATGGCGGGGGTCGGAGCAGACGCAGGATCACAAGAGGAGGACCGTCCGTCCTCGGAGAAGGAGTCCACTAATCTGGCGATATCATGATCGGCACGCTTGATTCTGCTATTATTTCTGGCTGGGGCAGCATCGGGCGCCTCTGAGAAATTCGGATCCACGTCGCGTGCAGAAGAGGCATACGGTCTTGCCAAAAATTCGTCAACTGATGAGAGTCGTTCTCTGTCGTCACAGTCTGTCTCTTCCTCAGCACCTGGTTCATAACAGACACGCGGCGAATGATTCGCAAATAGACTCTGCAAGTCCCTGACACATCCGTGGCAGGTAGGTCTTTGTATAACTGGTTTTGAAGGCCCCGTCTTGAGGTTTGCCCCAGGGAGTCTGATGGGAGCCCCTTGGGTGGGAACAATGGCCGTGGAACCTGTGATAGAGCCCAGGGAGTCGGATGCCCAAGAGCCTCGTGGGAGCCCTGCTGATGGTAGTGGGATCCTGGTCCTGGTGGATGCACTAATCGAAGACCACTGTTGTCACAGGTGGGGCCGCCATAAGAGCTTAGATGGGGTCCCGTTGGAAGCTCGAGGGGGCCCGTGGTTGCCATATTGCTGGTTGTGGATACGGGGCCAGCCCGAGGTACCAGCAGTAATGCGGCAGCCGATTAAGTATATCAGTGACTACAGGAGCTGATTCCCTACATCCAATTGTAGTGATTGTCGTGGCGTAGCTCAGGGAACCCCACAGACCCATTCGCGGCTGCGGAGCTGGGGTGGGGTCCGTTCGTGCCATCTGGCAGCTCACCAGGTTTCGCAGGGGGCCCCTCCCTTTGTTCCACACGCGCCGGACAAGGATATGTGAGGCCTATACTTGAAATTCTAGTATCCTGGTTGCGTAGTATCAAAGGAAGGGGGGGGAAGAGGAGGAAGGAGGCGGGGGGACTGGAGACCAGAGCGCTTTATTCAAAACGAAGGAAGGCCCATTGCAGGAGGGCTGAGAATGTTTGCTTTCATTTTGCTCCTCAAGCCGACAGTCGGCGCCGCGTATTGGCGGTGCACGCGGGCTCGGTCCCAGAGGGCCCCCAGAGGATCCCAAGACAACCCCGCAGGCGTCGCTCACGTTGCATCCGTCGGTCATCGGGTCGACGATGGAGGTTCGAGGTGGGCTCTCTCCGATGTACTATTCCCGTTCTGGCCGCGAGCCTGAGGGGTCACGGCTACCCCGGTGCTGGCTCCTGCGAGATCTGTTGTTTGAATATTTGTTTAAGGCGATTGGGTTAGCTTGGGGGGTCACGGCTACTCCGGCTCTTGCTCGTAGGGCAGGGTTGCGTCGTAGTCATCGTCATTGTCGTAGTCGTCGTTGTCGTTTGTCGTCGTTGACCTCTCTGTCGTCCTCGCCCACGTCGCATCCGTCGTCCATCGGCGTTCGACGGTTCATCGGCGCTCGACGATCGAGGCTCGAGGGTGATTTCTCAGTCGTTCCATTCACGCTCTGGCCGCGAGCTGTTCGTGATCATGCTGCAACTGCTCCTTCTCATCGAGAGGGCCGATGTCTACGAGGCCCAGTGGCTGGATCATATGCCTGGCAGTCCTCAGTGAGTCAGTTATCCACAGCTTTCCCTGCAACCGCTCCCAACCTCATTCGCTCCGCGGCGCATCCGATGCTCGCGCCAGGGTAGAACCTAAGCGCGCGAAGCGCGCGCGCATGCTTCTAGTACATCTATATACATTTATGTATACTATGATGCCGAACACTTTAGACTACAAGTGGATCATGATGGAACCTAAGCGCGCGAAGCGCGCGCGCGTGGCTGTAAAGCATGTTTATACATACATATATGCATGCCTACCCTCATACACACGTTTATATGTCTGTATGCATATATATATATATATGTATGCTCGCCCTCCTGTGATCTACCTTTCCTGTGTTTTCCTTCAGGCGATCAGCAGTATTGCAGCGTTTCTGTATCGAGCAGCGCATTGCCGCTAGATATGAATCGCACATTCATGCACAGCATTCCAAAAAATTAAGGCGGGCTCTCGGGCTCAATAAAGCGCCTTCAGCATGTCGCCAGTACGCGACCATAACTCCTGCCCTTTATTCCAGAAGGTCCACTGCGCCGACCGAATGCGGCGTCTGGTGGCGTGCGTGCCGACCCTGCGCGTGCGAGACTGGAGGTGCTCCCGCAAATGAGCCCAGAAGCGATCAATAATCTGCGTTCCAGACTTGGTGCGCAGCGTAACACCGCTCGGCAACTCGTGATCCACCACCTCGGAGAATTTCGGCTTGAGCCAGAAAGTTCCCCCCTGTCGCACAATTTCCCTCTTCATGTGAACGACGTTGTCGTGAAGAACGCCTGGAAACTTCATCTTGTAAGTGCGCGCCCCGTCAGCGTGCAGTACCACATGTCGTCTGGCGGGGTGCCGCTGAGCAATGGGTTTCCAATCGCGCCTGCGAGTTGGACCAGTTCCAGGCGCGCGCCTTTGAGTCTTGCATGGGCCGGGACGGGTTAGTACCAAAGTCTCTGGCCTCCCACGTTCGACCAGTCCTCCCCGTTGCTCCCACCTCACTGGCTTGTCCTTGTCAGAAACTGCCACATCGTTTTCTTTACCCAAATCCGCCTCTTCCGCCTCCACGTCTGGCCACTCGTCGACGGCGCCAGACTTAATCGTCTTCTCCATCTGCTGAACGTATCGCACCCTGGCGCCGCCGAGGCGGGCGTACGTGGACTCTATGAGCTTGTGGTTGTTCCCAGTGATCTGGTGGCATTTGGTTTGTGCAACATCCCAAGTCGCACAGGTGCAAGTCGCCACTTTATCAGCAAGCGAAGAAGTACACTGCCCCCACCCCACCGAGAACACAGGGTGGTTGTGGTGAGGAAGCACAAACTTCTGGCACTTTTTGCTGCTGCAACGATCGGTTGGGCCTCTGCGCGCAACGTTTCTCAATGGGCCCACGTGCCCGCCCGCGCACCATGGGCAGACCATGCCGTGCCAATCTTGAAGGCGCCCAGTGGCGGTGAGCTTCTTCACGAGCTGCATGGGGGAAGCCGTATACACGGCCTTCAGGGTGCATTGGATAGCGAGGCGGTCACCTCGAGACTTGTGAGTCTTTTGGCCGTGTCGCACGTAGGGCACGTACGGTGTTTTCTTATTTGCGGCTGGTTTTTTTTGCAACCTTCCTGACCATGCGTGCCTTCCCGCGCTTGGGCATGCAAGACTGAAAGGCAGCGGGCTTCTTCGCGCGCGGCCGAGAAGAGCCAGCAATCAAATCCAAGACGTCTGTCTCGACACTGCCGTCGCCAGCCCCGTATTCGGTAACTTGCAGCAGGCGGGCATGGCATCGGCCCTCGTCCCAGTGGGTAACCAAATCGAACAAGGCCTCGTCGCCAATCTGCATCACAACGTCCTGGTGAGAGTCGTAAACAAGCATCTGCTGCAAATCCCCGTGGGCGCGGAGACCAACTGCATGTCCGCGAGTTCCAGGCATTCCAATGTGCAACAGGAAGCAGTGCGCGGAGTCGGCGCAGATTATTCCGCTCAGCTGTAGCTCATGGAACACCAGAGGTCGATAAATCTTGTACAACTGTCGATAAGAGTATGGGCCGCAGGCGAACCTTGACTGGCTCGGCTCCCCGGAAACCGAATCCGTAGTTGCGAGAGCGCTCGCTGCGCACATACTTTCCCCGGGGACCGCTTGGAGCTTCTGCTGAGACATCTCGCAAGCTGCCGCCAGGAGTGAGGAGAAGTCGTTATGGTGCGGCGGCGACGGGGGGGCACCACCTGCACCTCGGACCTCCTCTCCTTGCTCGGGGGCGGACGTCCTCCAGGGTATCTCCGCGCCGCTGAGATCTTTCAAACGCAAAGGTACGCCGTGCCCGCGTTCGACTGCAGACGCAAGTCCGATGAAGCCCTTGTCGTGCACGTCGAGCCCCATTGGCCTGAAGTAAATGCCATCGAAGACAAGAGAAACTGACTCGGCCCCTGCTTCTTCTAATGCCTGCTTCATATTCATCAAAACCCGACACTCCAGCTCGCCCAGGAAGATGCGAAGCGAGCTGCATTCAGGCCGCGCTCTCGCGACATCCTGATACAGCGCGTCGTGTTCGAGAAGAAATCGAGCGGCATTGGCCGCTTCCGTTTGCAGACCATCCAAATGCGGAATCCAGCCAGGCCGCTCCTCTGGATCTGGCGACTGCCGCCCGTTTGGGCTGGTCGCCGAGTTGAGCAGCTTCTTGGCGACGTCCACCCCGACGTCGAAATACCCAGAGACGAAGCCCCAGTTGCTGACGACGTCGCACAGAAGTGGAATCTCTGACTCGACGCATATCCTCTCGTTCCGCTTCAAGGCCACAACCAGCAAACTGAAGAATGCAACCGTGATATCGAGTTTCAGAGCGCCTCATGGAATTCCAGCCAAAGCAGCGCGCCGAGCCTCCTTGCTAATCTTCTGAAGAGATGGGCCCTCTGTGAAAAGTCTCCCATAACCCTGCTTTACGTATTTGCGAAGAAGGCTCCGCAGGGAGCGCTGCTGGCCGTCTCCAGCGGCTTCCACGGACGCGGCCCCTCGTTTCTTTAATAAACGAACAGAGCTTTGAACTTGGATTTGCCGCCTGTCGGCCTCCGAGTCGACGTGGGCAGCCAAGGCGGCGATGTCCGCGACGCCCGCCACCGAGCACACAGCGGAGCAGCAGATGGGGCGAAGTTCTTGCTCGTCGTCAGAGAAGACATAATATTCGCCCCTGGGCCGGCCTCCCGTGGCCCATCTCTCGCTAGGGGGCGCCGCCGGCGATGGAATGCTGAAATCTCGGGACAGCTTCGCCATCACGTCAGCCATCACTGGGAATAGTAGCGCGTAGCGCTGCTGCTTGCCGAAGAAGTTCACGTCGGTGTCTTCCTGGACCAAGTAATCGGCCAAAGGCCCGCAACTTTTTGCGAGAGACACCACCTTCGCGGAAAACAGGAAGCGCCTTAAGAAGCTCTCTCTTTCTTTGAGAGGCTGTCTGAGCAGCGCCCCAAATAATCTAAAAACCATGCTTCCTGAAAAGCCAACTCCTTGTTCTCCCCTCACCGGGTGCGCAGCCAAGCCTTAGGCGCGCCGCTTCCTCCACCACGTTTTCCAGCTTGTCGTTTTTCTTGTTGGCCCTGTCGTAGGCCTTGCGGTTGTTCTCCGTTGCGCGCTGGGTGGGGATGCAG
This sequence comes from Prorocentrum cordatum, assembly GCA_963575745.1. Classification (NCBI taxonomy): domain Eukaryota; class Dinophyceae; order Prorocentrales; family Prorocentraceae; genus Prorocentrum; species Prorocentrum cordatum. The sequence continues at coordinate 36,000 of CAUYUJ010004457.1, forward strand.
ATGCATAGTATTGCGTTTCGGTCTGTTGTGTGGAAGTGTCGGGTTGCCGCTGTCGTGCAATTGCTTTTGAATGTGCTCTCATTGCCGCGCTGCTCTGCTGATTGTTGAGATTTGCACTGCATGTTTTTCCTCGTTCATTGGACGTGATGTTTTTCACCCACGCAGAACCTCGGCCACGAACTTGCCGCGACGCAGAAGGAAGAATTCCTTCTTCTGGTTCTTGGTCGTCTTGGGAAGCTCGGCCTTCTCACGCCGACGCGTTGCGCAAGTGCTGTGGAGCTTCTCAAGATGCTTCGCCGCAGCCTCTTTCAAATGCTGTTTCACCCAAGGCTTCGCTATCCATCTCTTCATTGAGGCGGCCCTTTTGCGATCTCGGCATCTGTCGGTTTTCCGTTCGACGCTTTTTGTCGATGAAGTTGGCACGCCGTGCCGCGGCGCCCACGCGGGAGGGGGGAAGCAACAGGTACAAAGATAACGAAAGCCGAGTAGGCTATGCAAATAGAGAGGAAGAAGAGGAGGTTGAGGAGGAGAGGGACTATGGGATCCAAGGGCATGGGATCCAAGGGCATGAACATAAAGCAGACTCCATAGAATGAACCATCAGAATGAGAAGCAGAAGAGGCGAAACAAAGAGTCGATGATTACCCTCACTCATCGTGCCCTCTTTTCCTTCCGCCCTCACCTCGTCGCTCCTCCTCCCCCTCCTCATCATCATCATGATCGGGGTCGCACTCATCGTATATTGCTCGTCATCCTCATCATTATGATCACCACTGCTCCGATCGTCATCCTCCTCCTGATCATCCGAACCCCGTTCTGTGTATACTGCTGCTCGTGTTCCTCATCATCGCTCCTTCTCTTCTGCCCATCCTCCTTCTTCCACTCACACTTCTCTCCTCAATTCCTGCTCTTTCCCCTCCTCCTCCTCCTCCTCCTCCTCCTCCTCATCATCATCATCATCACCCTCCTCTTCCTCCGTAGCCATTTTGGCTCAAGTTCGAAGCGCTTCCCTGGCGCTTCGAGCTCGGTCGCTGCCGAAGGGGCGGCTCAGGGCGACCTTCTTGCGAGGACAGGCCTCGCGGCACGCGAGCTTCAGCGCCCGTGCCTTCCATCCGCATTTTGCGGGGATCCCTCCCAGTCCACCGTGCTCTTCACCTCGCCCAGACTGCTGCCATGGGGAAGCGGCGATCTGAGCGGCGTGGCTCTGCACGATCTTCATCGCCTTCATCTGCTCCAAGAAGGAGCGCCAGCAGGACGCCCGACGCCCGCCGCTCCGACGGCGAAGATCGGTCTCGGATCACCTCCCAGCTCGACTCGATCGCCTACAGCATTGCTAGCATGAACCAGGTGGCCTCGCAGAACGCAACAGAGCTGGCCGAACTTCGAGGTGCCGCGCAGGGAAGTTTCAAACGATGCGGGGAGCTCGCTGATCAGATGAAGCTACTCGCTCGCGACGCACAGTCCAAGCACCAGATGCTCGACACTGAGTTGAAGAACGTCATCTCTGTACAGGACGCGAAGTTGAATGCCCTCCGCACCGAGCTCTTAGCTGGGAACACAGGTGACGCCGCCATGACCTGCCCCTCGCTTAGTGAGAAGTGCGAAAGCATAGAGCGACAACTGGCCGACCTGGCCGATCGTCAGCGCATCTCAGAGACTCGACTGTGCGAGTCGCTCTCCACCCCGGCCCCGACCTCCCCCCCCTGTCCTCCAGTGCCTCGAGTGCCAGGGGCAGCTCGCGCCCGAGCCCGCCCGACCAACCGCAGCAGGATACATGCAAATTGGTCCTGCTTGGCTTTCCTAGGCCCCTCCTTGCCAAAGATCTTCGTGAGATTGGCAACGCGTGCATCAGGCAATTCTCCCCAGAAGCACAGCAGGCAAGGATTCTTGCCCGCGGCTTTGATCTTTCGAAGCAGGTGACACTCCTCTTTGAGACGGCGCTAGGGGCCAGCACTTTCTTGGACAATTTCATCAGAGCAGGGGGCACATGGAGTGTGCCTGACCCTGCAGAAGGCGCCCCGCCCCTTTCACTCCGCCTCCGTCGTGATCTCAACCCCATCTCGCGGCAGCTGTTCCTCTCCCTCGGGGGGGGGGGGGTCCGAGCTGCGCTCACTGCCCTCCTTGCACCGAAAGGAGCTGAGGTAGGCAGCACAGGACTCGGCGGCTCAGTTTTCTTCTTACGGCGGGCCCACGAGCCCGCACAGGCAGTCAAAGTGATAGTTTCTGGAGAGTCGAATATCGAGATCCGCTGCGCCAGAGACGTTTTCCTTGAATTTGGAATCGTCGAACACATCGAGCGCATCGAGGCTGCAGGGGCGGTGGCGCTCCGTTGGCCTTTTTTAAGACGGAGGCAGACCGTTTTCCCCAACGGCGGGGAACCGGAGGGGAAAGGCGCGCAGTAGTAGCGAATAGCAGGTAGGAGAGGAGACCCCAAGATGTCAGGAGAAGGCGGGGGGACACGAAGAAAGCCGAGAAGTATGAGGACAAGAGTAGACATCGGAGTTGACAAAAGGGGGCAGAGAGTGTGAAAAAGTGAGATAGAAGGAGCAAGAAAAGACCCCCCCCCTCTCTCGCCTGCTCCCTCTTCCTCCCCCCCCCCCCCCTTTCCCTCTGTGCATGGAACACGGGCGCCCTCTTCACCATTGTGAAAACGAACTCCTGGCGTGCTCGGGACCGTTACCACCGTTACCTATCGCTCTGCAACTCCAATGACATCATTACCGTACAAGGAACACATGGACATATCGGGGATATTGCTGAGTTGGAACACGGCCTGCCTGGCTTACGATTCGGATATTCTTTCTTTGAAGACTCCTCTCGAGAAGGAGGGGTTGTCACCGCTGTCAGTCCTGCTCTCGTTCATCTCTTCTCTTCCGTTTCTCATTCTATTTTGGTCACAGGGAGGATGATCAAATCGACGTTGCTTGGGGATTATTGGAACCTGGTTGTACACAATCTTCATCTCCCGAATACTTATGATGCATTCCCTCTTTTTGCTGGAGTGCTCGGCGTACTGCAACGCGACGCTCTGTTACACCTGGGGGAGGACGCCGTCGTAGGCGCACACATCCTGCTCGTGGGGGACTGGAATTTTGTCTTAGAGGAGGAGGGGAGGCTCAACGGGGACGGGAGTGGTATCTCTGCCGGCGACGCTGGGCGCTCACGACACTTTCGCCGTCTTTTTCTTCATTTCACTGAACTGTTTCAGCCCGCCGACACCCGCAGAGGGAAGAAAGGGTCCGCCGTCGCTTCGACCTCGCGGTTAGATCGGATCTACGCCTCCCTTCCCGCTGCCCTTATCCGTGATCCCACCATCCCCACCACTGTCGTTGGGAAGCTGAAAGCGGTGATGAGCAGCGACCACCTGCCTTTTCGTTCTACTATCATAAGGTACTCTCCCGACCCCAGGAGCCCCTGCATCCCCGCATGGCTTGCCGAGACCCCTGAGTTCGGACAGGCCCTTGAGGAGGTGATTGCTACCATCCCCGCCGCCTGGGGCGAGTGGGCCCGTCTGGAGTTTGCCAAGTCTATGATGTTTGAAGCTGGCCGATCGGCCCGTCTTGCTCTGCGGCGTCGGCTTGCCCGCACGAGACAGGAGAAGCACTATTGGGCTCTCTCAGCGATGCGTGCCGTGATACGTGGTGACCAAGGGGGGGCTCGACTCGCTCTCGAATGTCATCCTCGGCTTCGGACCCACTTCGATGAACTCGATCGGTGCATTCACTTCGAGGGGTTATCGCAGCATACCTCCTGCATGCACAGGCAAATACTGGAGGAGGAGGAAGGCGATACCAGGAGGAGCTCAGCGGATGCTTCGGTGAAAAGGTCGGCGATGGCTCGGTTACGTCGGCGGCGGCTCCTCTGGCAAAAGTTTCGGAAGCGGACGGTCCTGGGGAATATCATCTCGGTGGGCGGAGTCCACGCATCGTCCGACTCGGAGGTCGCCGCTTCTCTCGGGGCCTTCTGGGAGCAACAGTTTGCCGCCCCCACCGTCGATCGCTCCCAGTGGAATTCGATTGCCACCCATATTCGCACCGTACAGGCCCCGCTTTCGGTCGACTGGTGCCTTCCCTATGCTGTATGGTTTGAGATGGTTCGGACTCGTGGGCACAGCACCCCTGGTCCTGATGGGCTACCGCATGCCGTGTGGAAGCAACCGTGTGCGGCTCGTATTTTATACTCGTGCTACCTCGCCAACTTCGATGACCGCATCTCCTCTCTCCCGACTGACATGCTCTGCAGCTTGCTTGTATTTCTTCCTAAAGGTGCCCTACAGGATGACTGCCCAGGCCACCCGCTGCACCGACAGGCGGCTGCCACAATACCCATCTGCCTGGGCAAAACGGATGTTAAGATCCTAGCCGCCGCTTGCGTCATGCCCATTGCCGCGAACTCTGCTAGCCTGATAGGGGAGGAACAGAAGTGCGTCAGCGGGAGGGACATGATTGAGAACGTGGTGAGGGCGGAGGCTTGGTGGGTGGAGAAGTACATGTCGGCATCTTCAGACGCGGCTTTACTGTTGACTGACTTCGCGTCAGCGTTTCCTAGCCTGGCGCAGGAGTGGCTTTTCTTCGTGCTTGAGGCCATGGGCATTCCTTCCCCGCTCGTCCACTTCTTCCGAATGATGTACTCCGATAACACCGCTATCCTCTCACTTCGTGGTCGTCGTCATGGGCTTATTCGTATCGCGTCTGGGGTCAAACATGGCTGCCCTGCCTCCATGTTCCTCTTCGTTCTCGCAGTGAACCCTCTGTTGGCATTGATTAGGGCGTCCCTCGGCTCAGCGCTGGGACTGTCTCTTGCAGATGCCGATGACTTCGGTTTTGGAGTTGAGCGAATCTCCTCATCACTCAAAGCGCTTCTTGACAGCTTGGAAGCATTGGCGGCGGTTGCCAACCTTCGGCTGAACTTTCGGAAGTGCCAGGTGGTCGTCTGCGGGACTATGGACACATCACCCATCCGCTCCCTCCTCCGCTCCTTTGGCGCGCCCTACAACCTCATGCAGGTCTCCCTCTCCGCCACCTTCCTTGGCTTCCCGATCGGCCCCGAGGGCGCCGCGCAGGCATGGCCCCCCATCCTCCCCAGCTTTGTTGCGAGGATTCACCAGACACGTGCATTGGGATTGGGAATTGCTCAGTCCGCGGCTGCCTTTCAGGTTATGTGTGTTAGCAAGCTCCTGTTCAGGCATCAGCTCTACCCGCCCTCCCAGGAGCTGGTGTCCGCCTACCGCAACGGAGTGCCCCTCCTCACCTCGGGGCCCAGGAACGCCATCTCCTACAACGTCGCCACGAAACTTACCCGCATCGGATTCGCCACTGAATTCCTGGAGCTCGACGCGGTCGCGAAAGCCACTGCCCTTCGGTATCTCTTGAGATCTGGGTGGATCTTTGGGCTTCTGGATTCGCTGGAGGCCTCTCGTTCAGACGTCGAACACATTCCGTATAGGTGGCTTCGTGGATGGCATGTTGAAGGCCTCTTGGGATATTTGAGGGCGGTCAAAATGTGGTATTGCGGGCTCCCCCTTGACATCCCTTCCTCTTCGAGCAAGTTACAACATCGACTCTATCGGGCGTTTCGAGAGCTAGAGACCAGCGAGAGTATCGAGTCCATCCTCCTTCGGCGTGCCCACCACTTTTGCCCTGAGGTCACCCGTGAGCATATCGTCATCCTGAAAGAGAACATAAAAAGAGTGTGCAAAGCAACGAGCATGTATGTTGGCATGGCTCCCTTTCGTTTGCTGACTGGATCTATCTGCACGAGCTCCCGATTTCACTCAACCCCAAGAGGGTGTCCATTCGGGTGCCAGACCGTCGACGGAGTCGACAACGATTCGCTTCGCCATTATTCTTCTTGTCCGAAGCTGGAATCACTTCTCAGGAGATGGATGGGGAGACATATTCGAGCTCATCAAGGTGAGCGCTCATTCCATTGGTTTCCCTTTTGCCTCCTCGCATTTGACGATGTTGCTGGTCTCCTCCGTCGTGCTTCCTGCATGGAAGCCTTTCTTGCGGCCCTGAACGCCCGTCGAGTTGGGCGCTCTGCCGCTGCTGAACAGGTGTTTGAAGCCCGTCTGCGCGTGCTGGCCCGCCGCCACCCAGCGCTCGCAGACGTTTGGTGTGATGCAAGCGTTTGGGTCACTCGCCGTCTGGCGAGGGAGGGGGCCCCGAGAAGGCGAGCGCTGCCGCCGCGGGTGCACGGCACCCCGCGCGGCAGGCGGGAGCTCCCCTCGGATGGTCAACCCCCCCCTTGCCGCGGCGGAGTGCGGACTGCTCGACCAAGGAGTGTCGACCGCCTTGCGCAGGGACTCCAAGAAGCCTGAGAGCCCCCCAGCCCGCCGTTGCTTGTGCTCTTCTGCGCCGCCCCCCTCAGCAGCCAGTTGCCGGTTCGTCCGAGGCTGGTCTGCGTGGGGGGAGCGCGCGCGCGCCGGCACCGTTTTCTGATTTCTTCTGCGCATTGCCGTGGCGCAGAAAAAAAATCATCATCATCACCCTCCTCTTCCTCATCTCTCCTCCTCCTCCCACTCCTACCCATCACTTGTAGCTCCTCCTCCTCCTCCTCCTCCTCCTCCACTCCACCTCCCTCTCCTCGTCGTTCATCCATCTCCTCCTCGCTCGTTTAATCAAGCTCTTCATGCCTCTTATCATCGTCATCACCACCATGATCACCATGACCACCGCCATCGTGAACATCATCATCATCATAATCATCGTCGTTGTCGTCATCATCATCAGCATTATCATCATCATCACCATCACCATCATCATCATCATTGTAATAACCATTCATCGTCATCATCATCATACATCATCATCACCACCGTCACCATCACCGTAATAACCATCATCAACATCATTATAATCATCATCATCATCGTCATACGCATCATCATCACCACCATCATCAACACCATCATCAGCATCATCATCATCATCATCACTGTCACCATCAACCTCACGTCCTCCTCCTCCTCCTCCTGCTTATCCTCCTCCTCCTCCTCCTGCTTCTCCTCCTCCTCCTTCTCCTCCTCCTCGTCCCTCTTCCTCCTCCTCTTCCTCCTCCTCGCGACCGGAGCGGGAGAGCGGGAGAGCGGGAGAGCGGGAGAGCGGGAGAGCGGGAGAGCGGGAGAGCAGGAGAGCGGGAGAGCGGGAGAGCAGGAGAGCGGGAGAGCGGGAGAGCGTGAGAGCGGTAGAGCGGGAGAGCGGGAGGGCGGGAGAGCGGGAGAGCGGGAGAGCGGGAGAGTGGGATATATATATATATATATATACACACACATATATACATACATGTTTATGTATGTATATATATATATATACACATATTACATACATGTTTATGTATGTATAATATATACATACATGTTTATGTATGTATATATATATATATACACATAAACATTTCCCAAACAGGTGCTTGCACCTAGGGGGTTTTACTTGGTCTAACCATCTGGCCATGCCTGCCGGCTTTTCGCCCCCGTGCCGCCCCGTGCCGCCGACGATCACAGCGTCTGAGGGGGGCCAGGATCCGCCTCTTCACCTCCAGGTCTCCTCTCCCTCTTGGCGTTTCACTCCCATCACATGGGGGGAGTTCCTGTGGCTGGCGAGGGACCTGGGCCAGGGCCCCTGGGACCGCCGCCAGGAAATGGCCACGATCCGTGTGGCAGGTGTGCCGAAGTGAGCCGGGCGACGCCATGGAGCTTCCCTCTGGTGCCACAGATGCAATTACCTGCGGGGCACGATCCGCCTGAAGGGCGCGCCATTGTGCGAACCTTGTCTCTGGGGACGTAGGTGGAGCTCCCTGTGGGGCGCGATCCCAGTGAGGGGTGTGCCGACGTGGGCGGGGGGTTGCTAAGCCAAGCCTGACTCTGGGGCCGCAGGTGAAGCTCTTTGAGGGGCGCGTTCCGTGTGACTATATATATATACACACACCTATACGACCACCCTTCGGGTGATATTATGGAGGTGAGGGGGGAGGAGGAACCAACGCGTCACTCACTACATCTCGCGATCGATCCCACTATCGATCCCACTATCGACATCACTCGATCGATCTCACGATCGATCCCACTATCGATGTCACAGCCGGTCTCACAACCGATCTCATTATCGATCTGACTCAGTCGATCTCACTATCGATATCACTATCGATCTCACATTCCGTTTCACTATCGATCTCACAATCGATCGCACACTCGGTCTCGCATTCGGTCCCACTATCGATCTCACGATCGATCTCACCATCGATCCCACATTCGGTCCCATACTCGATCTCACTATCGACCGCACTATCGATGTCACTATCAATCTCACGATCGATCTCACACTCGATCTTACCATCGACCCCACAATCGATCTCACTATCGTTCTCACTATCGATGTCACATTCGGTCTCACTATGGAACTGACGATCGATATCACAAGTAATCGCACAATCGATCTCACAATCGGTCGCACTATCGATATTTCAATCGATCTCGTAATCGGATGCACTATCGATCTCACAATCGATCTAACTATCGATATCACAATCGGTCTCACAATCGATCTTACTATCGATCTCACATTCGACCTCACAGTCGATCTCACTTTCGGTGTCACAATCCATTTCACGATCGATCTCACTATCGATCTCACTATCGATCCAACATTCGGTCTCACATTCGGTTTCACTATCGATCTCACTATCGATCTCACCATCGATCCCACTATCGATCCCATTATCAGACTATGGATCTCGCAATATATCTCACTATCGATCTCATTATCGATCTCACAGTCGGTCTCACTATAGACCTCAATCGATGTCACAATTGATCTCACAATCGATCTCACATTCGGTCTCATTATCGATGTCATTATCGATTTCACTATCGATCTACTATCGATCTCACGATCGGTCTCACAGTCGATCTCATCATCGATCTCACGACAGGACACCGACGGGACACCGACGGGACAACGGCGGGCAACCGACGGGACAATGTGGGCTACCGCTTGACAAGGCCGGGGGGGGTGGGAACATTTGTGTTGGCGGACCCCTAGCGACAGCAGAGTGAATTCCTCTCGCCCGCCCACGCAGCTTCGCCTCGCCCGCACGCGCGACACGAACACGAAACCGAAACCGATTTCGCTCTCTGTTCCACTTCGATCTCACCCCCTCACCTCCGATCGATCTCACATTCCGTTTCACTATCGATCTCACAATCGATCGCGCACTCGGTCTCATATTCGGTCTCACTATCGATCTCACCATCGATCCCACATTCGGTCTCAGAATCGATGTCACTATCGACCGCACTATCGATGTCACTATCGATCCCACTATGGATCTCACAATCGATCTTACCATCGGCCCCACAATCGATCTCACTATCGATCTCACTATCGATGTCACATTCGGTCTCACTATGGAACTGACGATCGATATCACAAGTAATCTCACAATCGATCTCACAATCGGTCCCACCATCGATCTTTCAATCGATCTCATAAATGGTCTCACCATCGATTTCACAATCGATTTATTTTTCGATCTCACAATCGATCTCACAATCGATCTCACTATCGATCCCACTATCGATCTCACATTCGATCTCACAATCGATCTCACTTTCGGTGTCACTATCAATTTCACGATCGATCTCACGATCGATCTCACTATCGATCCAACATTCGGTCTCACATTCGGTCTCACAATCGATTTCACTATCGACCGCACCATAGATCTCACTATCGATCCCACTATCAGACTATGGACTCACACTATATCTCACTATCGATCTCACAATCGATCTCACATTCGGTCTCACTGTCGATCTCATTCGATTTCACAATCGATCTCACATGGGGTCTCACTATCGATCTCACTATCGATCGCACTATCGGTCTCACAGTCGATCTCACGATCGGTCTCACAGTCGATCTCAGTATCGATCTCACGACAGGATACCGACGGGACACCGACGGGACAACGGTGGGCAACCGACGGGACAATGTGGGCTACCGCTTGACAAGGCCGGGGGGGGAAACATTTGTGTTGGCGGACCCCTAGCGACAGCAGAGTGAATTCCTCTCGCCCGCCCACGCAGCTTCGCCTCGCCCGCGCGCACGACACGAACACGAAGCCGCAACCGATTTCCCGGTGGGGGGCTCTCCGTTCCACTTCGATCTCGACCCTTTACCTCCGATAGCTCACTATCGATCTCACTTTCGATCTCACATTCGGTCTCACTATCGATCTCAATCGACATCACAATCGATCTCATAATCGATCCCACATTCGGTCTCACTATCGATCTCACTATCGATCGCACGATCGGTCTCACAGTCGATCTCACTATCGATCTCACGACAGGACACCGACGGGACGACGGCGGGCAACCGACGGGACAATGTGGGCTACCGCTTGACAAGGCCGGGGGGGGGAACATTTGTGTTGGCGGACCCCTAGCGACAGCAGAGTGAATTCCTCTCGCCCGCCCACGCAGCTTCGCCTCGCCCGCGCGCACACACGAACACGAAACCGAAACCGATTTCCCGGTGGGAGGCTCTCCGTTCCACTTCGATCTCACCCCCTCACCTCCGATCGATCTCACATTCCGTTTCACTATCGATCGCACAATCGATCGCGCACTCGGTCTCACATTCGGTCTCATTATCGATCTCACTATCGATCTCACCATCGATCCCACATTCGGTCTCAGAATCGATCTCACTATCGACCGCACTATCGATGGCACTATCGATCCCACTATGGATCTCACAACCGATCTTACCATCGACCCCACAAGTGATCTCACTATCGATGTCAGCATCGATCTCACGATCGATCTCACATTCGGTTTCACTATGGATCTGACGATCGATATCACAATCAATCTCACAGTCGATCTCACAATCGGTCTCACTATCGATCTTTCAATCGATCTCGTAACCGGTCTCACTATCAATCTCACAATCGATCTGTTTATCGATATCACAATCGATCTCACTGTCGATCCCACTATCGATCTCACAATCGATCTCACTATCGATCTCACTTTCGGTGTCACAATCAATTTCACGTTCGATTTCACTATCGATCTCACTATCGATCTCACTATCGACCCAACATTCGGTCTCACATTCGGTCGCACAATCGATCTCACTATCGATTTCACCATCGATCCCACTATCGATCCCACTATCAGACTATGGATCTCACAATATATCTCACCATCGATTTCATTGTCGATCTCACATTCGGTCTCACTATCGATCTCAATCGAGATCACAATCGATCGCACAATCGATCTCACAGTCGGTTTCACTATCGATATCACTATCGATCCCACTATCGATCTCAGTATCGATCTCACGATCGGTCTCACAGTCGATCTCACTATCGATCTCACACAACAGGACACCGACGGGACACCGACGGGACAACGGCGGGCAACCGACGGGACAATGTGGGCTACCGCTTGACAAGGCCGGGGGGGAAACATTTGTGTTGGCGGACCCCTA
>CAUYUJ010004457.1:50000-52500 GCA_963575745.1 Prorocentrum cordatum
ACTACTACTTCTACTACTACTTCTACTACTACTAGTACTACTACTACTACTAATAATAATAATCATACTAGGAGGATCCATTTGCATATTTCAGAATCGATGCAATTTGGTGCGTTTTTGCCTACGCTTCGGCGCCCTCTTGCTCATCTTAACGTAGTGCTCGTGCGCAGACCAAAAACTGAGACCAAATCCAACTCGAGCACGCATGTTGGCTTCCAGATCCTCCGCGTTGACATAAGGGGTGTCACTTGGTCTTCGCGGTCGTCTTGGGCCCCTCTACAATTAAAATCCTTTTGTACAGGTATCCCAAGATGGTTGGGATTGGGCCCAGTTTGCTTTTCGCACTGGTTGGGATTGGTCCCAGTTGGTTGGGATTGGGTCCAGTGGGTTGGGATTGGGTCCACATGCGGGGCGCCCCTCCCCCCGTCTTCGATCTGTCGTCGGGGAACCCTCCCCCCCCCTCCCCCCTTCCCCGATCCGTCGTCGGGATAGCCCCCCCCCCCCCCCCCCCCCCCCCCCACCCCCCCCCCCCCCCCCCCCCCCCCCCCCCCCCTCCCACCCCCCCCCCCCCCCCCCCCCCCCCCCCCCCCCACCCCCCCCACCCCACCCCCACCCCCCCCCCCCCCCCCCCCCCCCCCCCCCCCCCCCCTCCTCCCCCACCCCCCCCCCACCCCCCCCACCCCCCCCCCCACCCCCCCCCTTTCCCGGGAAAAATTCTTTTTCCCGGCAAACTCGACTTTTTCCCGGCAAACTGGACTGTTTCCCGGCGATCCGTTTCAGAAACATTTAAATCTTTTGAAAAGCTTACAGAGTTCCCTCCGACGACGGACCCTGGAACCTCCGACGCGGCCGCCTTGGGGCCTCCTGAGGCCATCTTGGGGCCTCCTGAGGCCATCTTGGGGCCTCCTGAGGAGCCGCTTGGGGCCCCCTGTAGGAGCCGCTTGGGCCCTCCTGAGCGACGACGAGTCCCCGGTAGGGGGCAAGCGCCGGGTGCTGCTGCGCTCCAGGCAGCGGGGCGGCTAGACCCGGTCAGCGCTGCCCAGAAATGCCCGGCGTCGCCGTCGTCGTCGCTTTTGTTGCCCGTCGCGTCCAGGGCTCTCGTATGTTTTTGTAGCGTTTTTTTGCCCGCGCAGATTTTGGACCGCTCCTGGTGCCCGAAACAAGCCTCCAGGGGCAGACGGTCTTGAAAATCGCTTTCGGTCTCCCCTCTCCTCCCGGCTTCCCAAGACTGGGTCATCTGGTTTTCTGGTTATGGGGGTCACATGGCCTATAGGGTTATAGGGGGTATATGGGGTTATCAGGGTAAGGGGTTACAAGGGTTAGAGGGGTCACAGGGGTTTGGGGGATTAGAGGGGGGGTCAAAGGGGTTAGAGTGGTTAGAGGGGTTACAGGGGTTCGAGGGTTATATGGTTTGATGGAGTCAGAGGGGTTAGGGGGGTCATTAGGGGTCATAAGGGGTCATGTGGGCCATAGGGGATATAAGGGGGGCATAGGGGTCATGGGGGCCATGTGGGTCATAGGGGATATAGAGGGGGCATAGGGGCCATTGGGGTGAATATGGTCATACGGGTCATAGGGGCGATACGGTCATAAGGGTCATAAGAGTTATACGGGGTTTTAGGGGCTATAGGGCTTATAAAGCGGTTCTCGGGGTTATAAGGGCTATAGGGTTACATGGGGTCCCACCTTACCCTCCTTACCCTGCTTCCACCTCATTCATCGTTCTGTTGTTGGGGGCGGGGGAGTGGAGGAAGGTCGATTCTTATGTGTGGCCTTGCGCCACCGCTGCGTGTTTCAGAATGGGAGGTGGAGTGGAGGATCGCCCTCGTCGTATTCCAGTTCCCTCTTCCCTCCTTCCTCTTCGTTATCCTCCGTCTTTCTCCGCGTCGCCGTGGGAGTTCCTAGCGGCCCGCAGGGCGGCGCGGGGGGGGGCCGGGAGGAGGAGGAGGGGGAGGAGGAGGAGAGGAGGAGGAGGAGGCGGACAGGAGGAGGAGGGAGAGGGAGGTTGGGCAGGGGAAGGGAGGAGGAGGGAGAGAGAGAGAGGAGAAGGAGGGAGGGGAGAAGGGAGGCGAAGGAGGGGGATGAGGGGAGGAGGGGGGGGGGAGGAGGGAGGGAGGAGGAGGCGCGCGCCACCGCCCACGGCCACGCCCTCGCCGCGGCCGCCGTTAATCGACCCCGTTTCGCCCCCTGCGCCCAGGAGTGTGGGAGGGAGGAGCATCGCGGATCGAGGTTTTCCTCGTTGTCCGTGGTCGTCGTCGTCGTCGTCGTCGCCGTCGCCGTCGCCGTCGCCGTCGCCGTCGCCGTCGCCGTCGCCGTCGCCGTCGCATTGCTGCCGTCGGCGCCGGCGCGGCGTGGCGGGGGCGCCGCCCGCTCGGCGCGGGGGGCACCGCTCGCTGGCAACCAGGGGGGGTGGACCTTCCGCCCGCCGCCGCCGCTGTCGCCGCCGCCTTCGCCGCCGTCGCCGCCGCCGCCGCCGCCGCCGCCGCCGCCGCCGTCGTCG
>CAUYUJ010004457.1:57500-69682 GCA_963575745.1 Prorocentrum cordatum
CACTACTCGCCACCCACTACTCACTACCCACTACCCACTACTCATCACTCCCTACTCAGTACGCACTACTCACTACTCGCTACTCACTACTCACTAGTCACTACTCGCCACTCACTACTCACTTATCAGTACACACTACTCACTATTCACTACTCACTACTTCCCCTCCCTACTCCCTACTCCCTACTCGCCACCCATTACCCATTACTCACTACCCACTACTCACTACTTACTACGCACTAAGTCACTAGTCACTACTCACCATTCCCTACTCCCAGCTCCGTACTCCCTACACACCTTGTCTGGCGCAGAAAAGAGAAGCGAGAGAGGCCCCCCTTCCCCGGCTCCCTTTCCGGCGCAAAAGGGGGAGGGGGGGGGTCCGAACCCCGCCCCCCCCCTTTCAGCGCCAAGGGGGGGGGGGGTCCAGACCCCCCCCCCTCCCCTTCAAGGGAGGGGGGGGTTCGGAAGCCCCCCCCCCCCCTGAAAAGGAAAAAGGGGGGGGGATCCGGACCCCCCCCCTTGAAGGGGAGGAGGGGGGGGGGGGTTCTGGACCCCACCCCCCCTTCTAGTGTATTCAGGGAGATCCACTGGCGCACTTTCCGTTTTTGGCCGTGTTGGGGGCCTGTCTGGGTCGTCGTGGGGCACACTTGGGGCATATCCAAGGGTTCTTAGAGGTCATCTTGGGCGTCGTCTTGGAGGCCTCTTGGGCCGTTTGGGGGCCTTTTTGGGGCCGTCTTTGGGGCCGTCATGGGGCCATCGTGGAGGCCTCTTGGGCGATTTTGGGGGCCTTCTGCGCAGTCTTGAGCCGTCGGAATGCCGAGCAGAAACTAATGCCTACATGTTTCAAACATTTTTTTGTGACAGTCAATGATTTGGGCCTCTTCGTGCCCTCCGGGAAGACCGCCAGGACGCCTTTTGGGCTGTCTTGGAGGCCTCTTTGGGGCCTCTTGGGCTGGCTGTCTTGCGCCGTCCTGACTGAGGCCATTTTATGCTGTCTTGGGTGCATCTTGGGCCGTTTGGGAGGCATCTTTGGGCCATTCTGGCCGTTGTGGAGGCCATTTTGGCCGTCTTGGAGGCCTCTTGGGCCGTCTTGGGGGCCTCTTGGGCCGTCATAGGGGCCATTTTGGGAGCCTCGTGTGCGATCTTGGGGCCTCTTGGGCCGTCTTGAGCAGTCGGAATGCCCAAAAAAAAATAGCCTGGCGAAGGACCCAACCAATTGCAGCTGCGAGTACCGCGCGGATATGAGACGAAGGAGGGGGCACGCAAAGTAGGCCCCTCTTCTCATAGGCACGGCGCCACTGGGGCCTTCGGTGGAGCTCCCTATGGGGCCACGAAGCGTGTGAAGGGTGTGCCGAAATGGGTGGTGGGGAGGCATGCGGACCCTGCCACGGGGGCCTTCGGTGGAGCTCCCTATGGGGCCACGAAACGTGTGAGGGGTGTGCCGAAATTGGTGGTGGGGAGGCATGCGAACGCAGCCACTGGGGCCTTCGGTGGAGCTGCCTATGGGGCCACGAAACGTGTGAGGGGTGTGCCGAAATGGGTGGTGGGAGCCACTGGGGCCTTCGGTGGAGCTCCCTATGGGGCCACGAAACGTGTGAGGGGTGTGCCGAAATGGGTGGTGGGGAGGCATGCGAACGCAGCCACTGGGGCCTTCGGTGGAGCTCCCTATGGGGCCACGAAACGTGTGAGGGGTGTGCCGAAATCGGTGGTGGGGAGGCATGCGGACCCTGCCACTGGGGCCTTCGGTGGAGCTCCCTATGGGGCCACGAAACGTGTGAGGGGTGTGCCGAAATGGTGGTGGGGAGGCATGCGAACGCAGCCACTGGGGCCTTCGGTGGAGCTCCCTATGGGGCCACGAAACGTGTGAGGGGTGTGCCGAAATGGGTTAGAGGCACCACCTGGGGCCTTCGGTGGAGCTCCCTAATGGGGCCACGAAACGTGTGGGAGGGGGTGTGCCGAAATGTGGTGGGCCGCAATTGCGAACGCAGCCACAGGGCCTCGGTGGAGCTCCCATGGGCCACGAAACGTTGTGAGGGGTGTGCCGAAATAGGTGTGTGGGGAGGCATGCGACGCAGCCCACTGGGGCCTCGGTGAGCTGCCTATGGGCCACGGCACGTGTGAGGGGTAGTCCGACAAGGTGTTGGGGAGGCATGCGAACCCTGCCACTGGGGCCTTCGGTGGAGCTCCCTATGGAGCCACGAAACGTGTGAGGGGTGTGCCGAAATGGGTGGTGGGGAGGCATGCGAACCCTGCCACTGGGGCCTTCGGTGGAGCTCCCTATGGGGCCACGAAGCGTGTGAGGGGTGTGCCGAAATGGGTGGTGGAACCGCATGCGAGCGCAGCCACTGGGGCCTTCGGTGGAGCTCCCTATGGGGCCACGAAACGTGTGAGGGGTGTGCCGAAATGGGTGGTGGGGAGGCATGCGAACGCAGCCACTGGGGCCTTCGGTGGAGCTCCCTATGGGGCCACGAAACGTGTGAGGGGTGTGCCGAAATGGGTGGTGGGGAGCCATGCGAACGCAGCCAGTGGGGCCTTCGGTGGAGCTCCCTATGGGGCCACGAAGCGTGCGAGGGGTGTGCCGAAATGGGTGGTGGGGAGGCATGCGAACCATGCGAAAAAACGCAGCCACTGGCCTTCGGGTGGGAGCTCCCTATGGGGCCACGAAACGTGTGGAGGGGGTTGCCGAAATGGGTGGTGGGGAGGCCCCGCGAAAAACGCAGAAGGGCCCCAGGGGCCTTCGGTGGACTTCCCTATGGGGCCACGAAACGTGGGGGTTGAGGGTGTGCCGACATGGGTGGGGGGATGCCTTGCGAAACGCAGCCACTGGTCCTTCGGTGGAAGCTCCCTATGGGCCACGAAACGTGTGAGGTGTGCCGAAATCGTGGTGGGGGATACCAATGGGGCAGCCGAGCGAACCCCACCTTTGGGCCTTCGGTGGAGCTCCCTATGGGGCCACGAAACGTGTGAGGGGTGTGCCGAAAATGGGTGGTGGGGAGGCATGCGAACGCAGCCACTGGGGCCTTCGGTGGAGCTCCCTATGGGGCCACGAAACGTGCGAGGGGTGTGCCGAAATGGGTGGGGGGGAGGCATGCGAACGCAGCCACTGGGGCCTTCGGTGGAGCTGCCTATGGGGCCACGAAACGTGTGAGGGGTGTGCCGAAATGGGTGGTGGGGAGGCATGCAAACCCTGGAGGGAGGAGGGCGAGGAGAAGGAGGAGGAGAAGGAGGAGAAGGAACGCGGGGACCGTTTCTTCAAAACGAGGACCCAACACCACAGGATGGTTGGGAACAAGTGCCAACATCTGCCAAAACAACTTAAGGAACATCAGTGTTTTTGGCCTATCCGGGCCCTCCCGGAGGACCTCTTGGATGCCTCTGGGCCGTCTTGGAGGCCTCTTGGGGGCCTCTTGGGCCGTCTTAGGCCATCTGGAGGCCACCTCAGGCCGTCTTGAGTGCATCTTGGGCCGTCTTGGAGGCATCCTGGGGCCATCTTAGCCGTCTTGGAGGCCATCTTGGGCGTCTTGGAGGCCTCTGGGGCCGCCTTAGGGCCCTCTTGGGGCTCTCTTGGGGCCCTCTTGGGAACCCTGGACGGCCTCTTGGGGCCATCTTGAAGGCCATCGATCAAAGGAGGAGCGGTGATAACGTTCAGCCCCCCCCCCGAAAAGATGCCAACATGGGGCCAATTTCTTAGCAAAACCAATGATTTGGGCGCCCATAGGGCTGGTGGGATAACGTTCAGCCCCCCCTCTGCCCCCCCCCCCCCCTCAAGAGACCAAACTGGTGCCCAAATCTTGGTAAAATCAAAGATTTGGGCGCCCAGAGGGCTGGTGGGCATTTTTCGGTCCCCACCCCAAAAAGGCCAAAATGGGGCCATAACCTTAGTAAAATCAGTGAATTTGGCTTCCTCGACGAGGCCGTTTTGGACGCCCTGACACCTCGCGGGCCCCCCCTAAAAAGTCCAGGAGAAGGGTAAGGGGAGGGGTCAACCCCTCCCCGTAATTGAAGAGGGTCTTTTCTGGGAGAGGGAAGAGGGATCTCGTTGGACCACCTGTCGCCCAGAGGGCCGGTGGGATTTCCGGTACGCTGATGGTGGGAATCCGTGAAACTGTTTGCAAATGTTCCAAACGAATGTGCGCGACGCTGAGGCGAGAGCTGCATTTTGAAAAGGAGCCGCCCTCAATCCGTGAAGCGCTTGCAAATACATTGCGAGCGAGCGTGCGCCGTGCGGAGGCGAGAGCCACGTTCGGAAGACCACCCGCCCTCAGTTCGCGAAGCCCTTGCACGTCTGACAACTCCTGGTCTGGGAGGGCGGGGGATGAGGGGGAAGGGGGGGGGGAGGAAGGGAGGAGGAGGAGGAGGAGGAGGAGGAGGAGAGTAGGAGTAGGATAGGAGGAGGAGGGGAGGGAGGAGGAGGAGGTAGATGAGGAGGAGGGAGGAGGAGGGTAGGATGAGGAGGAGGAGGAGGAGGAGGAGGAGCAGGAGGAGGGAATGGAGGAGGGAGGAGGAGGAGGGAGCAGGAGCGAGCGTGCGGCCGCGGGGAAGGCGAGAGAGCGAGAGCCACACCTCTGACCACGAACCCCCCTCGGCTCGCGTGCAGGCTCCTGCAAGCTCCCTGCAAAAGACGAGAGCCTGGCGGAAATGCCCCAGGAGGCCGCTCTGGGGGCCTCCTGGCCCCAGCCACTGCTCGGCGTCGGGGCGCCTGGGGCTATCGATCCCCACGCCCGGCGCGTGGCCCGCGGCTCCGCCGCGCCTCAACGACACAGACCCACTTGAGTCATTGAAAAAATCACGACGGGGAGTTTTCGCTTTTCCGGCCTACGAGGGCCCTTTAAACCGCCGCGCCCTCGGAACCGTCCAAAAAACGACTCGGGATAAAAACCGTGTCGGGGAATGGGTCTGTGACCGCGTTGTCGTCGTCATGAAAAAATCATGACGTCGGGGTCTGGGACATCAGGCAGTGCCACAGGCAGTGCCCAAGGGGGGTCACCAATGGGGGGGTCGCCAGCCTTCTCCTGGAAGTCGAGGATCCAGGATGGAGAGTCGAGGCGAAGGAGGCTGCTCTAAGACGCTTCCCCCCGTTCTCAGGCTCTGGTGGGGCCCAGTATTCCATCGAGGGGAGTTTCGTATGGAAGTGCGTATCCTCGAGGAAGTGGCCGACCCCCCTAGTGTGACCCCCCCTATTGCACTGCCCCACAACCCCCGACCCCCGACGTCGTGATTTTTTCACAACGTCGACCCCCAGAGGTCTGGACTCCTTCCCCGGGACCGGTTCTTCGTCCTGAGTCGTTTTTTGACGCTCCCGAGGCCCGGTGAGGGCCCCCAGAGGCCGAACATAGCGAAAAACCTCCCGTCGTGATTTTTTCACGACGCTTTGACCCCCCTTTGCACTGCCCCACAACAGTTTCTGCCCGCGGCGAGATGCGCGCCGCGGCCCTGGCGCTCCTCGCGGCGCTCCCGGCGCTCGCGGGCGGCGAGGCGCGGCCGTGCCGCGGCGAGCTGCTGCGAGCCCGGCGTGCCCTGAGGGACGCGCTGGGCGCGGAGGGCCTCGCCCTGCAGGAGTCGCCTGCACGCAAGAGGGACCCTTCGCCGGAGGGACCCCAGACCTCCTCGCGTCGTGAAGAAATCACGACGGGAGGTTTTTCGCCATTTTCGGCCTCCGTGGGCCCTCGCCGGGCCTCGGGACCGTCAAAAGACGAGTCAGGACGAAAAACCGGTCCCGGGGAATGGGTCGGGACCTCTGGGGGTCGCGTCATGAAAAAATCATGACGTCAGGGGTCTGGGACCTTTGGTGCGCGCGCATGGGGGTCCCCCGATCGCCGCGCTCGTTGCGATAGTAGCGCCTTGCGCGCCTGTGCTTGGCCTCCTCGCGCCCCCCAAAAAGCCACGCACCAAAGGTCACTCTTGCCCAGGGTCACTCTTACGCGCAGCCGCAGGAGGCCGCCGTGCGCGGGCGGGCGGGGGGCCGGGGGGAGGTGCCGTCCGTCCCGCTCGCCCCGCGGGGGATCCCGGCAGAGCGCTCCGGCGGGTCGCAGGCGCGCGGCGTAGCTGGAGACGTGGGCGATCGTCGGGCAGCCTCGGCGTGGGCACGGGTGTCCACTCCGTATTGTCTGCAGATTGTCACTGGCACTGGGACCCATGATCAAGGCACCGTGGACGTGAGCGTGGATGTGGGCAGTGGGCTTGTGCAAGAGGCCTCTGGGTCCTTTGACCGAGGTGAAACAGTGCTCTCAAAGTGTTTTTCCAGCGCGATCCTGGCGCTACAGATGCACAATCCAACATCAAATGGCTGGGCAGGCAGCATGCTGTATTCCACAGATGGTGGCAACACCTACGTATCTGTTGCATGCGCAGATTGTGTGGGGACTACAGATTCAAGATCCATGGTTTTCGATGGAAACGCCGACGGAGACAATATGGCTTCGACTCAGTGCCTCAATGGCAATGTGTGCAGCTTCATTATGCTGACTCTGACTCTGGCTCCAACACCGTGGTCCTGCACCTCGATGTCTGCAAGCCATTTCTCTTATCAGTATCAGTCCTATCAAATCAGCGACGACATTGTCGGATTGACATCAAATGCACAGAGCGCTTATGGACGGGTTGCGGTTTCGTTCGCGGTGTCGGAGGGATTCACCATTCAGTTCGACATGTTCCAGGGTGGTGGATCGGGTGCCGACGGGTGCTGTATGAAGTACGGTGGTTCTCAGGAGCGAAAGAAGGACGTACATGTACATGAATCCACGCTGGTTTCGAGAGCACGCATTTCACAAATGTTCGTATAACGCGGCCAGTCTCGCGGATCGAGGGGCCGTGTTCATGTACATAGCTGGGCGCGTACGTCCTTTGTGGGCTCCCTAGGTTATGACGACAATACCTGGGAGGATGTCTCTGCGGTGGGCCTGTCCGTCTGTTTTGACTCCCACGGGTCGGATCGCGGCGTGAGGATTGGGTGGAACGGAGATATCCTGTTTTCAGATGGACAGGCCCCCAGCTTCGAAGATTCCGACTGGCACAGCGTCATTGTAGAGGTCGGAGGGCACCAGCTATACACCAACACCGATCCTGGCCCAGGATCACCCTGGGCCCAGGATCGGTGCATGTGCCTTCTTGCGCAAGGCAGGAGGGCGTATACACCGATCCTGGGCCCAGGGTTATCCTGGCCAGGATCGGTGTTGGTGTATAGTTGGTGCCTTCCTGAGAGGTCACGCCGATCGGCAGTGGTGCGAGTGTCGCATTGAATTTTGACAGCAACTCCTATTACAAAACAGCTTGGATCAGTAGCTACTCGCCTCCCATTGGTAGTGGCCAGCTGACCTTCACCGCAAGAAACGGTTTGATGACGAATTTCCACGAGATCAAGGATGTCCAAGCGTGCAATCAGGGTACTACGGGCACTACGTTTTGGACGTTATTGGCTCGGCAAACGTATCCGACTTTGTTCACAGAGGGCGAGTGGTCGAAAAACGCGGGATATCCTGAAAATGACAATTATGCAATTTTGGATCAAATTGAAAATTATCGCAGCGGCGACGGAGTGTTCACGTTCAAATTGAGTTGGCCAGGTTCGGAATTGCAGGACCAAATATGGAATCAATCGCTCAACCCATATACTTCACCAGGGCAGCAATTAACCAGACCAGTTGCGGGCTATGAGGATGTGGCTGTCCACTACACTGACGCGTATTGGGGGGGCCTGGAAAGCGTTTCTACATACGCGCTCTTGGACGGGAGCGTGGCCGACTGGTCTTGGTGGTACGCAGTTGGCTCTTTCCAAGAACATGATGGTGGCATGCCCGGCCCCAACGGAATCGTCGTGAATAAAGTCGAGCTCTACGTGGCAACGACCGCGTATTCTTTGCTTATTCCTCAACGCGGATGTGCCGATGGTAGTGGCACCAGGCAGAGTGGATGGCTTACCGTCGGCAAACCCTACACTCCTGCAGCGTGCGCGATTGAGTGCGCGACGTATAATTTCTTCACCATTGCAGGGGATGACGCCGATTGCAAGTGCTCGGACGCCTGTGTAGACGAAAACGGTGGACACACATCATATGTTTTTGTTCAGGAATCGAGTACCACCCTGTCGGCCCTCACGACGTCGAGCTCCAGCACATCGAGTACGACCGTGACGTCGACCACCATGACGGCGTCCAGCACCACCGGGACATCGGCCACCGTGACGTCGAGTTCCAGCAGTACGACCGTGACGTCGACCACCATGACGTCGTCCAGCACCACCGGGACATCGGCCACCGTGACGTCGAGTTCCAGCAGTACGACTGTGACGTCGGCCACCATGACCATGACGTCGTCCAGCACCACCAGGACATCGGTCACCGTGACGTCGAGTTCCAGCAGTACGACTGTGACGTCGGCCACCATGACGTCGTCCAGTACCGTGACGACTGTTTTGTATGATGTATTGACGCACGGCCAATGTGACAGGTGGATAATGTACATCGATGGTTGCACGTTGGCCGCATACGAGCTTAACCTCAGCACCGTTCCCGCAATCGATGATGAACAGAGTGGAGGGTGGAGTGATCCGCCCTTCTGTTATTTGGAGAACTCAAAACTCAAGTTCAACTCCGATGGAAGCAACAAGGGTTCGTGCAGCCAGGGTGACCAGTGTATTTGCGCCTCGGTGTCTCCGACCTACACTGCGACTTCGGAGACGACCACTACGCGCACGGGCTATTGGCCTCCCACGCTATCGCCGACATTCGCCCCGACGCCAGCTCCCACAGAGCAGTGCTTCGATCTCAATGTGACCGAGAACGTTACAGAGTGGCCAGGGTGGCATGAGTGGTACGATACCGGAGGGCCCACGTACAACTGTGACTGGTATGGGACGATGAATTGTCCGAGTGACTCGCCAGCGTTCAGAAACTTCGGGCATATCGCGCAGGAAGCATGCTGCGCATGCGGCGGTGGTCAAGACGAACTCAGCCAGAAGGTGTCTGTGGGCATCACCGTGCAGGGGGTGGACTTCGTGCTCTTATCGCAGAACGAAGAAGTCCAAGAGGCCTTCAAGGGTACTATTCAGATTACACTAGCCAGCGCTGCGGGCGTGAATCCTGACAATGTTGACGTGGAGCTTTACGCAGGCTCAGTTTTCGTTGTTGCAACTATCCGGCTGCCGACCTTCATCAGGCCCCAGACCTTGTCGCAGCAGTTGGGGGATAATTCTCGGACCATGGCCGACAATGTTGCCGACGAGGTGCAGTCTATCCCGAACATGGACAGCGTCATCAATGGAGAAATTTCCGCCGTGGTCGACCAAGTCGTGGTGCTAACGAACTACAACTTCATCGTGGTCACCGATGGATCCTGCCAAGAGCCCATAACGAACGACACCCTCTGCGAGGCTGCCGCGGTGCAGCTGGGGTTGCAGCTGCCCGACACGACGCCGCTGGACGACGGTCAGAGCGGCTCTCGGACCGACCCCCCGGGCTGCTACTTGGAGGACGGGACCCTGAAGATCAATTCGGGTGGGGGCAACACCGGCAGCTGCGACGCGACCGACCAGTGCCTTTGCTTCCTGACGCCCACGCCCGCGCCGACGTCAAGCTCCTGCCCGAGCTCGTGCTTCGGCCTGAGCTGCGACGAGATCACCACGTCGATGGGCGACTCAGCCCTCTGGGGGTGCCTGGCGCTGGAGAGCACTTACTTCTGCGACTGCGCCGGCTGCAGCTGCGAGGAGTACTGCTCCGCCCACTCCTCATGCTCCGACGGCTCATTTTGCAAAAGTGATGGAACGTGTGCCGCCTGCAGTCAGTGTGAGCACTGCTACAACGGCATCGACAGCACCTGTGGCCTGTGCGGCAACACCACGAGGAACGAGAGCTGCCAGGCGGACTGCCAGGATACGGCGGGGCGTGCTACGTTCAACGCAGGCGAAGGCATCGGCGAGGCAGGATGTGGCATCTACAGCGACCTTCCAGAGTACTGCCTGCTGTCCGCGGCCGCGTACGACGACGAGGATTTCACAGCCAGTCTGCAGTGCTGCTCCTGCGGCGGGGGCAGCAACCCGCGGGCGGACGCTGTCTGGCATGCCTTGGGCCCAGGCACCTGCCGGAACTCGGGAGGGGAAAAAACACAGACACTATTAATCTAGGATTCCCCAGAAGATATGGGCAAATATGGGAAGTGGGGGGGGAAGACAAAGACCCAGAACACATGAAAAAAGATGGGGAATCTTTTTATTTGTGTGTATTTATTTGTGTGTCCCAGTTCCCCTTCAGGAACCACGATGCCGACTGGCAGCAGTCGGACGAGCTCGGCCCCGGCTGGGGCCTGCAGCGAGGCTTCGGCTGGCGCATGTGCGACGGTCGGACCGACGAGGCGTGCCAGCAGGTTTGCGCGCAGACCCCCGGTTGCAGCATGATCTCAAACGGCTTCTGTTGCTTCCTCTTCAAAGGCTCTACGTGTGACCTTGATGCCAGCCAGAGCGGCCAGTCTTTCTCGACGGGTGCAGCTGGCAGCGAGCTGTGCGTGGATGGCTGCAATGGTAAGACGACCTGCAGGTGCGGCGCTTCCATGGAGTTGTGCACCATGCATGGGCTCATGTGGTGCAGCGACGGCTCCGACGCCGTTGATTGCGGGCTCCCGGTGACCGGCACCTGCAGCGCATGCGAGGGGGGGTGCTCGGTCGGCGGCAGCTGCAACTGCTCGATGGGCCCCGCTGCCTGCGAGGCTGCTGGCGGCGTCATGTGCGATGGCCCTGTCGACTGCAGCGTGTGTCCACGCCAGGGCATCGACCCCGCCGCCGTCGCGCGCGAGGCCGGTGCGGCGGCGGCCGCGCTCACGTGCGGGGGCCTCCGGCAGGCTGCGGGCGAATTCGCGCTGCCGCTGGCCTGCGCCCAGGTCCGCACGCTCTACGCGGGCGCGTGCTGCACGCCACACACCATGGCGCTGAGCATCCGGGTGGACAGCGGGGGCCTCACGGCCATGGTCTCCAACGGCAGCGCCAAGTCGACGTTCGAGGACCAGGTCGAGGCCACCCTCCTCTCAGGCCGCGAGGGCCTGCGGGCTGCCGCTGGCAGCGGCGTGTGGGTGGACAGCTACGCCTACTGCAGGGAGCTTGGGCTCGTCACGGTCCTGCTTGCGGCCACAGAGGTGGACGACCTCCAGGGGGAGGAGGCACGCCTGCAGGGCTCCCTGGATACTGTCACCAACGCCATTGCCACGGAGGCCAGTGCCATCCTGGAGTCCGGCAAAGTTCGTGGGGTGACGCTCGCACAGACCGACGCCCACTTCGACATGGAGGTCCAGTGCGCACGCTTCACGAGCATCCTCTCGAGCTGTAACGCCATTCAGGCATCGGTTATAGTCGCGCTGTGCCACAGAGAGAAGGTTTCCTTGAAAACCTGAGCATTGATTTTTAATAGGCTCAAAATAGGATTTTGAATAATGAGTAAAATAGGTTTAAAATACAGTTCAAATAGGGCAAGCGTTTTGTTTCAAAGGAAGTGTCTTAGTTCATCAGCCCCCCTTGTCGCTTTGATTGAAGCCATCACTCTCTGGCACACTACATGTAATAGTTGTGATGGCATCTTGAGGGTTTCTCCGGGGTCCTCGTGGAGGCCGCCTGGTGGCACATGGGGGGTCTTTGTGGCCATCGTAGCGCAGCCGTCAGCGGCCTTCTTGGGGCCGTGTTGGGCCGTATTGAAGGCCATCTTGGTTGTGTCCGAAGCTATGCTCCCGCTCCGCGACACTCCCTGGGGACCCTTGGGAAACGGGAAATGCTGTCACCGACGCAGCGCGTCTTCAGAACAGCATAGTGCTTAAATTACGTAGGGCACGTACTCACCATTCAAGGGGCCCAAGGACACACAAATAAATACACACAAATGAACATCTTCCCCATATTTCCCCATATTTTCTGGGTTTCTGTCTTCCCCCCCACTTCCCATATTTTCCCATATTTTCTGGGGATTCGAGGATTAACTGTGTCTGTGTGTTTCTTTCCCTCCTGAACCATGCCACGATCCCGCGCGGATGACCCTGGATCCGCACCCCCCTCGCCACGACCCCATTGCAAATGGCACAGGATGCGCACTTCCGAGCGCACGCCCCTGCGCATATCGGAACGAATCCTTGGTATCGGCAGCAGCACCAACGGTCCTCAGGCACCCTGCCGAGACACGTCTGGAAACAACGAGACCCCAAGGAACACTGTT
>CAUYUJ010004458.1:0-37500 GCA_963575745.1 Prorocentrum cordatum
AGCCCGAGCTCGAGCCCGAGCCCAAGCCTGAGCCTCGGGCTCGGGCTCGAGCTCGAGCTCGGGCTCGAGCTCGTGCTCGGGCTGTTCGGCTCGGGCTCGAGCTCGGGCTCGGGTTCGGGCTCGGGCTCGAGCTCGAGCTCGAGCTCGGACTCGAGCTCCCGCCCGGGCTCGGGGCTCGGGTTCGCGCTGGGGCTCGGGCTCGGGCTCGGGCTCGGGTTTGGGCCTAAGCTTGCGCTCGGGCACGGGCTCGGGCTCGAGCTCGCGCTCGGGCTCGGGCCCAGGCTCGGGCTTCGGCTCGAGCTCGGGTTCGGGCTCGGGTTTGAACTGGGCGCCGGCGGTAAACCGTCAACCTTGGTTACCGCCGGGGAACTCGTAGAGCTTCCAAGCTCGACTTAAGTTGAGAAAATCGAGAGCACCAACCAACATTCTGACTCATAGTGAATTTGTTTGACCTCTGAATGCGACAAGCGGACGCGTCTGATCAGACCGAGTTCAGACCTCTCAATGCGACAGGCGGACGCGTCTGATGTCTGCGAATCGACTCATGTGATTACCAGCCCTGCAGCCCCCCTACAGCCCGAGTTAAGTGCAGAACACCGAGAGCATCTCTCAGGATGACTCGAATAATATAATAGTTTCGCAAACCTGTTTCGAGCAGCAGACCAAGTTCTGAGCTCTCGAATCGACCAACGAACGCGTCTGATGTGTGCAAATCGATTTCTATGACCCGCAGCACTGTAGCCCTCCCAGCACGAGTTGAGTGCAGAAAATTGAGAGCACTTTTCACGATGATTCGGACAATACAAATAGTTTCGCGATTCTAGCTCGGGCAGCAGGCCGAGTTCTCAATCGATTCCTGTGCCTGTAGGCTCTGTAGCTGCCTACAGCTCGAGTTAAATACAGAAAATACCGAGAGCGTGTGTCGAAATGACTCGAATAATACGAATAGATTTGCGGACCTAGCTCGGCTAGCAGACCAAGTTCAGACCTCTGGAGTCAAGAGGCAAACGCGCCTGATGATTCTGAGTGCGAGAGGTGTGCTTACCAGCACTGTAGCTGCCCTGCAGCTCGAATTAAGTACCAAATACTCACCACGCGTATCAACTTGACTCGAATAATACCAATAGGTTTGCGGACCTAGCTCGGCTAGCAGACCGAGTTTAGACCTATGGATTCAACAGAAGACCGCGCCCGGTGATTCTGAGGGCGATAGGTGTGCTTACCAACACTGTAGCTGCCCTACAGCTCGACTTAAGTAGAAAATACCGACAACGCGTATCAAATTGACTCCAATAATACTAATAGGTTTGCGGACCTAGCTCGGCTAGCAGACCGAGTTCAGACCTATGGATTCAACAGGCGAACGCGCCTGATGATTCTGAGTGCGATAGCTGTGCGTACCAGCTCTAAAGCTGCCCTACAGCTCGAGTTAAGAACAAAATACCGACAACGCGTATCAAGATGACTCGAAACGGCCGATCCCGCCAGTGTGCTTTTTGGCAGTAAAAAGTACCCGAACGAGCTGAGATCAAGATGGCGAGCGGGAATAAGATCGAATATCACGGGAAAAAATACTAGAGCTCTAACGAATGTTCAAATTTTGAGAACATAATTTTCAACCGACCAAAAGTTGTGAAAAGTTCAGTTCTTTTTTTCGAGCCAACTAGCTCTCCAGCGCGCCGGAATTACTGGCGCCGGCGGTAAACCGTCAACCTTTGTTTTTGTTGTGTTGGGGGGGGGGGGGGGGGGGGAAGGAGAAGGGGGGGGAGTAAAGAGGTGGGACGAAAAGAAAGAAAAAGAGAGGTAAACTATAAAAAGGGGACAAGGAAAATCATAGGAAAAAAGGGAGAAATGAAGGGAGAAAAGCAAGAGAAACAAGAGGGGGGGGGAGGCTGACCAGGCACCGAGCGCCCCAGCGCCCGTTAAGTGCCTACCTAGGTCTCTCTGCAGCTGGAGGTCTTGGGCCACCTGGGCTGCGGCCCGCAAGAGGCCCTCGAGGCCCGAAAGCTCAGCGTCAGTGATACTGCTATGGGAGGGGAGTGCCTGTGCACAACGCCCTACTACTTCCCATATAATTGGACAAGGAGAGGAGGCTTGGGGGAAGAGGGAGACTACACGAGCTCTCTTATCTCTATGTTCAGGGTCAGGGTACGGATCATGGAAGCGAGGGATATATCCAATCTGCAGAAACCAACCAACGCCCACACCTTGGGCACACACTCCGCCGTCGAAGGATCCGCGGAGGCCAATAACTCGAAAGTTGTCTTGAACATCAGGGCGAAAGATATGGTGGTGGAACAGCTCTCTGAATATCTGGCCTTCCCGTGCTAGATGGGTAAGTTCATCAGCTACTGTGTTACTCTCCCGATATATGTGTCGAATAAAGTCGTTGCCCCATGAGGGGGGTCGTACTCCTTCCTCCTCCAATTCTTCCAACAGAGAAATAATCTTTGCAACCCGCCTACGATAAGAAGCCCCATCTCCTCCTTCTCCACCCTCAACCTTCCAGAGACCGTTGATCCAATTACAGATAAGAAGCGAATCTCCCGTCAGCTCCAGACCGATCCCGTCATCACTCAGATCCCAAGTCGGCTCCTGTTCATTGTTCGAGGCCAATCTCTGGGCCAGCTTCTCAGACTCCTTCACCGACAACGGACGAGCCATCATCTCCCCCCCCCTCTCCTTCATGTAGTTTCCTCGTCCTCCAGTTCCTCCACGGACAACAAACAAGTCAAACAGAGAACCCAAAGTACAAGCTTCCAGGAACTGCCTGCAATACTGAACGAAGTCAGAGTAAGAGAAAGAACACGCCCTCCACCAACGATCCTCCAGATTCACAAACGAGGGAAATAACGTCTGGAACATGAAACACCAAGGATGTTCACCCGTCGCCTGCCCCTTAGCACTGCCTAATCGTGTCAGTTTCGAGGCCTCCTTCCACTTCCACTGGGAACGCAAACATACTGACTCAAGTGTCCTTTTCTCCTCCCACCTCGGGGTACAACACATCAGAAGCCGACGTGCGTCTCGATGCGCTCGAGGAAACACCGTCTGTTGTCCAGGTCCAGGAACTGCCACCCTCCGACGCTTCGGGGGGGGCCTGGGGGGTCCCTAGGCCCCCCCCGCTCACAGGGAACTTCAATATCTCGAGAAGAAGAGGCCCTATCAGAGGGCATAGCAGAAGAGACCATCCCATGCATATCTGAAGAGACAGCGCCCATCCCATTCGTATCTGAGAAGACTGCGCCCATCCCATTAGTAACTGCAGGGGCAGCACCCATCCCACTGGTAACTGAAGAGACTCCCACCATCCCATTAGTAACTGAAGAGACCACACCCATCCCACTGGTAACTGGAGAGACCATCCCATGCATATCAGAGACAGCACCCATCCCACTGGTAACTGAAGAGACTCCCACCATCCCATTAGTAACTGAAGAGACCACACCCATCCCACTGGTAACTGGAGAGACCATCCCATGCATATCAGAAGAGACCACACCCATCCCATTCGTATCTGAAGAGACTGCACCCATCCCACTAGTAACTGAAGAGACAGCCCCCATCCCATTGGTAACTGAAGAGACCTCCACCATCCCATTGGTAACTGAAGAGCCCGCGACCATTCCTGGGCTCAGCTCCGACTCCGGAATCTGATATCCGCTGTCGACATTAGCTCCAAAATATGATGCTATGTCAGCTCCAAGCTGCCACAAGGAATAAAGAACTCTCTGCACTGCACTCTGGCTCTTTGCTTCAAAGAACATCCGTCTAGCAATTCTGAGTCGAGCTGGCTTCCAAACAACCCAACTTTCGGAGGCTGGCTTTTGGGGTGACGTCATCTGGTAAAGACAATTTCCCTCAAAGACATTCAGGCTCTGCAAGGAGTCCCTGTCCCAACTAATACCTTTACTTCCATAAATGAGAATGCTCTGAACCCGAGTGATATAACTCCTACACTTGGCCGAAAACGGGACTGCCTTTGATCTAAAATAAGCTGCATGCGCATGGAAGGCTCGTCGCGCGGCCCCGATCCGCCGCCGAAGGTCCTGGTGTGCCTCCCTATAGCTACAGTATATGCTGTTCCCCAAGACATTCATCTCGTCAACTACTTTGAACGGCACCATCTGATCCTGAACCCGAACCAGGATAGGATGTTTTGGCTTCTCCGAGAAACCGATAAACGCGACCTCGAGCGACTCGATCTTCCATTCGAATCCACATCCCCGCAGAGTCTCTGTCATTTCTCCTACCTGTCGCCTAAACTCCTCCTCCGAAGATCCCAAGATATAGATATTGTCGGCATATAGCAAGTGGTGTACAGGAACCGAGGCCGAAACTTCTCCCACCGAATTTGGATCCAGACAATGAAACCCAATCCCCTGCTCATCCCAAAGCTTAAATAAAGGAGCCCACATCGCAACAACAATCAGGTTCCACAAGGAGGGGCTGTCGTACCCGCCTGTCCTGATATGGGTATCGATTCCCACATCCGGCAGCTGAAGCCCCTGAAAGAGAAGCGAAGTGACCTCACACGGCATAGGCACGAGCACCCCGTACTGGAGCCAAGAAGGGATAGAGAGGGTGTCGAACGCACGATTGACCGTCGAGATTTTCGTGTTCTGGAATGCTTGTTTCACGTCCGCTGACCCAAGAACCAGGCGTCGATCCTTCCCCCACTGTGAGGCGTGTTGGGCTGCTGCTTTAAGTCCTGCAAATATCTCTGTGCACGATCTTTTGGGAACGAAGCCGAATAATGATGCATGAGTGCCGGCCTGAAGACAATAAGGTTCAAGCAGGATCGAGAGGCAAGTACTGTACCATTTCTTAAAGATACTCTCCACAGAAATACGTCTCGTATCAGAAACATCGCATATCGGATAAGATTTGGGAAGTAGCGTCGTCAATGTTCGATGCCACGAAGATGGAGGTACAACAATGCCACGTAAGATATCACAAAACAATCGCTTGACTGTGCGAACGGCTCTCCACGGCAGCGCTTTGACTACTTCTGCCCCCACCCCGTCGGGTCCCGTGGCTTTTCCAGGGTTGAGTCGAGCTCGGGCCCGAAGGACCACCACCATCGTAAGCGTCGCCTCCTGGGGCCTGGGGGACCCCTGGAGCTCCTCCCTGAGGCCCTGGACAATCTCGATCGACCGCATACGCTCCTCCTCATCCTCGCAGACCTCCTTCAACTTCATCATCTCCTCCATCCACCTCTCCCTGTCCACGCTCTCCTCCCCCTCAATCTTCACCGCCTTCACAGCTGCTTTACGTGGACGCTCCGCCTCCCATTCCAGCTTCGCTCGTTTGAATTTTCTGGCTTCCCGATCTCTTTTTCTGCGTAGAAGTCGATAGGCTAACGTCCCCCTCTCTGCCCTCCTCTGGTAGACCTGCACCTCCAAGGACCGCAACAATTCCGATCGTTCAGGGGCTCGAGCTGGGCGCTTAGGGGTACATTCAGTGGCCGACGCACATGAATAGATAACACTCTCTGCCTGACACATAGCTTGGCACGAAAATAGATTGGCATCCAACAACTGGCGACACGATCGACGAGCAGACAAGTTGAGTGGGTCCCAGCCATTTAGAGTACGAGCACGACGTGAGAGATTCCGTCTCGCCAACTCCCTGGAAGCCACTCTCAGAGAAGCTCGAACAAGGGCATGATCTGATAATCTCATCACGGCTCCCTGCTGCTGTCCTACGTACTGAAACTCAACCGAGCACCCCGACACCTGCGATCCATAAGGAACAAAGATGTAATCAAGCACTTCACGACGGGACCCCTTCCGATAATCAAACCAGGTCGGCTTCCTAGCTCCAAAAGAATTCGAAGCACACATACGCTCCTGAACCAACCAATCCTCCACCTCCTGTCGCAAGCTCTCCACCTTCTCCTTCCTCTCCCGCTCCTTGGTCCCCGTGGCCTGGATCTGCACTACCTCCAAGCCTCCTCCCGAATAAACCTCCTCCTCATGCTGTAAGTGTGGCTGCATCTCAACATTCGCATCCATGGCAACAACAAGACGACAGAAACCATAACGACGGCATACGTACTTTCTGAGCAAGCTTACCGCCTGGAGTGCACAATGTGATATCTCCAGAAACTCGGGCTGGCTGGCATCAGGCAAGTACAATGAGACAAAGAGAAACCGTCCAGCAAGGATCGCGCACCACCTCTCTGAGGCCCACTGGCCTCGAACGCTATCAGCCCTCCGATAGAGTATCATAGCACGGCGATCCTCCGAAACGTGGTAATACAGTCCCATTTTGACGAACCATTGCGCCTCAACGACGATGTTCTGAGACTCCTGTACCCCAGGAAGATCCCAGCCTAGCGTGCCTCCGTAGACTATACCCTTCGACAGGACCTAATAAGCTTTGTATCCTTTCCTCCCGCACGTGAGTTTGAAGCGTGGCGAAAAAACCAAAAAAAAAAAAAAAAGAAAAAAAGAAGAAAAAAAGTAAACATAAAAAAAAAAAAAAAAAAAGCAAAAAAAAAAAAAAACATAAAAAACAAACATAAAAAAAAAAAATGAAAAAAAACCCAAATAAGAGAACAAGTAAAAAAAAGCAAAAAGAAAAATAAAAAAAATAAAACAAAAATCTTACTTCCGTTCGACCAGCTCGCCCGTAGGCGTCACTGAGAAGCAGACCTGGAGTCCGTGACTAACTCCTCGAGCTCTGCCGCCGTCATGGTGGTGCCGTGTCTCTGGGCGAAAGACGTCCAAGCTGCTGGAATAACTCGCCACTGCCCAGATCCTCCGAAGCTAGCCGCATGATACTCGGCCAGCAAGCTCCGCTTCCCCTCCACGGGGTCAGAGTACATCGTGGACGGTGACTTCCCGTACCCAGTCGATCCCTTGAGAAAGATGGTGGGGTGCGTCCTGCTCCTGACACCATAAAATCGGCCAACCGCTTGATTGTGTGGAATCTTTTCGTCTGGGACCTCTGCACGAACTCTCAAACGAGACATCTTCGACTTCACCTTGGTGTAAAAGGCGTGGTTGAGATCTGCGTCATCATTTATACGTGTGAGAGCGCGTTGTACAGCATAAACCACTTCACTCCCTGTCCCGGCCTTAAATCTAATCTTGATATTCCCCGTCATCGGTTTCGATCTGGCAAGTTTCTCAGAGCTGACCACATCCACTTGACCGTGCAACTGCTCGTTGTCCGCTTTCAAAAGACCCAGGGTGTTCTGGAGTAGGGTGCAGGCATCCGTATCATCTATCATCGTAAGTTCCCTACTCGTACGATTCGACCAGTCCTGAACCCATCCGTACAACTCTACATATGTAGGAGTAAATTTTGCCGTCGATGTTCGTCCTGCGAATCTCGGGGCTGCTATCGTGGAGATAGAAGATCCAATCGAAGCAGTGTCCTGGCTAGCCAGAGTCTCCAAGTTCTTAAGCCTAATATCCTGCTCCTGTTGTTTTTTCTCAATGGCCGTGAGTTTCGTTGTTTGAACCCCGAGACGTTGATCCATACCGCTGATGCGCACGTCAGTGGCCACCGAGGCGGCCTTCGACTCGTCATGATTCTGAAAAGACATCTGCATGAACAATCGCAAACTCTCATCTTTTTGAAGGCTCCGAATTTTCTCTCTCATGGCCTTCTGGTCAAGAAGATCACCTCCCGTCTTGTCC
Organism: Prorocentrum cordatum; assembly: GCA_963575745.1. Taxonomy (NCBI): domain Eukaryota; class Dinophyceae; order Prorocentrales; family Prorocentraceae; genus Prorocentrum; species Prorocentrum cordatum. Next base: position 7,653 of record CAUYUJ010004458.1, read on the forward strand.
ACCTTCTCCTCCTCCTCCATATCCGTCTTCATCCTCTTGCTACCCTGACCGTCAACCTCCATTTCTTCTGGAAAGAACGGATGAAACGACCCTTCTTGAACTTACAGATGCACCAAGAGCGACTCGAGTAGTGTCGATACGGTCGAGAACGACGAAATATGCAACACTCTAAGCGACAATACTCCTCCCAGTAAAAGTCTTCCAGATCTGCAAAGAATCTACCCCAAACACAGCTGGGCTCTCCGAGAGGATATAAGACGTTCCACCCTCCTGCTGGCTCTCCGAAGCTGTTCGTGACTGCACAGAAAGATACAACAATACTCAACTCGCACTCGTAGAATGGATAATGGACCAGAGCAAAAATGGAAGAAGGCACGCTCCCAAGAACAAAAGCAGATGCAGACGTATGCGTGCTCCACTCGTACCAGCAGGGCGTTGCCTCCCAGTAACCAGTTCAATCAGGAGCCTGATGCCGGCAGAGGGGCCGCAGGCTGTCCAAGATGTGCGAAAGAGTGTACAGTATGTGGAACCCAACTCCCTACTGCACAATGCAGCTCGAGTGAGCCCCCCCGGCGGGACAAGGCCGAGGGAGAGCGGGAGGTAAGCTCCGCGTCCTCAACCTTTGTTACCGCCGGGGGACTCGTAGAGCTTCCTGACAACATATAATGTCGAAAAAAATTGCAGAGAACGAATAGTTTTTCAGCCCAACTCGAGTATCAGACCGAGTTCGGACCTCTGAATGCGACAGACGGACGCGTCTGATGTCTCCGAATCGATTCCTGTGATGAACCGCCCTGCAGCCCCCCTACAGCCCGAGTTAAGTGCAGAACGCCGACAGTAGCTCTCAAGATGACTGCAAGAATACGAACAGTTTCGTGATTCTGGATCGCGCAGCAGACCGAGTTCAGAGCTCTGGATTCAACAGGCGAACGCGCCTGATTATTCTGAGTGTGATAGGTGTGCTCACCAGCACTGTAGCTGGCCTGCAGCTCGAGTTAAGTAGAAAATACCGACAACGCGTATCAAGTTGACTCGAATAATACGAATCGGTTTGCGGACCTAGCTCGGCTTGCAGACCGAGTTCAGACCTATGGATTCAACAGGCGAGCGCGCCAGATGATTCTGCATGCGATGGGTGTGCGTACCACACTGTAGCTGCCCTACAAGCTCGAGTTAATTGAAAATTACCGACACCGCGTAGATCAAGTTGACTCGAATAATAACAAATCGGTTTTGCGGCCCTAAGCTACGGCTAGCAGACCGAACCGATGAATATCCGAAGTGGACGGCGCGGTGGTTTACGGCTGTAGAGTAAGGGCGTGAGGTCCGTGGAAAGTAAGTTGAGACCTATGGATTCAACAGGCGAACGCGCCTGATGATTCTGAGTGCGATGGCTGTGCTTACCAGCTCTGTAGCTGTCCTACAGCTCGAGTTTAGTACAAAATACCGAGAACGCGTATCAAGATGACTCGAAACGGCCGATCCCGCCAGAGTGCTTTTTGGCCTTCAAAGTTACCCGATCGAGCTGAGATCAAGATGGCGAGCGGGAATAAGATCGAATATCACGGGAAAAAATACTAGAGCTCTAACGAATGTGCAAATTTCGAGAACAAAATTTTCAACCGAGCAAAAGTCACCAAAAGTTCCGTCGAGATTTTTCTTGCCAACTAGCTCTCCAGCGCGCCGGAATTACTCTAAGCTTCCAGCTATAACTAGCTAAGGGAAGCTCTACGAGTTACTCTTAGCTTCCAGCTATAACTGGGCGCCGGCGGTAAACCGTAAGCCGGGGGACTCGTAGAGCTTCCTGACAATGTATAATGTGGAGAATACATTGCAGAGAACGAATAGTTTTTTAGCCCAAGCGATTTCAGACCTCTCGATGCAACAGCCGAACGCCCCCTGATGCTTCTGGATTGTCTTATGTACGAGCTCTGTAGCTCTGCTACTGCCCGAGTTACGTGCGTTATTCAACAGCACCTCTCAAGATGACTCAAACAACACAAATAGTTTCGTAAACTCAGCTTGAGAATCGGACCGAGTTCAGGCCTCTGAATGCGAAAGACGGACGCGTCTGACGTCTCCGAATCGATCGCTGTGATTACCAGCCCTGCAGCCCCCTACAGCCCGAGTTAAGTGCAGAAAACCGACAGCGTCTTTCAGGATGACTCGAACAATACCAACAAGTTCGCGGGCCGAGTTCAGGCAGCAAACCGAGTTTCGGACTCTAGATTCCACAGGCGGACGCGCCTGATGTCTCCAAATCGATTGCTGTCGGCACCAGCACTCAAGCCCCCCCCCCCCTACAGCCCGAGTTGAGTGAAGAAAGCGACAGTAGCTCTCAAGGTGACTCGAACAATACGAATAGTTTCGCGATCCTAGCTCGGGGAACAGGCCGAGTTCAGAGCTCTCGATTCAACAGACGAACGTGCCTGATGATTTCCGATCGATTTCTGTGACTATGAGTTCTGTAGCTGCCCTACAGCTCGAGTTAAGCACAAAATACCGAGAGCGTCTGTCAAGGAGACTTGAATAATACAAATAGGTTTTTGGACCTAGCTCGGCTAGCAGACCGAGTTCAGACCTCTGGGTCTAACTAGCTTAGGGAAGCTCTACGAGTTACCTCGGCCTGGGCTCGGGCTAAGGCTCAAACTCAGGGCGGGGGCCGGCGCGGGCTCGGGCTCAGGCTTGGGCTCATTCCGGGGCGCCCGAGCCCGAGCCCTAGCCCGCGCCTGCGAGAGAGCCCGTAGAGCTCTTCGGCATCGATGAGCTAGAGAATTTCGGGCGCGGGGTGGAGCTAGTGACTCGTAGAGCTTCCCTCAGCAAGTTCCCGGATAGCTCCTTGAGAGCTGAGGGTTTCAGATAAGAAGCCGGAGGTGGGTGGTGAGGGAGACACGCCCACCTCCGCCGGTCCACGATCCCCGCAGCGACTCGCCGGAGGTTGCAGCGGGTCCGGGAGCGTGGCTTCCTAGCGTTTCCCAATACGCGTGGCTCCAGGGTGCGCGAAGCGCTTCGGCAGAGCTTCGGAAGTGCTTCGGCAGTTCTTCCAGGCTCCTAGGCAGATCTTCCTTGCGCGCTTTGCAGGGCTCCGCGCATCGTAAACGGCCCCCCTGCAAGCGTCTCCTGCGAGGTTTCCAGCGTCCCGCGCATCGTTTCAGGCGGCCTGGCAGAGGTCCCCGTGCGGCGTTCCGCGCTTGGCTTCGCTATCCGGGTTTTGGACGCTTACAAGTTATTGCTGGAAGTTCAAGAGTAATATATCGTAGAGCTCTTCGTTATCGATAAGCTAGAGGAATTCGGCGCGGGGCGCAGCTAGTTCGCCGACTCGGCTCCGACGGACAACTGGGCGCCGGCAAACCGTCAACCTTGGTTACCGCCGGGGACTCGTAGAGCTTCCTACCTTGACGTAAGTTGAGAAAACCGACCGCATCCAACATTCCGACTTGTAGTGAATATTTCTTGATCTCTGAATGCAACAGGCGGACGCGTCTGATGTCTGCGAATCGACTTCTGTCATTACCAGCCCTGCAGCCCCCCTACAGGCCCGAGTTAGGTGCAGAAAACCGACAGCACTTCTGAGAATGACTCGAACAATATAGAAGTTGTACAGATCTAATTTGGGCAGCAGACCGAGTTCCGAGCTCTGGATTCAACAGGCGGACGCGCCTGATGTCTTCAAATCGATTCCTGTGACCACCAGCACTGAAGCCCCCTCAGCGCGAGTTGGGTGAAGAAAACCGAGAGCACTTCTCAAGATGACTCGACCAATACACATTCTAGATCGGGCAGCAGACCGAGTTCAGAGCTCTGGATTCGACACAAAAACGCAACTGAGGATTCTGAATCGGTTTCTGTAAATATCAGCTCTGTAGCTGTCCTACAGCTCGAGTTAAGTGTAGAAAACCGAGATTTTCTGTCAAGATGACTCGAATAATACGAACAGGTTTGCGGACCTAGCTCGGCTGACAGGCCGAGTTCAGACCTCTCGATTGAACAGCCGAACGCGCCTAATCATTCTACATCGATTAGCTGTGCTTACTAGCTCTGTAGCTGTCCTGAAGCTCGAGTTATGTTCAGAAAACCGTCAGCGTGTATCAAGATGACTCGAAACGGCCGATCCCGCCAGTGTGCTTTTTGGCAGTAAAAGGTACCCGATCGAGCTGAGATCAAGATGGCGAGCGGGAATGAGATCTAATATCACGGGAAAAAATACTAGAGCTCTAACGAATGTTCAAATTTTGAGAACCAAATTTTCAACCGACCAAAAGTTGTGAAAAGTTCAATTCTTTTTTTCGAGCCAACTAGCCTGCCAGCGCGCCGGAATTACTCTTAGCTTCCAGCTATAACTAGCTCAGGGAAGCTCTACGAGTTATGTTCCCGGAGAGCTCGCTGAGAGCTAAAGGGTTTAACTTGGTAGCGTCCATTGTAAGCGTCCAAAACCCGGATAGCGAAGCCAGGCGCGGAGCGCGAAGCGCTCTACTTGTAAGCGTCCAAAACCCGGATAGCGAAGCCAAGCGCAGAACGCCGCACAGGAACCTCTGCCAGGCCGCCTGAAACGATGCGCGGGACGCTGGAAACCTCTCAGGAGACGCTTGCAGGGGCGCCGTTTACGATGCGTGGGGCCCTGCAAAGCGCGCAAGGCAGATCTGCCTAGGAGCCTAGAAGAACTGCCGAAGCTCTTCCGAAGCTCTGCCGAAGCGCTTCGCGCACCCTGGAGCCACGCGCATTGGGAAACGCTAGGAAGCCACGCTCCCGGACCCGCTGCAACCTCCGGCGAATTGCTGCGAGAATCGTGGATTGGCAGAGGTGGGCGTGTGCTCCTCACCACCCACCGCCGGCTTCTTATCTGAAACCCTTAGCTCTCCAAGGAGCTATCCGGGAACAACGCCGCACGGGGACCTCTGCCGTGCCGCTTGAAACGATGCGCGGGACGCTGGAAAACTCGCAAGAGACGCTTGCAGGGGCGCCGTTTACGATGCGACGGGCCCTGCAAAGCGCACAAGGAAGATCCGCCTAGGAGCCTGGAAGAACTGGGCGCCGGCGGTAAACCGTCAACCTTTCTTACCGCCGGGGGACTCGTAGAGCTTCCTGACAGTATATAGTGTGGGAAAAATTCCAAAGGACGACGAGTTTTTCAGCCCAAGCGGTTTCACACCTTTCAAGGTGACTCTAACAAAAAAGAAACAGTTTCGCAATCTAGTTCGAGTGTCAAACGGAGTTCAGACCTCTGAATGCGACAGGCGGGCGCGTCTGACGTCTGCGTATCTACTCATGTGGTTCCCAGCCCTGGAGCCCCCCTACAGCCCGAGTTAAGTGCAGAAAACCGACAGTGTCGACTCGAATAATAGAATAGTTTCGCGGACCTAGTTTGAGCAGCAGACCGAGTTCCAAGCTCTGAAATCGACGGACAGACGCGCCTGATGTGTGCAAATCGATATCTGTGACCCGCAGCACTGTAGCCCAAGATGATTCGGACAATACGAATAGTTTCGCGAACCTAGCTCAGGCAGCAGACCGAGTTCAGAGCTCTCGGTTCAATAGACGAACGCGACTGATGATTTCCCATCGATGTATGTGAGAATGAGCCCTGTAGCTGCCCTACAGCTCGAGTTAAATACAGAAAGCCGAGAGCGTCTGTCAAGATAACTCCAATAGTACGAATGATTCTGAATGCAATAGGCGTGCTTACCAGCTCTCTAGCTGCCCTACAGCTCGAGTTAAGTACAAAATACCGCCAACGCGTATCAAGATGACTCGAAACGGCCGTTCCCGCCGGGACGCTTTTTGGCAGTAAAAGATACCCGATCGAGCTGAGATCAAGATGGCGAGCGGGAATAAGGTCGAATATCACGGAAAAAAATACTAGAGCTCTAACGAATGGTCAAATTTCGAGAACAAAATTTTCAACCGACCAAAAGTCATCAAAAGGTCCGTCGAGATTTTTCTTGCCAACTAGCTCTCCAGCGCTCCGGAATTACTCTTAGGCTTCCAGCAATAACTTGCTAAGGGAAGCTCTACGAGTTACTTCCGAAGCTCTTCCGAACTGGACGCCGGCGGTAAACCGTCAACCTTGGTTACCGCCGGGAGACTCGTAGAGCTTCCAGCTCGACTGAAGTTGAGAACACCGAGGACCTACCAACATTCCGACTCATAGTAAATATTTTGTGTCCTCTCAATGCGACAGACGGACGCGTCTGATGTCTGCGAGTCGACTTCTATCATTACCAGCCCTGCAGCCCCCTACAGCCCGAGTTCAGTGCAGAAAACTGACAGCACCTCCCAGGATGACTCCAATAATACAATAGTTTTGCAGACCTAATTCGAGCAGCAGACGACTTCCGAGCTCTGGTCTCCGCAGGCGGATGCGCCTGATGTCTCTAAATCGATTGCTCTCCCCAGCAGCAGCCTCCCCCCAGCACGAAATACCGACAGCACTTCTCAGGATGACTCGACCAATACGAATAGTTTTGCGAACCTAGCTCGGGCAGCAGGCCAAGTTCAGTGCTCTCGAGCCAACGAACAAAGGCGCCTGGTGATTTCCAATAGATTTCTGTGACTACGAGCTCTGTAGCTGCCCTACGGCTCGAGTTAAGTACAGAAAACCGAGGGCGCCTATCAGGATGACCCAAATAATACGAATAGGTTTGCGGACCTAGCTCGGCTAGCAGACCGGGTTCAGATCTCTAGATTTACAGGCGAATGCGCCTGATGAGTTTGACTGCGATAGGTGTTATTGCCAGCTCTGTAGCTGTTTTACAGCTCGAGTTAAGACCAGAAAACCGAGAGTTTCTGTCAAGATGACTCGAATAATACGAACAGGTTTCCGGACCTAGCTCGGCTCACAGACCGAGTTCAGACCTCTCGGTTCAACAGGCGAACGCGCCTGGTGATTCTGCATGCGTTAGCTGTGCTTACCAGCTCTGTAGCTGCCCCAGAGCTCGAGTTATGTTCAGAAAACCGACAGCGCGTATCGAGATGACTCGACACGGGCGTTCCCGCCAGAGTGCTTTTTGGCCTTCAAAGTTACCCGTTCGAGCTGAGATCAAGATGGCGAGCGGGAATAAGATCGAATATCACGGGAAAAAATACTAGAGCTCTAACGAATGGTCAAATTTCGAGAACCAAATGTTCAACCGACCAAAAGTCATCAAAAGTTCCGTCGAGATTTTTCTTGCCAACTAGCTCTCCAGCGCTCCGGAATTACTCTAAAGCTTCCAGCAATGACTTGCTAAGGGAAGCTCTACGAGTTACCTCTGCCGAAGCGCTTTGCGCACCCTGGAGCCACGCGTATTGGGAAACGCTAGGAAGCCTCGCTCCCGAACACGCTGCCGGTTTCGGCAACCTGCTGCGGGGATCGTGGACCAGCGGAGATGGGCGCGTGTTCCTCACCACCCACTGCCGGCTTCTTATCTGAAACCCTCAGCTCTCCAAGGAGCTATCCGGGAACTGGACGCCGGCGGTAAACCGTCAACCTTGGTTACCGCCGGGAGACTCGTAGAGCTTCCAGCTCGACTGAAGTTGAGAACACCGAGGACCTACCAACATTCCGACTCATAGTAAATATTTTGTGTCCTCTCAATGCGACAGGCGGGCGCGTCTCATGTCTGTGAGCCGACTTCTATCATTACCAGCCCTGCAGCCCCCCCTACAGCCCGAGTTGAGTGCAGAAAACTGACAGCACCTCTCAGGATGACTCCAACAATACAGTAGTTTCGCAGACCTAATTCGGGCAGCAGACGAGTTCCGAGCTCTGGTCTCCGCAGGCAGATGCGCCTGATGTCTCTAAATCGATTTCTGTCCCCAGCAGCACTGTAGCCTCCCCCCAGCGCGAAATACCGACAGCACTTCTCAGGATGACTCGAACAATACGAATAGTTTTGCGAACCTAGCTCGGGCAGCAGGCCAAGTTCAGTGCTCTCGAGTCAACGAACAAAGGCGCCTGGTGATTTCCAATAGATTTCTGTGACTACGAGATCTGTAGCTGCCCGGCTCGAGTTAAGTACAGAAAACCGAGGGCGCCTATCAAGATGACCCAAATAATACGAATAGGTTTGCGGACCTAGCTCGACTAGCAGACCGAGTTCAGACCTCTAGATTTAACAGGCGAACGCGCCTAATGATTCTGACTGCGATAGGTGTGCTTGCCAGCTCTGTAGCTGTCTTACAGCTCGAGTTAAGACCAGAAAACCGAGAGTTTCTGTCAAGATGACTCGAATGATACGAACAGGTTTGCGGACCTAGCTCGGCTCACAGACCGAGTTCAGACCTCTGGGTTCAACAGGCGAACGCGCCTGATCATTCTGCACGCATTAGCTGTGCTTACCAGCTCTGTAGCGGCCCTAGAGCTCGAGTTATGTTCAGAAAACCGACAGCGCGTATTAAGATGACTCGAAACGGGCGTTCCCGCCACAGTGCTTCTTGGCCTTCAAAGTTACCCGATCGAGCTGAGATCAAGATGGCGAGCGGGAATAAGATCGAATATCACGGGAAAAAATACTAGAGCTCTAACGAATTGTCAAATTTCGAGAACAAAATTTTCAACCGAGCAAAAGTCAGCAAAACTGGGCGCCGGCGGTAAACCGTCAACCTTGGTTACCGCCGGGGAACTCGTAGAGCTTCCAAGCTCTAAGTTGAGAAAACCGAGAGCACCTACCAACATTCTGACTCATATCGAATAATATAATAGTTTCGCAAACCTGTTTCGAGCAGCAGACCAAGTTTTGAGCTCTCGAATCGACGAACGAACGCGCCTGATGTGTGCAAATCGATTTCTATGACCCGCAGCACTGTAGCCCTCACCCAGCACGAGTTGAGTGCAGAAAATTGAGAGCACTTTTCACGAAGATTCGGACAATACGAATAGTTTCGCGAGCCTAGCTCGGGCAGCAGGCCGAGTTCAGAGCTCTCGATACAACAGACAAACGCGCCCGATAATTCTCAATCCATTTCTGTGACTGTAGGCTCTGTAGCTGCCTACAGCTCGAGTTAAGTACAGAAAATACCGAGAGCGTTTGTCAAGATGACTCGAATAATACGAATAAATAGATTTGCGGACTCGACTGAAGTTGAGAAAACAGTTATAGTGAATAGTCTTCGACCTCTGAATGGGACAGACAGACGCGTCTGATGTCTGCGAATCGACTCCTGTCATTACCAGCCCTGCAGCCCCCCTACAGTCCGAGTTAAGTGCAGAAAACCGACAGCATCTCTCAGAATGACTCGAACAATAGGACTAGCTTCGCGGACCTAGTTCGGGCAGCAGACAGAGTTCAGAGCTCTGTATTCGACAGGCGGACGCGCCTCATGTCTTCAAATCGATTCCAGTGATTACCAGTCATGCATCCCCCCTACAACCTAGCTCGGCTAGCAGACCGAGTTCGGACCTCTGGAGTCAAGAGGCGAACGCACCTGATGATTCTGAGTGCGATAGGTGTGCTTAGCAGCACTGTAGCTGCCCTGCAGCTCGAATTAAGTATAAAATACCCACCACGCGTATCAAGTTGACTCGAATAATATGAATAGGTTTGCGGACCTAGCTCGGCTAGCAGACCGAGTTCAGACCTATGGATTGGACAGGCGAACGCGCCTGATGATTCTGAGTGCGATAGGTGTGCTTACCAGCACTGTAGCTGCCCTAAAGCTCGAGTTAAGTAGAAAATAACGACAACGCGTATCAAGTTGACTCGAATAATACGAATAGGTTTGCGAACATAGCTCGGCTAGTAGACCGAGTTCAGACCTATGGATTCAACAGACAAACGCGCCTGATTATTCTGAGTGCGATAGATGTGCTTACGAGCACTGTAGCTGCCCTACAGCTCGAGTTAAGTAGAAAATACCGACAACGCGTATCAAGTTGACTCGAATAATACGAATAGGTTTGCAGACCTAGCTCGGCTAACAGACCGAGTTCAGACCTCTGGTTTGAACAGGCGAACGCGCCTGATGATTCTGAGTGCGATAGCTGTGCTTACCAGCTCTGTAGCTGTCCTACAGCTCGAGTTAAGTACAAAATACCGACAACGCGTATCAAGATGACTCGAAACGGCCGATCCCGCCAGTGTGCTTTTGGCAGTAAAAGATACCCGATCGAGCTGAGATCAAGATGGCGAGCGGGAATAAGATCGAATATCACGGGAAAAAATACTAGAGCTCTAACGAATGGTCAAATTTCGAGAAAATAATTTTCAACCGACCAAAAGTTGTGAAAAGTTCAGTTCTTTTTTTTCGAGCCAACTAGCTGTGGGGCGCGCCGGAATTACTCTTAGCTTCCAGCTATAACTAGCTAAGGGAAGCTCTACGAGTTAGTTCCGTCGAGATTTTTCTTGCCAACTAGCTCTCCAGCGCTCCGGAATTACTCTAAAGCTTCCAGCCATAACTTGCTAAGGGAAGCTCTACGAGTTACTGGGCGCCGGCGGTAAACCGTCATACTTGGTTACCGCCGGAGAACTCGTAGAGCTTCCAAGCTCGACTTCAGTTGAGAAAACCGACAGCACCTACCAACATGCAGAAGTTGAGAGCACTTTTCACGATGATTCGGACAATACGAATTGTTTCGCGAACCTAGCTAGCTGCCCTAGAGCTCGAGTTGAATAGAAAATACCGACAACGCGTATCAAGTTCACTCGAATAATAGGAATAGGTTTGCGGACCTAGCTCGGCTAGCAGACCGAGTTCAGACCAATGGATTCAACAGGCGAACGCGCCTGATGATTCTGAGCGCGATAGTTGTGCTCACAACCACTGTAGCTGCCCTACAGCTCGAGTTAAGTAGAAAATACCGACAACGCGTATCAAGTTAACTCGAATAATACGAATAGATTTGCAGACCTAGCTCGGCTAGCAGACCGAGTTCAGACCTATGGATTCAACAGGCGAACGCGCCTGATGATTCTGAGTGCGATAGCTGTGCTTACCAGCTCTGTAGCTGTCCTGAAGCTCGAGTTAAGTACAAAATACCGACAGCGCGTATCAAGATGACTCGAAACGGCCGATCCCGCCAGTGTGCTTTTGGCCTTCAAAGTTACCCGATCGAGCTGAGATCAAGATGGCGAGCGCGAATAAGATCGAATATCACGGGAAAAAATACTAGAGCTCTAACGAATTGTCAAATTTCGAGAACATAATTTTCAACCGACCAAAAGTCGTGAAAAGTTCAGTTCTTTTTTTTCGAGCCAACTGGACGCCGGCGGTAAACCGTCAACCTTTCTTACCGCCGGGGGACTCGTAGAGCTTCCTGACAATCTATACTGTGGAAAAAAACCCGAAAGAACGACTATTTTTTCGGCCCAAGCGATTTCAGACCTCTCAAGATAACGCTAATAAAAAAACAAACAGTTTCGTAATCCAGTTCGAGTATCAAGCCGAGTTCAGACCTCTGAATGCGACAGGCGGGCGCGTCTGATGTCTGCGAATCCACTCATGTGATTCCCAGCCCTGAAGCCCCCCTACAGTCCGAGTGAAGTGCAGAAAACCGACAGTATCGACTCGAATAATATAATAGTTTTGCGAACCTAGTTCGAGCAGCAAACTGAATTCCGAGCTCTGGAATCGACCAAAGACGCGCCTGATGTGTGCAAATCGATAAATGTGACCCGCAGCACTGTAGCCCTCCCCCAGCACGAGTTCAGTGCAGAAAATTGAGAGCACGTCTCAAGATTATTCGGACAATACGAACAGTTTCGCGAACCTAGCTCGGGCAGCAGGTCGATTTCAGAGCTCTCGATTCAATAGACGAATGCGATTGGTCATTCCCCATCGATGTCTGTCAGAATGAGCCCTGTAGCTGCCCTACAGCTCGAGTTAAGTACAGAAAACCGAGAGCGTCTATCAAGATAACTCGAACTGGCGCCGGCGGTGAACCGTCAACCTCGTCACCGCCGGGAACCTCGTAGAGCTCATTCCACGTGTGAGAGTGCTCAGAGCCGAAAGAGAGAGCTTCTGGACACATTTCTGGAAAAGGGGAAAAATTGATTTTTTCGTGTCGAGATAAAGATGGTTGCTCCAAGTGTTTTGATAGTAAAAGAGCGCCTACGGAGCTCATACTAAGACAGAGGAGCCCTCATAGTCGTTCACAGGTGCGAAAAATATGCTCTCTCAAAATAAATAGTCAAATATCTTTCAAAAAATTGCAAAACCACCCAAAAGTTATCACTTTGTCCGTCCTGGCCGGGTCGGCCAACTAGCTCCACCCCGCGCCGGAATTCCTCTAGCTCATCGATGCCGAAGAGCTCTACGAGGTATAATACGAATAGGTTTGCGGACCTAGCTCGGCTGACAGACCGAGTTCAGACCTCTGGATTCAACAGGCGAACGCGCGTGATAATTCTGAGTGCGACAGCTGTGCTTACCAGCTCTGTAGCTGCCCTAAAGCTCGAGTTAAGTACAAAATACCGACAGCGCGTATCAAGATGACTCGAAACGGCCGTTCCCGCCCCAGTGTTTTTTGGCCTTCAAAGTTACCCGATCGAGCTGAGATCAAGATGGCGAGCGGGAATAAGATCGAATATCATGGGAAAAAATACTAGAGCTCTGAGGAATGGTAAAATTTCGAGAACAAAATTTTCAACCGACCAAAAGTCACCAAAAGGTCCGCCCAGAGTTTTCTTGCCAACTAGCTCTCCAGCGCTCCGGAACTGGCGCCGGCGGTGAACCGTCAACCTGGTCACTGCCGGGAACCTCGTAGAGCTCCTCTTACAATTAAGAGTGCAGAGAATCGACACATAATCAAAAAAATAGAGTTTTTCCGAAAATCTTGAAATTCGATTTTTTCGATGTTCATATTCGCTCAGTTCCCGGAAGTCAGCGCATGCAAAAATGCATCGAGAGAGCTGAGCTGCTGTCAGAGAGGAGTTCATACGCCAATGCTCGGCGTAAAAATCTGCTTTCTCAAAATAAATGGTCAAATATCTTTCAAAAAATCGCAAAACCACCCAAAAGTTACCACATTGTCCGCCTCGGCCGGCTTGGCCAACTGGGCGCCGGCGGTAAACCGTCAACCTTTCTTACCGCCGGGGGACTCGTAGAGCTTCCTGACAATATATACTGTGGGAAAAAACTCCAAAGAACGACTATTTTTTAAGCCCAAGCGATTTCAGACCTCTCAAGATAACGCTAACAAAAAACAAACAGTTTCGCAACCCAGGTCGAGTATCAAACTGAGTTCAGACCTCTGAATGCGACAGGCGGGCGCGTCTGATCTCTGCGAATCCACTCATGTGATTCCCAGCCCTGAAGCCCCCTACAGCCCGTGTTAAGTGCAGAAAACCGACAGTATCGACTCGAATAATATAATAGTTTTGCCAACCTAGTTCGAGCAGCAGACCGAGTTCCGAGCTCTGGAATCGACCGAAAGACGCGCCTGATGTGTGCAGATCGATATGTATGACCTGCAGCACTGTCGCCCTCCCCCAGCACGAGTTGAGTGCAGAAAATTGAGAGCACGTCTCAGGATCATTCGGACAATACGAACAGTTTCGCGAACCTAGCTCGGGAAGCAGGCCGAGTTCAGAGCTCTCGGTTTAATAGACGAACGCGACGGATGATTCCCTATCGATGTCTGTGACAATGAGCCCTGTAGCTGCCCTACAGCTCGAGTTGAGTACAGAAAACCGAGGGCGTCTATCAAGATGACTCGAATAATACGAATAGGTTTGCGGACCTAGCTCGGCTAGCAGACCGAGTTCAGACCTCTGGATTGAACAGGCGAACGCGCCTGATGATTCTGAGTGCGATAGGTGTGCTTACCAGCTCTGTAGCTGCCCTAAAGCTCGAGTTATGTTCAGAAAACCGTCAGCGCAAATCAAGATGACTCGAAACGGCCGGTCCCGCCACCGAGCTTTTTGGCCTTCAAAGTTACCCGATCGAGCTGAGATCAAGATGGCGAGCGGGAATAAGATCGAATATCACGGGAAAAAATACTGGGCGCCGGCGGTAAACCGTCAACCTTTCTTACCGCCGGGGGACTCGTAGAGCTTCCTGACAGTAAATAGTGTGTAAAAAAACTCCAAAGGACGACCAGTTTTTCAGCCCAAGCGATTTCACACCTCTCAAGATGACTCTAACAAAGAACAAACAGTTTCGCAATCCAGTTCGAGTATCAAACCGAGTTCAGACCTCTGAATGCGACAGGCGGGCGCGTCTGATGTCTGCAAATCCACTCATGCGATTCCCAGCCCTAAAGCCCACCTACAGCCCGAGTTAATGCAGAAAACCGACACTATCGACTCGAATAATATAATAGTGTTGCGAACCTAGTTCGAGCAGCAGACCGAGTTCCGAGCTCTGGAATCGACCAACAGACGCGCCTGATGTGTGCAAATCGATATCTGTGACCCGCAGCACTGTAGCCATCCCCCAGCACGAGTTGAGTGCAGAAAATTGAGAGCACTTCTCAAGATGATTCGGAGAATACGAATAGTTTCGCGAACCTAGCTCGGGCATCAATCAGGCCGAGTTCAGAGCTCTCGGTTCAATAGACGAACGCGACAAATGATTCCCCATCGATGTCTGCGACGAAGAGCCCTGTGGCTGCCCTACAGCTTGCGTTAGGTACAGAAAACCGAGAGCGTCTGTCAAGACGACTCGAATGATACGAATAGATTTGCGGACCTAGCTCGGCTAGCAGACCGAGTTCAGACCTCTGGATTCAACAGGCGGCGAACCGTTCTGATGATCCTAATAGATTAGCTGTGTTTTTACCAGCTCTGTTAGTGCCCTACAGCTTGCGTTAGGTACAGAAAACCGAGAGCGTCTGTCAAGACGACTCGAATGATACGAATAGATTTGCGGACCTAGCTCGGCTAGCAGACCGAGTTCAGACCTCTGGATTCAACAGGCGAACGCGCCTGATGATTCTGAGTGCGATAGGTGTGCTTACCAGCACTGTAGCTGCCCTACAGCTCGAGGTAAGTAGAAAATACCGACAACGCGTATCAAGATGAATTGACAACGGCCGTCCCGCCGGGACGCTTTGGCCTTCAAGTTACCCGCTCGAGCTGAGGATAAAGATGGCGAAGCGGGAATCAGATCGATATCATGGAAAAAATAATTTCTTCAAGTTTTAGGGCCCACAGGTCAATTTCGAGAAACAACATACAACAATTTCAACCGACCAAAAGTCACCAAAAGGTCCGTCGAGATTTGTCTTGGCAACTAGCTCTCAGCGCTGTCCGGAATTACTCTTAAATCTTCCAAGCAAATAATTGCTTAAGAAGCTTCTACAGAGTCTTACCAGCTCTGTAGTCGCCCTACAGCTCGAGTTAAGTAAAAAATTACGACAGCGCGTATCAAGATGACTCGAAACGGCGTTCCCGCCGGGAAGCTTTTTGGCCTTCAAAGTTACCCGATCGAGCTGAGATCAAGATGGCAAGCGGGAATAAGATCGAATATCATGGGAAAAAAAAATGGAGCTCTAACGAATGGTCGAATTTCGAGAACAAAATTTTCAACCGACCAAACTGGGCGCCGGCGGTAAACCGTCAACCTTTCTTACCGCCGGGGGACTCGTGGAGCTTCCTGACAATATATAATGTGGAAAAGAATTTCAGAGAACGGCTAGTTTTTCAGCCCAAGCGATTGTAGACCTCTGAAGATGACTCTAACAAAACAAACGAACAGTTTTCCGATCGAGCTCGAGTATCAAACCGAGTTCACACCTCTGAATGCGACAGGCGGACGCGTCTGATGTCTGCGGACCGATTCCTGTGATTACCAGCTCTGCAGCCCCCCATATAGCCTGAGTCAAGTGCAGAAAATCGAGAGTACCTCTCAGGATGACTCGAATAATACAAACGTTTCGCGGATCTCGTTCGAGCAGCAGACCGAGTTCCGAGCTCTCGGTTCGACGAACAGACGCACCTGATGTCTCGAAATCGATTCCTGTGGCCAGCAGCAATGTAGCCCTCCCCCAGCACAATTTAAGTACACTGGGCGCCGGCGGTAAACCGTCAACCTTTCTTACCGCCGGGGGACTCGTAGAGCTTCCTGACAATATATACTGTGGGAAAAAACTCCAAAGAACGACTATTTTTTAAGCCCAAGCGATTTCAGACCTCTCAAGATGACGCTAACAAAAAACGAACAGTTTTGCAACCCAGTTCGAGTATCAAACCGAGTTGAGACCTCTGAATGCGACAGGCGGGCGCGTCTGATGTCTGCGAATCCACTCATGTGATTCCCAGCACTGAAGCCCCCCTACAGCCCGTGTTAAGTGCAGAAAACCGACAGTATCGATTCGAATAATATAATAGTTTTGCGAACCTAGTTCGAGCAGCAGACCGAGTTCCGAGCTCTGGAATCGACCGAAAGACGCGCCTGATGTGTGCAGATCGATATGTATGACCTGCAGCACTGTCGCCCTCCCCCAGCACGTGTTGAGTGCAGAAAATTGAGAGCACGTCTCAGGATCATTCGGACAATACGAACAGTTTCGCGAACCTAGCTCGGGAAGCAGGCCGAGTTCAGAGCTCTCGGTTCAATAGACGAACGCGACGGATGATTCCCCATCGATGTCTGTGACAATGAGCCCTGTAGCTGCCCTACAGCTCGAGTTGAGTACAGAAACCCGAGGGCGTCTATCAAGATGACTCGAATAATACGAATAGGTTTGCGGACCTAGCTCGGCTAGCAGACCGAGTTCAGACCTCTCGATTCAACAGGCGAACGCGCGTGATGATTCTGAGTGCGATAGGTGTGCTTACCAGCACTGTAGCTGCCCTAAAGCTCGAGTTCAGTACAAAAAACCGGGAGTGTCTATCAAGATGACTCGAATAATACGAATAGGTTTGCGGACCTAGCTCGGCTGGCAGACCGAGTTCAGGCCTCTGGATTCGGCAGGCGAACGCGCGTGATGATTCTGAGTGCGATAGCTGTACTTACCAGCTCTGTAGCTGCCCTACAGCTCGAGTTAAGTACAAAATACCGACAGCGCGTATCAAGATGACTCGAAACGGTCGTTCCCGCCGGGACGCTTTTTGGCCTTCAAAGTTACCCGATCGAGCTGAGATCAAGATGGCAAGCGGGAATAAGATCGAATATCATGGGAAAAAATATTGGAGCTCTAACGAATGGTCAAATTTCGAGAACAAAATTTTCAACCGACCAAAAGTCACCAAAAGGTCCGTCGAGATTTTTCTTGCCAACTAGCTCTCCAGCGCTCCGGAATTACTCTTAAGCTTCCAGCAATAACTTGCTAAGGGAAGCTCTACGAGTTACAAAACCGAGAGCACTTCTGAGCGTCTGCTACAATGACTCGAATAATACGAATAGGTTTGCGACCCTAGCTCGGATAGCAGACCGAGTTCAGACCTCTAGATTCAACAGGCGAAGGCGCATGATCATTCTGAATGCATTAGCTGTGCTAACCAGCTCTGTAGTTGTCCTGAAGCTCGAGTTATCTTCAGAAAATCGACAGCGCGTATCAAGATGACTCGAAACGGCTGTTCCCGCCCGTGTGCTTTTTGGCCTTCAAAGTTACCCGATCGAGCTGAGATCAAGATGGCGAGCGGGAATAAGATCAAATATCATGGGAAAAAATACTAGAGCTCTAACGAATGTTCAAATTTCGAGAACAAAAATTTCAACCGACCAAAAGTCACCAAAAGGTCCGTCGAGATTTTTCTTCCCAACTAGCTCTCCAGCTCCCCGGAATTACTCTTAAGCTTCCAGCAATAACTTGCTAAGGGAAGCACTACGAGTTAGTTTCAACCGACCAAAAGTTGTGAACTTCAGATCTTTTTTTTCGAGCCAACTAGCTCTCCAGCGCGCCGGAATTACTCTTAGCTTCCAGCTATACTGGGCGCCGGCGGTAAACCGTCAATCTTTCTTACCGCCGGGGGACTCGTAGAGCTTCCTGACAATATATACTGTGGGAAAAAACTCCAAAGAACGACTATTTTTTTAAGCCCAAGCGATTTCAGACCTCTCAAGATTTCCCTAACAAAAAAACAAACAGTTTCGCTGGTCAAATTTCGAGAACAAAATTTTCAACCGACCAAAAGTCACCAAAAGGTCCGTCGAGATTTTTCTTGCCAACTAGCTCTCCAGCGCCCCGGAATTACTCTGAGCTTCCAGCAATAACTTGCTAAGGGAAGCTCTACGAGTTACTAGCTGGGAGAAGCTCTACGAGTTACGGGGACCTCTGCCAGGCCGCCTGAAACGATGCGAGGGACGCTGGAAACCTCGCAGGAGACGCTTGCAGGGGCGTCGGTTACGGTGCGTGGGGCCCTGCAATGCGCGCAAGGAAGATTTGCCTAGGAGCCTGGAAGAACTGGCGAAGCTCCTCCGAAGCGCTGCCGAAGCGCTTCGCGCACCCTGGAGCCACGCGTATTGGGAGACGCTAGGAAGCCACGCTCCCGGACCCGCTGCCGGTTCCGGCAAGTTCCTGCGAGAATCGTGGACCGGCAGAGGTGGGCGTGTCCCCCCCACCACCCACCACCGGCTTCTTCTTCTCTGAAACCCTCAGCTCTCCAAGGAGCTAGCTGGGAACGTGTAAGCGACCAAAACCCGGATAGCGAAGCCAAGCGAGGAACGCCGCACGGGGACCTCTGCCAGGCCGCCTGAAACGATGCGCGGGACGCTGGAAACCTCGCAAGAAACGCTTGCAGTGGCGCCGTACCTCGTAGAGCTCTTCGACGAGATGAGCTAAGAGGAATTCGGGCGCAGGGTGGAGCTAGTTGGCCGACCCGACCAAAAGAGACAATGTGTAACCTGGGGTCGGTTTTTGGAACATTGTGCAAGATTTGACAATTCGTTTTCATAAGTTGGATTTTTCCTACCTACAATAAGCTATGGCGCATCTGTGGTAAAATTTTCAGGGCTCTAGGGGCAATATTACTGTCAAAAGACTTGCAGGAACCGACTTTGCCTGCAGTGCAGTTTGGCAGGTGACGGTGGTTGGCTTTACTTAACTCGAGCTGTCAGCAAGATACAGACCTCTCACGCACACCAGTCGATGCAGAATGATCTGGCGCGTCACACTGGAAGCTCGAGAGTTCCTAGAAATGGCTGAGTCAGGAGTTATGCGCGAAATACTGTCTCTATGTATGCGTGTTGCGAACGGTGTTTCGATGATAACTCGAGCTGAGTGCATGCTATGCATGCCAGGTACATTCCAATCGAAGTAGCGACATGCGAGACATCGAATGGGAGCCTCGAGAGTGCCCAACTTGATTAGAATTTTCAAAATCAATGAAAAATATCGATTTGTACAATTTTGTATTTTTTGTGTCGGATGTTTTTTTTTCTAATTTATATCGATCTATGGGTGACCTAGAGAGTTCTGGTGCATGTTTGTCGACGCAGAATGGTCTCGCGCCCTCACTGAGAGCGCGAGACTTCATATGAATAGCTTCGCTGGGAGTGAGAACTTTGGTCCAGCCGGCCGAGGCGGACAATGTGACAACTTTTGGGTGGTTTTGCAATTTTTGAAAGATATTTGACAATTCATTTTGAAAAAGCAGATTTTTACTCCGAGCATTGAGATATAAACTTCGTTCCCTGATCAGCTCGGACATCTAGAGTCATTTTCAGTACCAGTTCACTTGAAGGAACCGACTTCATGTTGACTCCGAAAAAATCTCAACTTGAAGTTTTTGTAGAAAAGCTCCCAGAAGCTCCCGCTTTGATGCTGAGCTTTCTCACGGATTCAAGGAGCTCTACGAGGTTCCCGGCGGTGACCAGGTTGACGGTTCACCGCCGGCGCCAGTTTACGATGCGTGCGGCCCTGCAAAGAGTGCAAGGAAAATCTGCCAAGAAGCCAGGAAGAACTGCCGAAGCTCGTCCGCAGCTCTGCCGAAGCGCTTCGCGCACTGGGCGCCGGCGGTAAACCGTCAACCTTTCTTACCGCCGGGGGACTCGTAGAGCTTCCTGACAATATATAATGTGGAAACGAATTTCAGAGAACGACCAGTTTTCGCTTATGAACCTCCAAAGATGACTCTAACAAAAACAGTTTCGCTGATTTCGTTCGAGCAGCAGACCGAGTTTCGAGCGATCGGTTCGACGAACGGACGCGCCTAATGTCTCGAAATCGATTCCTGTGACCAGCAGAGCTATAGCCCTCCCCCAGCACGTTTTATGTACAGAAACCCGAGAGCACTTCTCAAGATGACTCGAACAATACGAATAGGTTCGCGAACCTAGCTCGGAGAGGAGGCCGATTTCAGAGCTCTTGATGCAACAGACGAACGCGCCTGATAAGTCTCAATCGATTTCTGTTAGTATGAGCTCTGTGGCTGCCCTATAGATCGAGTTAAGTACGAAAAACCGAGAGCGTCTGCTACAATGACTCGAATAATACGAATAGGTTTGCGACCCTAGCTCGGCTAGCAGACCGAGTTCAGACCTCTGGATTCAACAGGCGAACGCGCCTGATCATTCTGAACGCATTAGCTGTGCTGACCAGCTCTGTAGGTGTCCTGCAGCTCGAGTTACCTTGAGAAAACCGACAGCGCGTATCAAGATGACTCGAAACGGCCGTTCCCGCCTGCCTGCTTTTTGGCCTTCAAAGTTACCCGATCGAGCTGAGATCAAGATGGCGAGCGGGAATAAGATCGAATATCATGGGAAAAAATACTAGAGCTCTAACGAATTGTCAAATTTCGAGAACAAAATTTTCAACCGACCAAAAGTCACCAAAAGGTCCGTCGAGATTTTTCTTGCCAACTAGCTCTGGGACGCGCCGGAACTGGCGCCGGCGGTGAACCGTCAACCTGGTCACCGCCGGGAACCTCGTAGAGCTCCTTGAATCCGTGAGAAAGCTCAGCATCAAAGCGGGAGCTTCTGGGAGCTTTTCTACAAAAACTTCAAGTTGAGATTTTTTCGGAGTCAACATGAAGTCGGTTCCTTCAAGTGAACTGGTACTGAAAATGACTCTAGATGCCGAGCTGATCAGGGAACGAAGTTTATATCTCAATGCTCGGAGTAAAAATCTGCTTTTTCAAAATGAATTGTCAAATATCTTTCAAAAAATTGCAAAACCACCCAAAAGTTGTCACATTGTCCGCCTCGGCCGGCTGGACCAAAGTTCTCACTCCCAGCGAAGCTATTATATGAAGTCTCGCGCTCTCAGTGAGAGCGCGAGACCATTCTGCGTCGACAAACATGCACCAGAACTCTCTAGGTCACCCATAGATGGATATAAATTAGAAAAAAAAATCATCCGACACAAAAAATACAAAATTGTACAAATCGATATTTTTCATTGATTTTGAAAATTCTAATCAATTTGGGCACTCTCGAGGCTCCCATTCGATGTCTCGCATGTCGCTACTCCGATTGGAATGTACCTGGCATGCATAGCATGCACTCAGCTCGAGTTATCATCGAAACATCGTTCGCAACACGCATACATAGAGACAGTATTTCGAGCATAACTCCTGACTCAGCCATTTCTAGAAACTCTCGAGCTTCCAGTGTGACGCGCCAGATCATTCTGCATCGACTGGTGTGCGTGAGAGGTCTGTAGCTTGCTGACAGCTCGAGTTAAGTAAAGCAAACCACCGTCACCTGCCAAACTGCACTGCAGGCAAAGTCGGTTCCTGCAAGTCTTTTGACAGTAATATTGCCCCTAGAGCCCTGAAAATTTTACCAGCAGGTGCGCCATAGCTTACTGTATGTGAGAAAAATCCGTTTTCTGAAAACGAATTGTCAAATCTTGTACAAAGTTTCAAAAACCGACCCCAGGTTAACACATTGTCTCTTTTGGTCGGGTCGGCCAACTGGCGCCGGCGGTGAACCGTCAACCTGGTCACCGCCGGGAACCTCGTAGAGCTTCTTGAATCCGTGAGAAAGCTCAGCATCAAAGCGGGAGCTTCTGGGAGCTTTTCTACAAAAACTTCAAGATTTTTTCGGAGTCAACATGAAGTCGGTTCCTTCAAGTGAACTGGTACTGAAAATGACTCTAGATGGCCGAGCTGATCAGGGAACGAAGTTTATATCTCAATGCTCGGAGTAAAAATCTGCTTTTTCAAAATGAATTGTCAAATATCTTTCAAAAATTGCAAAACCACCCAAAAGTTGTCACATTGTCCGCCTCGGCCGGCTGGACCAAAGTTCTCACTCCCAGCGAAGCTATTCATATGAAGTCTCGCGCTCTCAGTGAGAGCGCGAAACCATTCTGCGTCGACAAACGCACCAGAACTCTCTAGGTCACCCATAGATCGATATAAATTAGAAAAAAAATCATCCGACACAAAAAATACAAAATTGTACAAATCGATATTGTTCATTGATTTTGAAAATTCTAATCAATTTGGGCACTATCGAGGCTCCCATTCGATGTCTCGCATGTCGCTACTTCGATTGGAATATACCTGGCATGCATAGCATGCACTCAGCTCGAGTTATCATCGAAACACCGTTCGCAATAACTCCTGACTCAGCCATTTCTAGGAACTCTCGAGCTTCCAGTGTGACGCGCCAGATCATTCTGCATCGACTGGTGTGCGTGAGAGGTCTGTAGCTTGCTGACAGCTCGAGTTAATTAAAGCCAAGCACCGTCACCTGTCAAACTGCACTGCAGGCAAAGTCGGTTCCTGCAAGTCTTTTGACAGTAATATTGCCCCTAGAGCCCTGAAAATTTACCAGCAGATGCGCCATAGCTTATTGTAGGAGGAAAAATCCAACTTATGAAAACGAATTGTCAAATCTTGCACAATGTTCCAAAAACCGACCCCAGGTTAACACATTGTCTCTTTTGGTCGGGTCGGCCAACTAGCTCCACCCTGCGCCCGAATTCCTCTTAGCTCATCTCGTCGAAGAGCTCTACTGGCGCCGGCGGTGAACCGTCAACCTGGTCACCGCCGGGAACCTCGTAGAGCTCCTTGAATCCGTGAGAAAGCTCAGCATCAAAGCAGGAGCTTCTGGGAGCTTTTCTACAAAAACTTCAAGTTGAGATTTTTTCGGAGTCAATGAAGTCGGTTCCTTCAAGTGAACTGGTACTGAAAATGACTCTAGATGGCCGAGCTGATCAGGGAACGAAGTTTATATCTCAATGCTCGGAGTAAAATCTGCTTTTTCAAAATGAATTGTCAAATATCTTTCAAAAAATTGCAAAACCACCCAAAAGTTGTCACATTGTCCGCCTCGGCCGGCTGGACCAAAGTTCTCACTCCCAGCGAGGCTATTCATATGAAGTCTCGCGCTCTCAGTGAGAGCGCGAGACCATTCTGCGTCGACAAAAATGCACCAGAACTCTCTAGGTCACCCATAGATCGATATAAAATAGAAAAAAATCATCCGACGCAAAAAATATAAAATTGTACAAATCGATATTTTTCATTAATTTTGAAAATTCTAATCAATTTGGGCACTCTCGAGGCTCATTCGATGTCTCGCATGTCGCTGCTTCGATTGGAATGCACCTGACATGCATAGCATGCACTCAGCTCGAATATCATCGAAACACCGTTCGTAACACGCATACATAGAGACGGTATTTCGATCATAACTCCTGACTCAGCCATTTCGAGGAACTCTCGAGCTTCCAGTGTGACGCGTCAGATCATTCTGCATCGACTGGTGTGCGTGAGAGGTCTGTAGAGTGCTGACAGCTCGAGTTAAGTAAAGCCAACCACGGTCACCTGCCAAACTGTACTGCGGGCAAAGTCGGTTCCCGCAAGTCTTTTGATAGTAATATTGCTTCTAGAGCCCTGAAAATTTTACCAGCAGATGCGCCATAGCTTATTGTAGGTAGGAAAAATCCAAATTATGAAAACGAATTGTCAAATCTTGCACAATGTTCCAAAAACCGACCCCAGGTTACCACATTGTCTCTTTTGGTCGGGTCGGCCAACTAGGTCCACCCTGCGCCGAAAGGGCGCGCGGTAAACCGTCCAACATTGTTTTACGCCGGGGTACTCCGTAGAGCTTCCATACCTTGATTGTAGTTTGAGAAACCGCGCAATCAACATTCCGACTTATAGTAAATATTTGTGACCTCTGAATGCGACAGCGTGGGACGCGTCGTATGTTCTTCGAATCGACTTCTGTCACCCGCCCTGCCGCCCATTAACAGGCCCGAGGTTAGGTCAGAAAACGACAGCACTTTTGAGAATGACTCGAACAATATAGAAGTTGTGCCGATCTAATTTGGACAGCAGACCGAGTTCCGAGCTCTGGATCCAACAGGCGGACGAACACCCCTGATGATTCTGAGTGCGATAGGCGTGCTTACCAGCACTATAGCTGCCCTGCAGCTCGGAATAAGTACAAAATACCCACCACGCGTATCAAGTTGAATCAGATAATACGAATAGGTTTGCGCACGTAGCTCGGCTAGCAGACCGAGTTCAAACCTATGTATTCGTCAGGCGAACGCGCCTGATGATTCTGAGTGCGATAGCTGTGCTAACCAGCACTGTAGCTGCCCTACAGCTCGAGTTAAGCAGAAAACACCGACAACACGTATCAGGTTCACTCGAATAATACGAACAGGTTTGCGGACCTAGCTCGACTAGCAGACCGAGTTCAGACCTATGGAGTCAACAGGCGAACGCGCCTGATAATTCTGAGTGCGATAGGTGTGCTTACCAGCACTGTAGCTGCCCTACAGCCGAGTTCAGTAGAAAATACCGACAACGCGTATCAAGTTGACTCAAAGAATACGGCTAGGTTTGCGGGCCTAGCTCGGCTGGCAGACCGAGTTCAGACCTCTGGATTCAACAGGCGAACGCGCCTGATGATTCTGAGTGCGATAGCTGTGCTTACCAGCTCTGTAGCTGTCCTCAAGCTCGAGTCAAGAACAAAATAGCGACAGCGCGTATCAAGATGACTCGAAACGGCCGGTCCCGCCAGTGTGCTTTTTGGCCTTCAAAGTTACCCGATCGAGCTGAGATCAAGATGGCGAGCGGGAATAGGATCGAATATCACGGGAAAAAATACTAGAGCTCTAACGAATTGTCAAATTTCGAGAAAATAATTTTCAACCGAGCAAAAGTTGTGAAAAGTTCAGTTCTTTTTTTTCGAGCCAACTAGCTGTGGGGCGCGCCGGAATTACTCTTAAGCTTTCCAGCAAAAACTTGCAAGGGGAAGCTCTACGAGTTACTGGGCGCCGGCGGTAAACCGTCAACCTTGGTTACCGCCGGGGACTCGTAGAGCTTCCTACCTTGACGTTAGTTGAGAAAATCGCGAATCCAACATTCCGACTTATAGTGAATATTTGTTGACCTCTGAATGCGACAGGCGGACGCGTCTGATGTCTGCGAATCGACTTCTGTCATTACCAGCCCTGCCGCGCCCCTACAGGCCCGATGTAGGTGCAGAAAACCGACAGCACTTTTGAGAATGACTCGAACAATATAGAAGTTGTGCCGATCTAATTTGGGCAGCAGACTGAGTTCCGAGCACTGGATCCAACAGGTGGACGAACGCCCCTGATGATTCTGAGTGCGATAGGCGTGCTTACCAGCACTGTAGCTGCCCTGTATCTCGAATTAAGTACAAAATACCCACGCGTATCAAGTTGACTCGAATAATACGAATAGGTTTGCGCACGTAGCTCGGCTAGCAGACCGAGTTCAGACCTATGGATTCAACAGGCGAACGCGCCTGATGATTCTGGATGCAATGGATGTGCTTACCAGCACTGCAGCTGCCCTACAGCTCGAGTTAAGCAGAAAACACGACAACACGTATCAGGTTTGACTCGGAATAATACGAATAGGTTTGCAGACTAGCTCGAACTAGCAGGACCGAGTTCAGACCATGGAGCTGAGATTGAACGCGCCTGATAATTTCTGAGTGCGATAGGTGTGCTACCAGCACTGTAGCGCCCTACAGCCGAGTTTCAGTAGAAAAATACGGAGCAACGCGGTATCAGTTGACTCAAAGAATACGAATAGGTTTGCGGGCCGAGCTCAGCTAGCAGACCGAGTTCAGACCTATGGATTCAACAGACGAACGCGCCTGATGATTCTGAGTGCGATAGCTGTGCTTACCAGCTCTGTAGCTGTCCTCAAGCTCGAGTTAAGAACAAAATAGCGACAGCGCGTATCAAGATGACTGGAAACGGCCGTTCCCGCCAGTGTGCTTTTTGGCCTTCAAAGTTACCCGATCGAGCTGAGATCAAGATGGCGAGCGGGAATAAGATCGAATATCACGGGAAAAAATACTAGAGTTCTAACGAATTGTCAAATTTCGAGAAAATAATTTTCAACCGAGCAAAAGTTGAGAAAAGTTCAGTTCTTTTTTTTCGAGCCAAAATGGGCGCCGCGGTAAACCTCAACTTTGTTTACCGCCGGGTGAGACTAGTATGAGCTTACTGACAACATATACTGTCGAAAAAAATTGCAGAGAACGAATAGTTTTTGAGCCGAACTCGAGTTTCAGACTGAGTTCAGACCTCTGAATGCGACAGACGGGCGCGTCTGATGTCTCCGAATCGATCCCATTGATTACCCGCCCTGTAGCCTCCCTACATCCCGAATTGAGTGCAGAACGCCGACAGCAGCTCTCAAGATGACTGGAAGATTTACGAACAGTTCGTTGATTTCTGGACGCGCAGCAGACGAGTTCAGAGCTCTCGATTTCAACAGGCTGTACACGCGCTGATTGTCTGAGCGCAGTATGTTGTGCTTACCAGCACTGTAGCCGCCCTAAAGCTCGAGTTAAATAGAAAATTACCGACAACGCGTATCAAGGTTGACTCGAATAATACGAATAGGTTGCGCGACCTAGCGGGCTAGCAGACCGAGTTCAGAGCTCTGGATTCAACAGGCGAGCGCGCCTGATGATTCTGAGTGCGATAGGTGTGCTTACCAGCACTGTAGCTGCCCTACAGCTCGAGTTAAGTAGAAAATACCGACAACGCGTATCAAGTTGACTCGAATAATACGAATAGGTTTGCGACCTAGCTCGGCTAGTAGACCGAGTTTAGACCTATGGATCCAACAGGCGAACGCGTCTGATCATTCTGAGTGCGATAGGAGTGCTTACCAGCACTGTAGCTGTCCTACAGCTCGAGTTAAGTAGAAAATACCGACAACGCGTATCAAGTTCACTCGAATAATACAAACAGGTTTGCGGACCTAGTCGGGCTGACAGGACCGAGTTCAGACCTCTGTGGTCAACAGGCGAACGCCGAGCCTGATCATTCTGCATGCATTGCGGTGCTTACCAGCTCTGTAGCTGCCTAGAGCTCGAGTTATGTTCAGAAAACCTACAGCGCGTATTCAAGATGACTCGAAACGGCCGTTTCCCGCCACCGGCTTTTTTGGCCTTCAAAGTTACCCGATCGAGCTGAGATCAAGATGGCGAGCAGGAATAAGATCGAATATCACGGGAAAAAATACTAGAGCTCTAACGAATTGTCAAATTTCGAGAACGAAATTTTCAACCGAGCAAAAGTTGTCAAAAGTTCCGTCGAGATTTTTCTTGCCAACTAGCTCTGGGGCGCGCTGGAATTACTCTTAGCTTCCAGCTATAACTAGCTAAGGGAAGCTCTACGAGTTACTGGGCGCCGGCGGTAAACCGTCAACCTTGGTTTTTTGCTTTTGCGAGGCTCGGACTGGCCCTAGGGCCACGAGCAAGCACAAGGTCAGGCGTCGACGGACACACCAAACGTGTGTGCGGAAGCACTTATAAAACATGATCTCAAGGGAACTCAGAGGCAGCGAAGCTGCTAATATCAGCGAAGCTGTACTGAATAACCAATCACATTCATGAAATACAAATACAAACGCAGAAACACAATATATGCAGAATCGTAGGAGCAGGCAATGAGAAGAACCGTAGGAGCAGGCATTAAGAAGAATCGTAGGAGCTGGCATTGAGACGAATCATAGGCGCTGGCATTGAGAACCGTAGGAGCTGGCATTGAGAGAAGAAACTGCAAATATCAAGTTTGTGTCATCCATAGAACAACCTGTGAGAACGCACAATCGATAGGGTAGAAAGTGTATACATGATTACCCTATTGCTCTCGGCGTTCGGGATGTAGGGAGGAAACTGTTGTATATTCTGAAACTGCAGAGAATTCAAAACACTGTCATACACTCTGAAAGGATCCGCGGGCGTCGCGTTGTGACACGAAGGGGAGACCACTCAACGAAACACGGCACGCCCAAGACCAAGTTCAAGACATGACAAGTTATCACACAATGGAGGGGACTAGAAGGAGCCAGACATACTCATAAGAAAATCTTTCCACGCATCCATACACAAGCTCAATTCCTCTATTTCTTTCTCGCGTCCATATTCAAACTCCGTCCCTGTCTTAATGTGTTCCCGAATGTCTTCCAACTTCAAATCATGGACCATCAACAGATTACTCACGCAGTTTTGCCGCTCGGCCTTTGTCAAGAATTCATCATCCCTTAGCCGTGAAATAAACCCATGCCAACGATCATCCTTCGCCTTATGCAGCCTATAAAGCTCATCCAGCAGATCGTGAGCTTCCATACCTCGAGTTCCAATGGCAAGATATTCACCAGTCTTATCTATCTCCAGCTGAGTGGCAAGATGTTTATCCCGAAGAACATCATTACCTAGAACTTCCACAGAGACCTCGATATGAGCCAAAACGTCTTTGATCTCAGCCGCGTATCTCTCGCCAATTTGCCAATCGTCCATGGCGTCGACATCATCAGAACTTGAATCGTACACTTCACGCTCATTTTCGGCGATAGGGTCATATGAAGGTGTGTAGCGGACCGCAGGAACATCATCATCACTCCCATAAGAAGAACTCTGAACATCACGCGATGGGGAAGAAAGCGAACGCGAGACAGATGCAGTACCGAGCCACTCCCCAGCAATACTCTGTCGAGATTTCCACCATCCAAGCGCCCTCGACTCCATACCACTGGCAACGATTCCACTTCCATGGACTGAAACTGAAGCAACTCTCGTACGAACTGAAAGCTTCCTTGGGCAGTCAACCTGGGTCCCATCCTCCATTGAAGACGCGTAGCGGACCTCTGGAACACAATCCTCGACCCGAACACTCCTAGAAGGAGACGTGTCGGGAGCTACAACTGAATCAACTATTGCGCAGCTATCGGAGGGATGGAGTAATGCAGTCAACAACTCATTAGCCTTAGTATCCAACTCTTCATGCAATACCGTGTCACGCTCATTAGCCTTAGTATCCAACTCTTCATGCAATACCGTGTCACGGGCGACTAGGCCATCGAGCACCAACGGAAGAGGACAATCCTGTCGAACCCAGCGAAGTTGGCAAGCCCGAGCCCGACGTCTACACCTGGATGCGAGACTCCGCACATGAGGCATCTGGCACAAACAAGATCACGAAAGGTAGGTATATGGCGAACCACTGAGGGGAGATGTGTGAGAACACCTGAGATATCACAACAATGATACACAGCAAATTGATCAAAATGCAATCCACTCAAGGCAGATCTGAAAGAACCAAGACCTGCGAGCACCACTCGAGGCAGTGAAGAGAAACCCCGGGCGTCCCAGGCTCGTCACGCTTCCGCCGCCAGCTCGCGCCAGCAACTTCCGCGATCGGCCAGTCTAAGCCCGAGGTACGGTATCGGGGACAAGTATGTGTGTACACGTTACTTGAGCCGACACGTCACTTGAGCCGACACGTCAACCTTGGTTACCGCCGGGGGACTCGTAGAGCTTCCTGACAACATATACTGTCGGAAAAAATTACAGAGAACGAATAGTTTTTCAGCCGAGTTCGAGTATCAGACCGAGTTCAGACATCTGAATGCGACAGACGGACGCGTCTGATCTTGAGGACTCGATTCCTGTGATTACCCGCCCTGCAGCCTCCCTACAGCCCGAATTAAGTGCAGAACGCCGACAGTAGCTCTCAAGATGACTGCGAACAGTTTCATGATTCTGGATCGCGGAACAGACTGAGTTCAGAGCTCTGGATTCAACA